>CM076580.1:1090440019-1090995866 GCA_034641835.2 Pinus albicaulis
CCACCATTGCATTCAAAGTTATGAAAAATAAAAAAATACAAAAACAAAGAAAGAAAGAAAAGAGGGCAGAAATGAAAAACAAGAAAGGCAAAGCCCCATGCCAAAAAAAGAAAAAAGAAAAAAAGAAAAAAAAAGAGAGAAACAAATCTGAAAGTGTGCAAGCTTAAATGCCACTCCTGCAAAACACACTTCTAGTTAGTCAAACTATTTAATCTTGACTAATTAGCTTTCAATTTTCTGTTGATAGGGTAGTGAATTTGATTTGCCAAACCGTTTAATCTTGGCTTATCAGTAGATAGATTAGGATAGAAATTAAGGTTCAAACAAACTCAAAATCTGAACCAAAGTTTCCAAAGAGAGATGACTCAAAACTGTTTTATTTTTCTGAGTCATAAAAGAGAAAAACTGGTTCTAATTTTCCCAAAATCTGAATCAGATATCAAGAAAGAGACAACTCAAAACAAAATTAAAAACAGAGCTGTAAAGAAAAAGAAGGCCATAATGAGAAACTTTCAGATCTTAAGCCTTCCATTTTGATTTAATTTTCTGCAAATAATAATCTATGTGCAGCTTGTTCTTATGCCATAAATCATAGCAAGTCAAACAGCTCAATCTTGACTTGACTATGTTTAAATTTCTATTGTAGAATTTAGAGAATGAAAGTTTGTTGGACTGTTTAATCCCAACAGACAGTAGAATAGGTAGAGAAATATCTGAGCTCAGCTGTTTAATCTGAGTTCAAGGAGGAATAAGGAGTAGAAATAGTTTAGATTTCCTACTTTCAAAAGAATAAAATGTTGTGAATAAAGTTTGCCAATCCAAGTGCACTTTGATGAAGAAAAAATGATAGATCTGTAGGATTGGGTAGGTAGCAAGCTTGTTGATAAAGGTCCATTGTTTTCATGGCTGCCAAATATGTTTTTAGAGAAGATCATTCAATCACAGAAGGACAGCCCAATGGATGAGGCAACTAATCAGCCTCCCAGAAATCAAGTCTGAATTCTTGATGCCTTCAAGAAGGCACCATCCCCAAGTGGAGCCACTGTTAGCCACCTATAATATTTTGTTATACCAAAAGGTGGCTAAATCTATTTTGAGCCTTCAAGGAACAATTTTTCATTACTAAAATTTGTTGGCTCTCGAAGACTCCTTGTAGGCCTCATGCCTCTGTCCAAAATCTTCATCACTTTCCCTATTAATTCTGCTGATTTCCTATAAGAAACTGCTGAAGAAACCATCATTTTTCCCCTTTCTCCCACTCATAACTAACCTTCATTTACTCCCCCTTTTTTTCCATGTTATTTCCCTACTTTTCATAAGTTTCTCCTTCCATTCATGAAAATCCTCCTGACATGGTTTAAAACTTCTTTTTTTTGAGCTATGCCGAAACCCCCAAATCCATTTAAAACCTTGAAATTTTTCATAAAAAACAGAGTTTCATTGCTATGGACCTAAGCCCCTTGGGCTAAGCCCTAAACCACTTCCCCACCATACGCTTTGGGTCTGGAACCACTTGCTAATACGAGAAGGTGCTAATCGCATCGGAAAGAATCAAAGACGCAAGTCTTTGCCATACTCCAAAAGTTCCGATTGCGATTAGCCTTCTTCAAACCGATCATATTTTCATATAAGCACGAACGCCCTCGTTTAACCCAAACCTTGTGAATATTTCATTTCCGACCCATTTTCCTTTGTAAATTACAAAAAACTATCTTTTCAAGGTTTTGATTTTGATGAGCCAAAGTTACATGTTAGTATATAAAATGGTTGAATCCAAAGACCGATCGCGGTCGCATCGCAAAGTTTCAATCGCAGGTTGTTGTGTGACCCCCCCGATTGTCGATCCCCGATCAATCCTGACCGTTGATCTAGTCCTTTGATCCAACGTCCTGCGCTCAATCGCATCGCAAACTTTCAATCGCATGTGTTTTTGTTGCGCCCCCGATTGCGATCCTCCGATTAAATCTGGGTCATCCATTTCCCGCCTATCCAACGGTCCTTATTCCCTCCGATCGCAAGTCTTACCGCCATTTCAAAACACTCTGATTCACTTTCCGCCGTTGATCTGATCTGCAGATCAACGGCCAGCGCTTAATCGCATCGCTGCATTTCAATCGCACGCACTTACCTGCCACCCTCGATTGAGATCCTCCGATTAGATCTGGACCGTCCACGTGTCCAGATCGGACGGTCCAAAACCACCCCGCCTTATTTCCTCTCCCCACTCTCATTTTTTTTATTTTTTATGACAAATCTCCGTTAAGGTGTTTTTCTCCAACGGCTACGCTCTTTCCCCCGCTATAAACGGTTTAAACCTGGCCCTCGCGAAGTTTCTTTCGTTGTTTTGTGTTTGATGCGGTGTTCTAAATGGTTTTCCATTGTATAACGATGAAATGCCAAGAGCTAGGAATGACGATTCTCATGCCCTCGTTTCATCTGAAGAAAAGCCATTCACGGGCTATATTCCATGTTTCGTCGGTACTCCAACAGGTATTGATGCTAAGTATCGGTGGGTCGCACATCGACAAGACATTGTTTTATTCGAAAGAAGAGTTAAAGAGTATCAGTTTTGAGAATAAAGCACAGCAGAAGAAGATTGAAGACAGTATTACGGGAATTACGGCTAAGACAGTTATCAAAAGCCTAATCCCCAATCTAAAACACAGTTTAAAAGAAAACCTAAAGTGTTTTATCAGACAGAAAACGTCCATCGCCACATCTGAGGCAAATTGATTCCTCAACTACCACCAAGCCACCTGTTGCCTCAAAGTATTCAAATAGAGGCCGAAGTTATTGAAGAAAATCTGATATTCGCCTCCAGCACAGCCAAGAAATTACTCCATACAGCGTACAGAGCATCAAAGTCAAATAAAGCTCCCATCGAGCTTTGATATTTATTGTAAACAGTTAATATAGTGTTCCACCTGTGAATTTCTTCATCGAGCCCCTCAAAAGGCCACGAAGTCTTGAAACTGTATTAAATATCCTGAGAGATCTTTTCTCAGATCACCTCCTCATCCTTCTATAAATACCTCAGAAGAAGATGAGGCATTGTTGGTTTGCGGAGACTTCAAGATACACTTGAGCTTGAGACTTCTATTTTTACAAAATAGTGTTCAACGGCCCTTGGAGCTCTGCTTGTGCTAGAGTAGTTAGGTTGAATAGTGAAGATGATTCTTTGATGAAGCTCAGATCACCTCCTCATCCTTCTATAAATACCTCAGAAGAAGATGAGAAATTTTCGGTTGCAGAACTTTGAAATACACTTGAGCTCGAGACTTCTATTTGTACATAGTGTTCACTGGCCCTTGAAGCTCTGTTTGTGCTAGAGTAGTTAGGTTGAATAGTGAAGATGATTGCTGAACTGAAACATTGGACTTGAAGATTGTAATTGGTTTGACATCAATATAAAAGTTGTTTCTTGGGATCCTGGTCTTTATCACTGGTGAAGTGCTTCTTTCTTTGTTAATCGTTTTCCTTCTATGTATGCCATATTGTTCATTTTCCATCTGTAAAGAACAGTTTAAACAGGGTTAGGATTTTCCGTATAGCAGTAACCTTCTCTGGCTGAGAAATATTTATCTTAATGTTTTCTTCAGATTTGTTTATTTAAGAATGATTCAATACAGTTTAAACAGTTAGGAATGTTGGCATTCCCTCGTCCTTCTGTTTGCTCAAACATTGTTCTCGAATGTTATTTCCATTATTTGCTATTAAAGTTAGACTAGAGAAGATATGGTTCGCCCTGATTCCTAGATTCTTTTCTCCAAAGGCAGATTCT
This sequence comes from Pinus albicaulis, assembly GCA_034641835.2. NCBI lineage: Eukaryota > Viridiplantae > Streptophyta > Pinopsida > Pinales > Pinaceae > Pinus > Pinus albicaulis. Next base: position 1,090,443,801 of record CM076580.1, read on the forward strand.
GAAAGTTTCCCTTGGTGTTGACTGAAAGCAGACTAGGTTTAAACGTACTTTATCTGATCTTAAGTTACACTCTATTTTTCTTATGTGTTTTCATACTTTCTGAAGGTAATTATGTGGATTACTGGATTGTTTGTCAATTAAGCTGCTTTAATAAGAACTTGCCCAAGAAGTCTATGGTTAGCCCTGTCCTTGGTTGGTTTTAAAGCAGTTACTTAAGAGGCTTTTCTTGTTTGGACTGACTATAAATCCTCTGAGAAATTATTATCATTTTCCACCCCTCCAACATTTTAATGTTTCCATTTCATCATTTTAATCTCAATAATCTTGTGGTATAGATGACTTGCCCCTTGGATCACACTTGATGTTGTTGTTCAATTAAAGCCCAGATATGACTCCATAGCCCAATGGACTAAAAACAAGCGTTATATCTATCTATCTGCCAAAACTGTTCTATTTGCTTGCAACTTCTCACTTTTGAAACTTTTTGCACTTAGGACTTTCCCCTCAAGTAACATTTCATGCTCAACCATCCAAAACAAAACAAAACCCTTGGCCTTCATAACTAGCCTAATATCATTACCTTAAGTTCTTCAAAGACAATATCCATCTTTGTACATATTGGAGAGATCCCTCTCCGGATTCAGGAGGGCTAGATCCTAGAATCCCAAAGTTGGTTGAAATGATGTTAACTCTGTGATTGGACTCTCCCAATCTTGCTAATAAATTACAGAGACCTAACATTTCTGGCGACTCCGCTAGGGACAAAACTAAGAGTCTTTTACATTCAAATATTTTCACAAAGAAGCTTGCGTTTGGGTTCATAGAGCACTTGCTTTATTAACCAGCTGAAGCCACCAGAACCTAACATTTCTGGCGACTCCACTGGGGAACCTGAGTGTTTTTAATACCTTTTAGAGGCCTCAGAAAACCCTTTATTCGAGAACATTTTGAGAGTAAAAAGCAGCCTTTTCAAGCACTGCCTAATATAGGTAATCATGATGGAACTTGTTTGAATCAGTGACAAACTAGGTAAACCCTAGGTTTCTCTTAAGACTTCATCTAACCTTGGAAAATCAGCTGGCTTAGCCATAAGAGTAGACTTCCTTTGTCTCGCAACCTTAGCTAAGTTTTGAAACAAAGTTAGGATATTCTTAACAACCACAAAACTGAAAAAATGACTTAGAAAAACCTAAAAATATTTCAGATTGCATTAAATAAACATGGTGGTGGACCATAAGACCTTTTACCTCTGAAAGGAGCTAAAAATTTCCACTTGGCGACTCCACAATCCTAGCAGACCTTAAGACTCCACTGGGAAGAACCCTTATCATTATAAAATCATTCAAACTCAGTTAGAGGATTGTGGGATTTAAAATTGTAAAAACAGATTGGTTAACCTCTCCAAGATTGTCATATCTGGTTGAACTTTTCTTGTTTTAGGTCTAAACAACATAGCATAGTGGCTTCTAAAAATATTCACACTAGAGCCCACCCAGACCCTAACCCACCTGAGATAGTTGATAATCCAGAAAGTATCCTTTGGAAGTATCCTAAGGTTAAATTATTAACTGTTTTCAGATCACCCTTGAGAGCTAATTTAGTCCCTGAAAATCTTTCAGCTCTGCAACAATCACAAACTGACTTAGTGAACCCATTTAAGACTAGGTCATTTGATGATATAATCCAGTTAGACTCTGAATCTTCACTTTCATCTCCTGAAACAAGTGAACATCCTGGTAGCAGGGAAACAACACCTCCTGATTTACATTTCCTTCACAATTTAGGTGTCTCTCATCCAAGATCATCTCAACAGTCTACTCCTAGTCCATCCACTTCTACTCACCCTACATCCACTATTCAAACCACTTCACCTCAGCCCACTTTCCCTTCTGTAAATCCACCTCCACCTCCTTCCATGGCAACATGGTATGCTCCCTTAGTCCTTCCTGTACCATTAGGCAATCTTCCACAGGACTATCAGTCCAAAATTCCATTATATGATGCTAGTAATACTATAACAGCATCTCAACATGTGGACAAGATGAATGACTACTTTGACAGAAACGAAATTGATGATGATTCTGTCAAGTTGAGACTATTTGCTCAAAGTTTGGGGGGAGAAGCAAGAAAATGGTTTAAAGGTTTAACCCCCATAGTATTAACGATCTCCAAGCCTTCCATCAAACATTCTTAAACAAATGGGAAGTGAGAAAGAATCCTCTCCAAGTCCTTGCTGACTATAACAATCTCCATAGGAACCCTGGGGAAAGTGTACAATCTTATTGTACCAGATTTAACAGCGTCTATAATGCACTTTCCCCTGAACTAAAACCTCCTCAGGGCTCAGCTTTAAACAAATTTCCTGAAGGGTTTGATCCGGACATGACATATTCACTCAGAGAAAGAGTTTTTGCAACCCTTGAAGATATGCAAAGAGGTGCTCTTTCTGTGGAAGTTAACCTTATGGAGAAGAGAGCGAGGATGAAAGCTGAAAAGAGAGTATCTTTTAGAGAGGAATCCACCCCTTCTACTTCCAACTCAAAAATGGAGAGAATGATGGAAGAAATGATGAAAGAGATGAGCATAATTAAGAGAGCACAAGAAAATCAAAACCAATCTGCTCCTCAAAATAGGAACCAGAATCAGAATGTTAGAAGGAACCAACCCCCAAACAGACCTAGGGAAGATGATCAACAGATCACCCCTCCCTTTCATCAAAACTATGTAAGTGAGGTTGAAGAAACGAAAGACATAACAGAGGAAGAGGATATCAACATGTTTGGGGAAGAGGATGATGACTTTGAGGTTTATTATGATAATAAACAAGGTCTTTACACTCCTTATGATGACAAAAGAAATGGTAATGAAAATGATTATCAAGACATGGAAAATGTCGTCATAGAATCTCAAAGAGAATATGACCTTAGAAGCAAGACCAGTCAACAAGCCCCCAACACCAAAACCTCTGACAAATCCTCTCAAAGCAGCACCGCAGCTAAACCCAAAGCAGCCAAACAAAAAGACAAAATAGTGGCTGTTAATTCTGATAAGGATAAGGAGAAAAACACTCAAAATTCTGAAAAACAGAGTGAAGACATCAACGGTACTAACACTTCAGCTAGTACTCCTTCTACAACAGTTGTGTCAAGTAAAACAAATCAACAAGATGTAATTGTTGATAGAGTGACAGCTAATAAGGTTGAAACAAGTGCTTCAAAGAATCAAACCCCTTTCAGCCTTGAACAGAAAATCTTAAAGATCAAAATCTCTGTTCCATTAACTGAGTTAGCTGCCCAACATGTATATAGGAACCAAATTTTGAAGGCTTTAAATATAGAGGAAAATGGAGATACAGTTAATCTTAGTGACGACCTACCAGAGTTGATTTTTGGCCCTAAGATTGAAGGGAAGTTTCAAGAAGGACCAATTCCTCCCTTTTATGTGAGTTTGAACATTCATGACAAAATTCTACACAACGCTATGCATGATTCTGGGGCTTCTCATAATTTAATGCCTAAAGCTGTGATGGAGAGCCTTGGTTTAGAAATTACCAGGCCCTACAAATACCTATACTCCTTTGACTCAAATAGAGTAAAATGTCTAGGATTGATCAAAGACCTGTGTGTTAACCTAGCCCAGATTCCAGCCAAATGTTTACTCATGGACATTGTTGTGGCTGATGTCCCCCCAAAGTATGGAATGCTATTATCAAGATCCTGGGGAGCTAAGTTACAGGGGACTATGTAGATGGACATGACATATGCGACCATCCCGGTTTTCAATCAAACCAGAAGACTTTACAGGGAGTCTCATATGCAATACACGGTTACAAGTCAAGACAGACCACGAAACTCTCCTATATATTATGTCAATACAGGCCTTGATTCTTTTATCATGTTTAACAATGAAACTCCTAGTGAACAAGTCACTTTAACAGAATTAAAGGCTGACAGGGAAGAAGAGTATAATAACGCGGAAGTGTCCAAAAAGTTTTCCACATGTGAAAACATTAGTAAACAAAGCATAGGTCTTGATTTACCGGTTATGAGTCCATTGTTTTTAGGACTTAACAACCCAGAAAATACCCCTAACATTTCTGACATCATCCCTCAATCTATTGAAAAATTTGAGGAGTCAAAACAAATTCAATTGGGTGCTGCTAATCATGAACAGTCAGAAGGCACCATAGTTAAAAAGGAAAATCGCCAAACAGACGAAACCGAAGACAGTCCTTTATGGAGTATGTATTTTGATGGGTCATGCACTAGAAATAATGCTGGTGCAGGGGTTTGGATCATTAACACTGAAAACAACCACACAGAATGCATCTCATGCAAATTAAACTTTCAGTGTTCCAACAACATAGCAGAATATGAATCCCTTCTCTTAGGCGTGTATCTCTTGAAGAAATTAGGAGCCTGAAGAATTAATGTGTACGGGGATTCTGAGTTAATCATTAGGCAAGTCAATGGGGAGTATAATGCGAATCATCCTAGACTTAGAGCCTATCGGAATGATGTCATGGATCTTTTGACAACATTTGAGGAGTCAAACCTGAGTTTCATCCCAAGGAAAAAGAACATTATGGCCCACAATTTAGCTTTTGCGGCCAGGACATGTCTAACGCCATATGAGACTGGAGACAACACAACTCCGATAAAATTTAGACCAGCAGTGCCTGATAACGAAAAATATTGGCAAGTGTTTGACAATGACAAACAAATAGAAGACTTTATGCAATTCAGAAATGAGTTCGAACTGCACAGTTCAGATTCAGATTATGATACAGACTGCAGTGAAGAAAACTTTCTTGGTGAAGAAGAATCGTCTCCTCAACCTGCCAATATTAACCTATTGTCTAGCAAACTTAGGAGCAAAACAGAATTAAGTACAAAGTTAGAAACGGAAGAATTACAAACTCTGCATTCTAAAGATGAAAATTTTCCGAGTGGTCCGATGCCTTTAGAGGAGTTGTTCAATTTTAACGATGTGGCCAATAAACCAAAACTGGAACCTGTAGAGACTGAAGTAGAGGAGTGCAATATAGGCGTGAGGAAAAACCAAAAATGATCAAACTGTCCAAAACTTTGCCAGCTCACATTAAACTCAAATACATAGAGCTGTTCAAAGAATTTTCTGTTGTTTTTGCATGGAGTTATGAAGATCTTAAATCCTATGACACTGAAATAATACAGCACAAAATCCCTCTTAAATAAAACCAAAAACCATTCAAATAGAAACTGCGCAGAATAAACCCTGCCCAGTTGCCATTGGTTAAGAAGGAAATCATGAAGATGCACGATGCTGGCATTATTGTCCCTATTAGATATTCTGAGTGGGTATCTAATCTGGTATCCGTTAGGAAGAAGACTGGAGAAATCAGGCTTTGTATAGACTTTAGAGACTTAAACAAAGCTTAGTTAAAATACAACTACCCTTTACCAAAAATGGATCACATTTTACAAAGGGTGGTGGGGTCTAAAAGGATTTCGTTGCTTGATGGCTATTCAGGGTATAATCAGATTTTAGTTCACCCTGCTGATCAATTAAAGACAGCTTTCACCACTCCATGGGGCACTTTCATGTATGTGAAGATGCCTTTTGGTCTAATGAATGCTGGAGCAACCTTTCAGAGAGCCATGGACATAGCATTCTCGGAAGAATTGGGCTTCTTCATCATTATCTATTTAGATGATGTCACTGTGTTTTAAAAAACAGATGAAGAACATTTAGAACATTTGAGAAAAGTTTTCGAGAAGTGCAAAAGGTTTGGAATATCTTTAAACCCTAAGAAGACACTATTTGGTCTCCAAGAAGGTAAGCTTCTTGGACACATTATTTCAGAAGAGGGTATAAAGATAGATCCAAAGAGGATTGAGGCTATATTGAAAATTTCTCATCCTCGAAATATCAAAGAGTTGCAGTCTTTCATTGGAAAGATTAACTTTTTGAGAAGGTTCATCCCTAACCTAGCTGAGCTCCTTAGAAATATCACAAACATGTTGAAGAAGGAGCAAGGGATAAAATGGACCTTGGAAGCAAAGAAATCCTTTGAGTTGGTGAAACAAGCATTAACCAAAACACCGGTTCTCATAAGCCCTGATTTTTCAAAATATTTTTATATCTTCTCATTTGCATCAGAACATACTATTGTTGCTGTCCTTTTACAGAAAAATCCACAAGGACAAGAGCAGCCTATTGCATTCTTTAGCAAGGCATTGAGGGATGCCCCTTTGAAATATAATATTATGGAAAAGCAAGCTTTTGCTTTGGTTAAAGCATTGAAAGACTTCAGAGTATACATCCTTCACTCACACATCATTGCCTTTGTCCCTAATTCGGTTGTTAAAGACATTCTAACACAGGACCCATATGGTAAGAGAGGTAAGTGGATTGCTGTTATTCTCGAATATGATTTAGAGATAAAACCCACTAAACTCATCAAAGGCCAAGGTCTAGCTAGATTAATGGCTGAATCCAATTTTGAAGTTCTTGATATTAATATGATTAATGCTTTGGACAGCCAAGAAGAATTCTCAACTCCCATTATTGAAAACCATTTTATGAATTCTCCTTGGTACGCTGATATCATTTATGTTTTGCTTAATTTAAATACACCTCCCGGTTTATCGAAAACAAAGGCAAGGTTCTTAAAACTGAAAGCAGTAAACTATTGCATTATAGATAGGTGTCTTTATTGGAAAAATGCTAGTGGTATATTGCTTAAATGTTTGCCTGAGTTTGATGCATAGAAGGTTAAGCAGGAATTTCATGAAGGAGAGTGTGGAGACCATTTGTACTGGAAATCAACAGCCAACAAAATTTTGAGGGTTGGTTTCTATTGGCCCACCCTTTTTCCTGATGTTCACAAAATGACAACTACTTGCCATAAATGCCAATTGTTTGAGGGCAAGAGAAAATTAGTACCCCTTCCTCTGCATCCAATCACTGTTGAAGCTCCTTTTCAACAGTGGGGACTTGAATTCATAGGTGAAATCCATCCCTCATCTTCTGCCCAGCATAGATGGATCCTTACTGCCACAGACTATTTCACTAAGTGGATAGAAGCCATTCCTTGTAGGCAAGCCAATGATTCGGTTATTATAAAGTTCATAGAAACCAATATCCTCTCCAGATTTGGCTGTCCTACCAAGATCATCACAGATAATGCAGCAGCGTTTGGATCAAAGAAAATGGTTGACTTATGTCATAAATACCAGATAACACTAGGGCATTCCACAGCCTATTACCCTCAAGGTAATGGACTTGCAGAATCTTCCAATAAAAGCTTAGTGAACATAATCAAGAAACTATTGGAGGACAACAAGAAGTCTTGGCACACAAAGCTAGTCCATGCACTTTGGGCTGACAGATTAACTTTGAAGAAATCTATTGGTATGTCACCCTTCCAGCTTGTGTATGGTACAGATGCAATTTTTCCTAACAGCCTTGGTGTACCAGTTATGAAGTTTATCCAAGAATTGCAGACTGAAGATAATGACATGATCAGAAGAATAAATCAGACCATTCATCTTCAGCAAATCAGAGAGGAAGTGTACAACAAAACATTGCAGAAACAGGACAGCATTAAGAAGCTTTTTGACGGAAGAACAAAGGCCAGCAATTTCAAGATTGGGGACAAAGTTTTAAAGTGGGACTCAAAGAGGGAAGACAAGGGAAAGCATGGTAAATTTGACAATCTATGGCTTGGCCCTTACTCTATTCATTCAGTTGTTGGAAACAATGCATTCTTCTTACAAGAGCTGGATGGAACAGATTTGTTTGGGGGTCCTGTCAATGGCAGGATGCTCAAGCATTACTTCTCTTGATTCATGATATATTTTTAAGCCTTCTTTTTTCTTTTTTCATTATAAATATTTCATCCACCATTGCATTCAAAGTTATGAAAAATCAAAAAATACAAAAACAAAGAAAGAAAGAAAAGAGGGCAGAAATGAAAAAAAAGAAAGGCACAGCCCCATGCCAAAAAGAGAAATAAATCTGAAAGTGTGTAAGCTTAAAATGCCACTCCTGCAAAACACACTTCTAGTTAGTCAAACTGTTTAATCTTGACTAATTAGCTTTCAATTTTCTGCTGAAAGGGTAGTGAATTTGATTTTCCAAACTGTTTAATCTTGGCTTATCAGTAGATAGATTAGGATAGAAATTAAAGGTTCAAACATGTTCAAAATCTGAACCAAAGTTTCCAAAGAGAGATGACTCAAAACTGTTTTATTTTTCTAAGTCATAAAAGAGAAAAACTGGTTCTAATTTGCCCAAAATCTGAATCAGATATCAAGAAAGAGACAACTCAAAACAAAATTAAAAACAGAGCTGTAAAGAAAAAGAAGGCCATAATGAGAAACTTTCAGATCTTAAGCCTTCTATTTTGATTTAATTTTTCTGCAAATAATAATCTATGTGCAACTTGTTTTTATGCCATATATCATAGCAAGTCGAATAGCTCAATCTTGACTTGACTATTTTTAAATTTCTGTTGTAGAATTTAGAGAATGAAAGTTTGTTGGACTGTTTAATCCCAACAGACAGTGGACTAGGTAGAGAAATATCTGAGCTCAACTGTTTAAACTGAGTTCAGGGAGAAATAAGGAGTAGAAGTAGATTATATTTCCTGCTTTCAAAAGAATAAAATGTTGTGAATAGAGTTTTCCAATCCAAGTGCACTCTGATTAAGAAAAAAATGCTAGATCAGTAGGATTGGAGTAGGTAGAAGTTGTATCGATGAAGTTCATTTTTCTTTCATGACTGATATTTTTATCAAAGAAAAGCAAGAGCAAGCAGTGGGTCAGGCACCAGTCAACATCCCAGAGAAATCAAGTCTGAATTCTTGATGCCTTCAAGAAGGCACCACCCCAAGTGGAGCCACTGTTAGCCACCTATAATATTTTGTTATACCAAAAGGTGGCTAAATCTGTTTTGAGCCTTCAAGGAACAATTTTTCATTACTAAAATTTGTTGGCTCTCGAAGTCTCTTTAAGGCCTCATGCCTCTGTCCAAAATCCTCATTACTGTTCCTATTAATTCTGTTGATTTCCTATAAGAAACTACTGAAGAAACCTTCATTTACTCCCCCTTTTCTCCATATTATTTCCCTACTTTTCATAAGTTTCTCCCTCCATTCGTGAAAATCCTCCTGACATGGTTTAAAACTTCTTTTTGAGCTGTGCCGAACCCCCAAATCCCCTTTAAATCCTTACCCTAACCTTTGTTGGCCATTTTCCCCCCTTACCCCTCTATCGTTCCCTTCCTTGGCCTTCAAATTCCATTTAAATAGGCCAAAACGCACCTTCCAACCTTAATATAGGCGTAAGCCCCCTCCCGCTAGCCCCTTTCAAACCACTTCCCCGCACATGCCCCAGCGCTGGGACCAAGCGCTTAAGTCCCAAGCGCTAATCGCAATCAGAAGTCGAGCGGGTGCACAAATCCTTTGTAAATAGTCAAAACTCCGATGCAATTTATTTATAAAAATAAGTCTGGCGATGCGTTCCGCACCGTTGATCTTCTGCGGAGATCTGACGGTGGAGCGCTAATCGCAACCCCCCGCCCGATTGCAATCGCAATACTTCAAGTGTGCCCTCCGATCAATCGTAGTCCATACCTCCGATCTTCCGATCCTTCTCTCCCTCCGATTTATTCTTGACCGTTGATCTAATCCTTGATCCAACGGTCCGAACAAAATCGCATCGCAATGTTTCACCCCCTTGCGATTACCTCCGATTCATTCCCCGCCGTCGATCTGGTCCTCGGATCAATGGCCAGCGCTCAATCGCAAAAGGCTCAATCGCAAATTTTCAATCACATGTTGTTTTGTGACCTCCCCGATTGCGATCCTCCGATTAAATCTGGGCCGTCAATTTCCCGCCTATCCAACGGTCCTTTTTCCCTCCGATCGCAAGTCTTACCGCCATTTCAAAACCCGCCGATTCGTTTTCCGTCGTCGATCTGATCTGCAGATCAACGGCCAGCGCTTAATCTCACTGGAATTTTCAATCGCATCCCCTTTTCTTCCACCCCCGATTGAGACCCTCCGATTAGATCTGGACCGTCCACGTGTCCAGATCGGACGGTCCAAAACTGCTCCTCCTTATTCTTCTCCTGCTATCCTTTTTTTCCTTTCTATGTAGATCTCCACCGTTGGTTTCCTTCATCCGATAGCTATGCTCCTCTCCTGCCTTCTAAAGCAGTCTAACCCATTTCGCAGGATTTCTTAATTGTTTTTTGTTTTATGCAGGTGTTTTCAATGGTTTTCCGTTGTATCACAAAGAAAAGTCGAGGGTTGGGAAAGACGTTTCCTATGCCTTCGAAGCTACTAAAAGGAACCATTCACACGGTTGGATTCAATGATTTGTCAATGTTTCATAAGCATTGATGCCGAAAATCCCAGCACAGCCCTGCACATCGACAAGACACTGTTTTATTCGAAAGAACAGTTAAAGAGTATCAGTTTTGAGAATAAAGCACAGCAGAAGAAGATTGAAGACAGTATTATGGGGATTACGGCTAAGACAGTTATCAAAAGCCTAATCCCCGACTCAAAACACAGTTTAAAGAAAACCTAAAGTGTTTTATCAGACAGAAAGCCTCCACCGCCACAACTCGAGGCAAATTGATTCCTCAGCTACTACAAAGAGCCACCTGTTGCCTCAAACCTTTCAAACAGAGGCCGAAGTTATTGAAGAAAATACGATATTCGCCTCCAGCACGACGAAATTACTCCATACGGTAATACGAGCATCAAAGTCAAATAAAGCCTTTGAGCTTTGATATTTATTATGTGATTAATACGGTGTTCCACACCGTGAATTTCTTCATAAGAGCCCATCAAAATGCCCACCGAAGTCTTGAAAGCGCCAGTACAAATATCCTGAAGTCTTTTCTCGAGATCACCTCCTCATCATACATAAATACCTCGGGAAGAAGATGAGAAATTGTTGGTTACGAGAACTTTGAAATACACTTGAGCTCAGACTTCTATTTGTACATAGTGTTCATTGGCGTGTTGTTCTATTGAAGTTGTTGGATCTAGTGTGAAAATTGATGAAACGTGGCTCATAAGTCTTTGAAAGTTTAACAGCCTTCGATCGAGGGGTCGTAGCTCCTTTCGGAGTGAGGGTACATTAAACGAGATCGGGGGTCGTAGCTCCCTTCCGGGTGAGGGAATTTGATAGTGAGGGGGGTTGGGAGCTCCCCTTCCGGAGAAAGGGCAGTAGCAATGGCAATTAAGTGCACAACGTCTTCAGTCCGTCTGCCTTGACACATATGTTGTAACATGTTTTCTCTATAATAAAATATTGAAGGCTGTGCAACTGCAGCGGTGGTTTTCTCCCGATTTGGGTTTCCACCTAAAAATCCTGGTGTTCGTGTGTGATGCTTTGTGTGATGGTCTATTCTGTTCTTACTGCACCTGTTTACTGAATATCTGAAGAATAAATGATGGAATGGCTTAAGTGAAGATTTAATGACATATCTAAATCTCTGTGTATACGCTAGTTTCATAAAGGGGATCCGCGTATATACGCTTGTTTACGGAAGTAAAGTAGCGTATGGGTTTTAAGGAATGAAAAAGTAAAAAGATTTGATTATGTAGTAAATACTGATTCACCCCCTCCCTCTCAGTATTTTTCCCAACAAACTTCTTCATCGAGCCCCTCAAAAGGCCAAGAAGTCTTGAATCTGTATTAATTGCTTCAAGAGATCTTTTGTTAGATTTCACCTCCTCATTCTTCTATAAATACCTCAGTAGAAAATGAGGAATTGTTGGTTGCAGAACTTTGAAATACATTTGAGCTTAAACTTTTGATTGTAAATAGTGTTCACTGGCCCTTGGAGCTCTGCTTGTAATAGATTAGTTAGGTTGAATAGTGAAGATGATTGCTGAACTGAAACATTGGGCTCGAAGACTATAACTGGTTTGACATCAATATAAAAACTGTTTCTTGGGATCCTGGTCTATATCATCGGTGAAGTACACCTCTCTTTGTTAATGGTTTTTCCTTCTATGTATGCCATATTGTTCACATTCTGTTGTAAAGAACAGTTTAAATAGGGTTAGGATCAGCTGTATATCAGTAACCTTCTTTGGCTGAGAAATATTTATCTTGATGTTTTCCTCAAACTTGTTTATTTAAGAATGATTCAATACTGTTTAAACAGTTAGGAATGTTGGCGTTCCCTCGTCCTTCTGTTTGCTTAAACATTGTTCTTGAATGTGATTTCCATTATTTGCTATTAAAGTTAGACTAGAGAAGATATGGTTTTCCCTGATTCCTAGGTTCTTTTCTCCAAAGGCAAATTCTGAAAGTTTCCCTTGGTGTTGACTGAAAGCAGACTAGGTTTAAAAGTACTTTATCTGATCTTAAGTTACACTTTGTTTTTCTTATGTGTTTTCATACTTTCTGAAGGTAATTATGTGGATTACTGGATTGTTTGTCAATTAAGCTAATTTAATACAAACTTGCCCAAGAAGTTTATGGTTAGCCCTGTCCTTGGTTGGTTTCAAACAGTTACTTAAGAGGCTTTTCTTGTTTGGACTGACTATAAATCCTCTGAGAAATTATTATCAGTTTCCACCCCTTCCAACACTTTATTGTTTCCATTCAATCATTTTAATCTCAATAATCTTGTGATATAGATGACTTGCCCCTTGGATCACACTTGATGTTGTTGCTCAATTAAAGCCCAGATATGACTCCATAGCCCAATGGATTAAAAACCAGCGTTATATCTATGTTTTTAGCTTAGTTGTTCTATCCACTTGCAACTTCTCACTTTTGAAACTTTTGCACTTAGAACTTTCCCCTCAAGTAACATTTCATGCTCAACCATCCAAAACAAAACAAAACCCTTGGCCTTCATAACTAGCCTAATATCATTACCTTAAGCTTTCAAAGATAGTATCCATATTTGTACATATTGGAGAGATCCCTCTCCGGATTCAGGAGGGCTAGATCCTAGAATCCCAAAGTTGGTTGAAACGATGTTGTTTCTGTAATTGGACTCTGCCAATCTTTCTAATTACAGAGACCTAACAATAGCTACCATATAGTCATTGAACCCAGTAAGGCTTGAGTCGACTACCATTGACAAAGCCCGGTAAGATGTCTCCGCACAGGGTAGCTAGCTGGACTGCTTCACCATTCATGATTTCCTTAACTGTGTAGGGACCAAGCCAGTGTTGTCAGAATTTTCCTGGATGTTTCGCAAATTGGCTATCATATAAAAGGACAAGGTCACCTGCGACGAATATCTTTTGGCGAATATGTCAATCATGCCATGCTTTGTCACGAGCCTTCTGAACCTGTTGATGGAAATTAGCAATAAACCGATCTTTCTCTAGAGCCACAAGTTGTGCAAGATGCTCCTCTATGATATCGAGGTCCGCCATATTTGTAAATGTTGTGATGCGTAGGCTAGGAACAACGTATTCTATGGGCATAATGGCCTCTTTTCCATAGACCATCCGGAAGGGGGTTCTACCTGTTAGCTTCTTGTAGGTCGTTTGGTAGGCCCACAGAATAGAGGGAATGCGAACATCCCAGTCACTATGATTGGCATTGCAAACCTTAGTTAATTCCTATTCCAAAATTTTGTTAAAAGCTTCAACTGCTCCATTTTCCTGGGGATGGTATGGCGTAATCTTCGCATGGTGGATCCATAATTCTTCATTCAAGGCTTGAATTGTTTGGTTAACAAAGTGTGTACCTCTGTCACTCATCAAGATCTTTGGGCAGCCAAACCCGGTCAGAATCTGCTCAAAGATGAAGTGCGCAGCAGTATCCGCAGTGCAATCCTTCACCGCTTGTGCCTCAGCCCATCAAGTGACATAGTCGGTGGCGGTGATAATGTAGCGCGCACCTGTTTTCTTGCCCAATAGATTGATGGGTCCTATAAAATCAATGGCCCACTTGTCAAAATCCTGTAAAGCTACTTGAGGCCATAATGGCATCTCATCTTGGCGCAAGGGCCATCTTGTTCACTGGCAGGTGTCACATGATTTGAAATAGGTGTACGAATCCTGATGCAGGGTAGGCCACCATAACCCAGCCCTCAAAATATTTTGTGCTGTTGCCCATCCTGCATAGTGGGCTCCGACGACACCTTTGTGTGCTTCTGCTAATACGGCAGTCCGTTCATGTTCCAAGATGTATTTGCGCAATATTTCATCTGCGCCTAGCTTGTATAACTAAACGGTTATGATAGTAAAGTCTGCTGCCTGAGTAACCAACTCATTCTTTTGATGTACCAAATATTTTTTAGGGGCCACTCCTGTAGTGAGGAACTCAATTATATCAGAAAAGTGTGCATCAACCACCTTAATAGTAAACATCTTCACATCTGGTAAATACTCTTCCAAGCTAGTAGGTCCTTCCCCTGTTTCAATGTGAGACAGATGATCCAGGCCTGCATTCAACCTTCTGGGCTTGACGATGATCTCAAAATCATATTCTTGGAATAGCAACAGCCAGTGGCAAATATTCCCCCCCAACACAGGCTTGTTGACCAGGTATTTCAAAGCTGAATGATCTGTGAAAATTTTAAAGTGTCCACCCAGTAGATAGTGTCGATATTTCTATAACGCATAAACCATAGCCAATTCTTTGCACTCAGTGGTAGAGTAGTTCCATTATGTGCCCAAGAGTTTTCGACTCGCAAAGGAAACCGGGTGATCAATATCTATTTCGCTAGGTTGCGTGAGGAAAACGCCCAATGCGATTCCAGATGCATCCACATGTACATGAAATTCCTTCGACCAATTAGGAAATATGAGGATCGGAGCAGAAATCATCTTCTCTTTGAGTATTTCGAAGCTCTTCTGACACTCATCATCCCAAAAAAAGGAAACATATTTCTTTAGTAGCTTTTCCATAGGTGCCGTGATCAGGGTGTACCCTTGAATAAATTTCTTGTAATAGCCCATGTGTCCAAGAATAGAACACAGCTATTTTTTCGTTGTTGGGACCGCCAGGTTTATAATTACAGCTACCTTCACAGGATCAACCATCAGCCCTTGTCGACAGACTATGTGCCTGAGTAGGATTCCAAATGGTACACAAAAGATGCATTTCTTAATATTCAAGGAAATCTGGTGCCTACAACACGCATCCAACATTAATTGCAGGTTAGCGACATGCTCCTTTACTAGGCTGAAGACTTTCCAGTCATCGAAATAAACCTCTACGAATTTATGAATAAACTCCTTGAATACCGTGACTACGACCCGTGAAAAAATAGCAGGTGCGTTCTTGAGACCAAAGGGCATGACTGTCTACTGGAAGGACCCCCATTCAGTCGCGAAGGTAGTCTTACTGCAATATTCAGGTGCAATTCGGATCTGGTGGTATCCGAAGAACTCATCGGTGAAGGAATAGGCCTCCTGTCCACCCACGCTATCAAGGATTTCATCTGAAAAGGGTGTAGGGAAGGGGTCATGGAAAAAGGTGCCATTTAACTTGCGTAGATCTACACAGATGTGTATTTCCCCCTTGGTATGACCATTGGACTTACCCAATCCGACTGCTCAACTGGTTCAATGATACCTGCGTCAAGCATTTTATCCAGCTCTTCCTTGACCTTTTGCTTGTATTTAGGATTCAGTCGGTAAGGCCACTGCTTGACGGGGCGCGCCTCAAGTTTCAGAGTGATGTGCATAATACCAAGGTCCCCGGTGATGCCCTTGAGCTCAGAGAACTTTGTCGGAAATAGGCCCTGATACTTCGTGAGTAATTCTGTGATTTTGCCTACAATCCCTTCATCCCAATAGTCCCCAATCTTAGCCAGCTTAGGGTGTTCCTCCATCCCAATATTAATGTCACGCAGCTTAAGAGGCTACGTTACGTCAATATTCTGCAGCGATGGCCCCATGACAGCGCGTTCTCCTTCAGATTCCAGGACGGAAATGTTTCGAGGATTATCTGCTTCCTCATCAATCGCCAAGCTCCGACAATTGGCTATGTCTTGCATCTGTGCTTCCCATGCCAGGACCGTTGGTGCGACGTGGTGGTGAGAGTTCTTAAAGACAAACACATCAATGTCCTACAAAGCTTTGTCAAGCGTCTCTGTCCCCCCAATCAATCCAAATGTTCTAACAAAGTCCTCCTTTAGCACTTCCCAGTGGTGGGTGTGCTAGTGCAATTCCGCATTTAAGTACCAAGCGCCCGGGATAGGACCCAAGGCATGAACAAATAGATGGACCCATTCTTCTATAGTTTGGTCGGACCATTTGGTCATCAAGACACGCAGATGTGTGTGGGGGTCCCCGGGTCTGAGGAACATCCTGGTGCGTATGTCAGCTGGAGGGGCGAACCGTAGAAGCATCCTTTCTCGACACGTTTCCCAATCCGGGAATGATTTCTTGTGGGTGTCCCACCAACGTGAGGGTGTTCCACGCATAGCCAGATTAAGGGCCCAGAGCCATCATTCTCTTGGCACCCTAGCTTCTAGTGTCCTCAGGAATTCTTGGACACTACTAGCCTCATCAAAGTGTGGTAGATCTCTTACCTTAGAGGAAATGCAGTAGAGGGTTCTTGCAACCCGAGGGCGGCGCAACACCGAAACATCGTGTAACCGGTTTTTCCAATTCTCCAGTTCCTCATCAACGTCAGAAAAAAATTCACTATCTCTCCAGAATATCCTGTCTGTTGTGGGTTTAATCATGTCTTCGTCTTGCGTAGTCAATCTGTAAATTTGGTCTAGTTCCTCCTGTTCGTAGGCTAGCTCTGTATACCGTGCGCCTTCTGCTGGATCTAGTGGTACTATTACATGTGTACCTTTGTTTTCAAACACCATGCTACAATTTTTGAGATTAATGACACCTCCCATGTCTATAGCCCAGTCCAGCCCGAGTAGTGCAGGGTACGGATCCGCATCTTCCATGATTTATATGACCTCAAAGTCAGCTAGGAATTTTACTCCCGCGATATCTATCATGACTCTTGGCAACCGTCCTAGCGGGATGATCTTCTGTTGATTCACCATGCGTAGCTGGATAGTGGACCATTCCAACTTAGGTTCGCCCATTCGTTGCCATGTCTGCTTTGGTAGTACGTTCGCATCCGACCCTAGATCGAGAATAACTTGGTCCATCTCGTAGTCGCCAATTTGCGCAGTCAACCGCATTTCTCTTTTGGTGCGTTTCTTGTAGCCATATAGCCAGCGGACACCTCTGGTCTCAGGAATTGTGTTGGCCGGGCTGCGTAGCTATGCAGTAATACTTTAAGAGTTTCCATAGTCGGCCGGTTACATAGCAATTTTGAGTATTCCTTTATAAAGGGCTCAACCCCTTCCTCGCTCTCGAGGTGCGCCGGAAGCTACGCAGGGCCTGCCCGTGGCGTTTGTTCTGTGAGGTGCACTTCTTCCCAAGAGGCAAGTTCCTCCCTTGCTCCCTAGGTGACCATCCCATTGCGTAGCTCAGTTTTAACCCTTTGCACATTCTGCGTAGGGGTGGGCTGTTTCTCCTGCATTTTGGCTATCAGTATCGGGATATCTTCAATCTCATGGTCCAGCTGCTGGAAATATTTGTAGGATTGCCTGGTGGGATTTGGGAAATCCCTTGCGAAGTGCCATATCTCTTCGCAGTTATAGCAGATCAGCTGCCCCTGACCCCGTCCTACGCTTCCTCCCTGACCTCCCCTGCCCCTTACTGGGGAGCCCCCGAAGCTCGCAGGGGATCTTGGCGATGCAGGGTCTGACTGTACCCTATAGAGGTTCCCTTGATCTGAAATCAAGTCATACGTGTGACATTTCTATTCGTCATGCCCTACCGATCGGCAGAACCTGCACCAATGCTACTTCAGCTCGCCCATACTTAATCGAGGACACTGGGCCGTATCATGCAGTCTGACTACCCGGTAATCATCGCACCATAGTGTCGATCCGCTGGAGCGAGATCGTAGCGGACTAGGTCCTCCTGCCGGTACGTAATCCGTCAATATAGGACACTAGTCCCTTGTATGGCCAGACACCCGACATCATATACACCAGAGGTCGGTGCTAGCTCCTTTTCCCCATTCCGTCCGTAAGGTCTGAATCTCCATGTGCATGGCTCCGAGCTGCTCTTGAATTTTCTATACCCCCCTAACGCATCATCCTTGGGCATGAATTTGAGCTTCATGGCAGCTTCCAAGGATTTTTCCTGTGACTCAAAGGTCTGCTGGCCCATGGGTATACGTAAGTGAGGTAGCAGCATAGCGATGAACTATTTCTTGTGCTACCTGTCGTCGTACTTGAACCCTCCTTCCCTAATGGCTCTCTTCAATCACTGATCGGCCTCCCACACCGACTCAAATGCACCCTGCTTAAAGTATTTTAATTCCACTACCAGCTACGAGTATGACCTGGGCTTCCGGAAGTGCTGTTTTAGGGCATCCTTGATATCTCGAAGAGATGCACCCCCATTTTGAGATATGTATCGCATGTACTAGTCCAGCGCTCTATTCTCAAAGGCTAGGGACAACTGTGATTTCTTTATAGTATCGCTCACCACCCCCTGCGCAGTCCATATCGAGTCAGCTATGAACCAAAACCGATCCATGTCTTCATCGGCCGTGCCTTTAAAGGTGGATAAATTAAAGTGTACTTCCATGTCTCCTTCTATCGATGTTTCGGTTGAGGGCTTATGCTCCTGTGAGTCTTGTGTCGTTGTTCTTCTCAGCAGGCTATAGGCCGAGTAATCCTTTTCTTGCTCGATTCGCTCGTTCTTACCGCTCATTCACTCTCGTTCAGTATCTTCTTGTCAGTACCTGATCACTTCCTCAAAATGCTACAGGCCTCGATAACGGAACCATTTTTTGGTTCGAGGGGTCCTGACCTAGGGTCGGAGCACAAGGTTTGCCAACAAACCCATATACTACTGGCCCGTTCGGCAGTGACCTGCTTGCGTAGGTCAAAGTTTGACCCGAAGTAGTATGGGTGGGTGCTAGAACCAGGTTTCCGCACCCTAAGAAAGGATAGCTAAGGCAAGCAGAGTTGCGCTAAGCCCCGTAGTTCCCATATTACTTTGCTCTGCGCAGGGTTAATTAGGTCTCTATTCGCATCCACGTGTGTTAGATCTATAATTATATGCCTTTATGATAGAAACACACCATTACATAAACAAAACATAATAGAACATAACCAATACAGAGAGCGAAAGACACTTACATAGATCTTCGCAGCTTAAACACAGAAAATACACAGTGCAGCAATTACCAATGATTCGCACAAAAGTACTCACTGATTCAATTCTCTGAACCATTTGTTGGCTTGAGGGGTCCTGAACCAGGTTTGGAGCACAAGGTTTACCAACAAACCCCTATACTACTGGCCCTTTCGGCAGTGACCTGCACAAGTCTCACCCGAAGTAGTATGGGTGGGTGCTGGAACCAGGTTTCCGCACACTGAGAAAGGATAGTTAAGGCAAGCAGAGCTGTGCTAAGCCCTGTAGTTCCCAGATTACTTCGCCCTGTGCAGGGTTAATTAGGTCTCTATTCGCATCCACGTGCGTTAGATCTATAATTATATGCCTTTATGATAGAAACACACCATTACATAAACATAATAGAATAGAACAGAACCAATCCAGAGAGCAAAACACACTTACACAGATCTTCGCAGCTAAACACAGAAAATACACAGTGCAGCAATTACCAATGATTCGCACAAAAGTACTCACAGATTCAGTTCTCTATCAACCTTTATTTATTCATTCATTCATCAATCCTTCCTTAAAATTCCCTTCCCAACCTGCGCACATAGCAGCAGGGTCCGCAGACACCTGGACTTGGATCTCTGCGCACACAGCCAGCAGGAGTCCTTTCCCCAAAACCCAAACAGATCTCTTAAAACATAATTCGCATCAATAGCTCATCATTTTCTTATCTTCTACAATACAAAATGTCCCTCTATTTATAGCAATCTAGCTTAGACTTTCCTATGGTTCGTGAACCGTGGTTTTCGGACCCCTGGTTTACCCTTTTACCCATTACAATGCTTTCGGGGCTTTGACCCACCCCAAAACCCCTCCGCTAGATTAAATCTAGTAAAAAATATCCAAAATGGACCAGTTTCACAGCTTGTAGGAGACCCTATTCCAACAATAATTATACCTTTATAAAATAGAAGAAGGTGGAAAATGTCTAAATACCTCTCAAGAACCTCACAGTTGAAGCAAAGAGACACAGGAGTGCAACACAGGCCAGTCGGGTGGCTTCTACATGTCCTGTTGGGCAACCCTGAATGAAATGCAGGAGTGCAGCACGGGCGAGGTCTAAATGAGCAGTTGGGTCCCCCTGGGCAACCCTGAATGGACAGGATCACAGTGCAGGCTGTCGGGTCAGGCGGCCTCTACACGAAGAGTTGGTAGGAGCGTAGTGTGGGCGGTTGTGCACGCCGTTGAGGCTGTCGAGCAGCTCTTGCACACAAAAGAGAGCAGCGCGGGCTATCGTGCATGCGTTCAGGTCGGGCTATGGCCCTATGTGCAGTGCTATTACATAGGCACACAAAACCCCGTTGAAAAATACACAGGCAGTGTGCACAGGCACGTAGTGAAACCTTTCAGGAGTGCAACGCAACGGGTTTTGCCCGAAAACTCTGCCAGAAACCCTGAACTCTTCTTGATTCTTTTGAAAAATGAAAAAATGGTGTTTGAATGATAACTCTAGGCTTTTTATACCTTTTGGGAGAAATAATTTAGGATAAAACCCACTTTTATAATGTTTGTCTTTGGTCCTTTTATCCTTTTACTGACATTTCTTTTCTTTTGTGCATGAGGTGTTTTTAAGTATATATAAAAATTGATTCCTTGATGGGAGATCTTGAAAATTGATTTTATTCCCCTCTCACTGACTTTCCAGAGGCATGATGAAATCTGTCCTGCATAGTAAACTTAGTCTTTTGATCAGGTTATCATTACCTCCCTTTGGTCACTTCAGGTTGCTGGGGGTGCCATAAAATAGTGTTTTTGATCTTCTTATTCTTCCTTTGGAGTTTGGCACCTTAAATGATTCAACAGTAGAAATTATGCTCCATTCGATTTCTTATTTGACCTTTAACATTAGGCTCCCTCATACTGCTTTTGAAAATCCTTTGAATGTGCTTGAAAAGTTAGGTAGCCTTCACTAATACTGTTTTTAGAATTTTTCCCTTTTTGCTGTAGTGACAAATAAAAACCCCTTTTATCTTATTTCAACCATGGAGGCCTCCTTTCAAATGTCCTCTGAAAGCCTTTTGACATTTTAATGGAGTTTTATGACCTTTAGTTCACTTTTTCCTACCTTTCTTGACTTCTAGCTTTTAAGGGCCCTTTTCTCTTCCTTATTTATCATTCCTAGAAACTTTGGTTTTATGTCTGATGGTGTTGATGCATCTCTACCCCTTTTAACGTTTTGCATGGACCTCTTGCTGGGAAACACCTCATAGACAATCAGTCATAAAACTACTGATACTCTTTTTACTTGGGCATGTTGTTTCTCTTCTACTGTGACTGTCCTTGAGGGGTTTGGCTTTTTACCCTGCCTTTCTTCTACTGATAACCATCATAAACCATTCCTGCATAAATGCTTTAAGATAGGCAACTGTCCTTTTGTTGAATTTATGCTTTGATCTAGGATGTCCTTCCTTGAAGGAATTTTATACCCTTTGGACAATCATGAGCTCACATTATTTTTCATTTGATTTCACCTTTGGGCATATGTAAAATAGTGATTCTAGAAAGCCAAAATGATGCATAACCTAGGAGACCCTATATGACCTATTGGGATGTCTTTTGGAATAGGTCTTTGACTGAAAAACTTGAATCAGGGTTTGGAGGTGAAAACAGGGTTTTGAAAATCGTTTATGCATTGCAAATCCTAGAAACTGAAATATTTGATTGATTTATCTAAAGAGCCTAGAAAGGGAGTTTAAAATCACCACTACTTGAGGCACTTGGTGAATAGGGGAAAAGGTTTAGGCTATTTTGCAAACCAGGGCATAAAAGTAGAAGGCTTAGAGTGGTAAAGTCAAAGGTGGAAAACATAGTGAGAATGTGGGACATAAGTCCATGATTTGGTCTTCTGGGAGTGAGAGATTGGCCATGCCTTGGTAGAATAGTAGAACAATAAAAATTTATCCTCAGGGTAATGAAGACAATGAGATTTCTAGAACTGATGAGATTCTTTAATTTTGTTTCTAGAAATCTAGGATAAGCATTTAGTCATCTAAATAGGTAAAAATTACCTTTGACTAACAGTTATTATTGGTGATTTCTCTCGCGCCTGTTAACAACTTTCATCATTGGCTGGTAAACAGGTGATTTTCTCGCATGTTCGACTTCATTTCATTCATTCTCCTGCTTGAATTTATGCTGGTTTGGGTCGAGATGGAGCGCAAGACCCTGGGTTTTGTTTGATGAAATCCAAGCCGCGAGACAATTTGGTTTATCATGACTCTTTTGATTGGATGGTTGCGACCATACCTGAGTCTATTTGATGATCCTTCTTACTGGATGACTGCGTCCATACCGTGGATCTTATTATTGGATGTACTCTATTATGGATGGCTGCGCCCATGCCACATGTTCATGTATTACAGATATCAATTGTACTTGTTCTTGCGGGTCTTTCGATGACGACATTTTGGTTTGGGAATGTTCTCATAAAGAATTTCACCTCTCCCTCTCTCTCCGACCTCATGCTTTAGGGGGAATCTATTACACAATATTTTTTCACCATCCCTGCAATAACCATCCCAAATATTGGAGGACCATTTCAATGAATTATGTGTATTGTCATACTTTTCCATGAGTATCATTGCATCCTTTGGCATGTCAAGAACATCTTCTTTGTTTCTCATTCCTCAAGAAAACCTTAAAAAAAATGTGATTTTGGATTGGCGCTGCTAGGCAGTTATGGCCTCGTGCCCATGGAGAAATTTACACTGGGCCCCATGCCCTTTGGCGCTCTGTCTCAGAAGGGCACCCGCGCTGAGATGTTTTTCTAAAGTTTTTTAAAATAGAAACGAAGTTTCCATGCTTAACAACTTCGTGAGTGGAGTCATCATGGTTTATTCAACTAAATCACCTCGAGTTTCTCCCTTTGGATTTTTGGTTCCTACAAATGTGAAACTCCCCAAAGGGATAGAACTCCTCTCCACCTTATGTGGGATCCCAAACCACCTCCTCCTCTCTTATAAATCCTTTCTCCTCACATTGATTCATCTAGTTAAACAGTTGTTACTATCGCTGGTATGTAGAAGAAGGCAGAGTAGATCCATTGTTGAGAGAGATTTTAGGCCTATTGCCTCATCAAGTTCAGTCTCGAACGAATGCTTGAGATGCACCAGAATAAACTCGTCGAAGGAGATCCGCAACATCAAGGCATAAGGTTGTAAAATTATTCTTTCCATATCAATAATACATGATTGGTCTTTTGGTTTCGATTTTGTGTTCAATTATATGAAAAATGTTTGATTCTTCTTGACCAATCGAATAGGTGTAAATGAAAGTATGTTATTGTATGCTGTCATCATTCAATTCATCTTTGTGTAGGTGCACGAACATCATCACTGACAGACCGCAACGTGTGAGGACAAAGATCGAAGGATCGTTGCTGCACGCCATGACAAAAGCGTTGGACTGAGGTAGGATACCTATCCTAGTTCGTCTTTCATTTATAAGCTATTAATTCAAAATTCGAGCATGTTCCCTTGTTGCTAAATCCATCCTAGGGCTAGAGTGATCGCCTCTGTCCACAGAGGTTATTTTCCTGCCAAAAAAAGAGGATTGTGCTTTGGTTGCCAAGGCGAAGAAGGGGAAGGGGAAGAAATTCTATTCCAAATCTGAGTCCAAGAATGGAAAGAAGCAGGACATGTCTAAGGTGAAGTTTTTTCACTGTAATGAGCATGGGAATTTCGATACTAACTGTCCACAAAAGAAGAAGAACAAGAAGGCTGGAGGATTTGCAGCTGGTGAGGCTTTGGCCTCGCAATTTGAGGTTGAATTTTCATTGATCACATGCAAGGTGTAAAGTGCATTGGGATCTGTGTGGTATTTGGATAGTTGCGCTTCCTTTCCCAAGACAAGAGACAAGGAACTTTTCAGTGACTTGGAGGAAAAGGATCTCCCGATGCATATTGAAATGGGTGAAGACGGGCGGTACAGTGCTACCGGGATCGGTACCATTACCTTCCAGAGGTAGTCAGGTAAACCCTTTCAATTAAAATATGTAATGCATGTACCAGGTTTGAAGAAAAATTTAGTCTGAGTTGCAATGTTGGAGGATAAAAGCTATGATGTTGTTTTTAGTGAAGGAAAAGCTTTCCTGCGAGATAAAACAACAGGAAAAGCCAAGAGGATAGGGATTCAAGTTAAGAATCTCTACAAGCTAGAGGTAGATGGTTGTACAACAATGATGGGAAAGGAGGATCAAGTGGTGAGCCGGGATGAGGGCGAATTATGGCACAGGAGATTGGGCCATATTCACAATGGAGACTTGGAAGTCATGGAATAGATTTATACTGGTCTTCCTAGGGATACACTTGTGCAATCAGACACATGCAATGGATGTACTATGGAAAATATGTAAAGTCCACCATTCATGAGAAGGAGAACCGAGCTTTGGGGATTCTTGAGAGAGTTAACATAGACGTGTGTGGACCATTCTCTGTTACTTCGACAAGAAAACATAAGTACTATGTAATATTTGTTGATGAATTTTCTCATAAGTGATGGATCTTCTACATGCAAAATAAAGATCAGACATTCTCTAAGTTTATTGGGTTTAAGGCACTAGTGGAGAAAGAGTCGGGGAAGAAAGTGAAGGCTCTTAGGAGCGATAATGGTGGAGAATTCATCTCTAACGAATTCAAGAACTTCTACAACAAAGTAGGAATTTGAAGAGAGCTGATAGTGCCTCATAACCCACAACAGAATGGGGTTGCAGAATGAAAGAACAAAACAATCGTGGGTGTAGCAAGAGCAATGTTGCATGATCAAGGCCTACTGATGCATCTGTGGGTGGAAGCATGCAACACTGTGATATTTCTGTGTAACCGTTGTCCTCATAGGATACTTGGCATGAGTACACCTGAAGAGGCTTTCACTGGTAAGAAACCTAATGTTTCACACTTTTAAGATTTTTGGCTAATTTGTTTATGTGCATGTGACCAAAGATGCTAGGAAGAAGCTGGAACCAACAGCTGAGATCAAGATTTATGTGGGGTACACTGAAACACCCCATAATTATCAAGTGTATTTTCCAAACAACATAATGAATCTTGTGCAACGAGATATAAAATTTGATGAGGAGAAATCCATGTGGTTGTCCCTTGAGAGGGAGATGGACTTGCATGTAGAGGAGGAACTGTTGGTTCCCAAGGATGAGCCTCAAGATGTGGATCAACCACATGTAGAGGATCATGGAGTGGAGGAAAACACTCATGCAGAGCCATCCATCAGAAATGGTAGAAGGCGCACCGTGGAAGTTGATAGATTAAGACTTGATGCTACAGAGAATGTAGGAGCCCCTACTTCACAACGCAGACAGAGATAGTCTCCTGACCGATTTACTAGATACATGGCTCTTATGATCAAATGTATTGTGACTGAACCAACTTCCTTTCGAAAAGAAGTGCAATAACTAACTTGGGTTGATGCAATGGTGGAGGAGTATGACTCCATTTTCAAGAACAATGCATGGGAATTTTCCCAAGACCAGTCGACAAATTAGTGGTTGGATTGAGATAGATCTACAAGGTAAAGCAAGATGCTGATGGGAGTGTGGAGAATCAAAAGACTAGATTTGTGGCCCGAGGATTATCACAGATCGAGGGGATAGATTATGATGATAATTTTTCTCCTGTTGTAAGGTACTCTTCCATAAGATCCATCCTTGCACTCTTAGCACAGATGGGCTTGTTGGGGTTCCCATGTTTTGGCCAGATTGGCAAGACCAAAAGATGAGACAACATCAGAACCACTTTGGGGCCCTAGGATCTAGCCCTCCTGGACCCGGAGAGGGATCTCTCCAAATAGATCAAAGAATGATGTCTCTTTGAAGCTCAAAAATAAGATGTTAGGCTAGTTATGAAGCACAGAGGGGGGTTTAAATAATTTGGTTGGAAGGTTGCTGGGTTGGTTAGGAGATCATGGACTGGGAAAGCAATGGGAGAAAAGGAACAAAGCAGCAGGATGTTTCAGCAGAGAGGATGGGCCAAGACCGTGCCATCCATTGGGCTATGGAGTCATGAGAGGGAAATTACTTGCATCCACTAGCCAAGGCTTCCAAAGGGCAAGTCATCTATACTAAAGGATCTTTTAGATAGATGATGGGATGGAACATTAAGGAGGAAAGTGAAAGAAGGAAAGCAACCGAATTTCTGTCTATAGATTAGGTCAGAGGTAATTTAACTCCAGACCTGCTTGGACATACTCAAAGGCAGCTCTCAAAGAAACAAAGGGGCTGCTTATAGATCAGACCAGAGGTCATTTAACTCCAGGTCTGCTTTAGCAACTCCAAGGGAAAACAAAGATAAGATAAACAAAGGGATCTTAGAAAGGTAAGCTGGTCGTGTAAGGATCCTAGTGGACAGGGCTAACTCTTATCCCCAGTGTTCCCAAACCTTCCAGCTCAAACCCAACAAGAACATCTAAGAACCAATTCAACCAATTCATACATCAACCAGCAGGAAATAACATCCGCTGCGCTGGTTAAATCAACTGAAACCAGCTCTTAGATAGCACATAGAGCAGAAAACATAAAGGTAGGGAGAGAAGACAGCATAGGGCACCTAACAAGGGTGAATCCTATACCATTATTCTGATGCCTACCAGAAGAACATGAAACAATATGGAAATGTAAATAACAGAGTTAAGAAAAACATCACCAATAGTAATAGACCAGGATCCTGTGAAATGTGCTTTGATTAATTGATGCAAAACCAGTCATGTACAATATGGCTCAATGGCTAATACAATCCCAACTTCTCCTCCCAGCCTATTACATACAAACTACTCTGCAACTTCCTCCCAAGGCTGTTCTAACAGTCAAACTGAATCCCTCTAACAGCAGATGCCCAGCAAGGCAACAACAACCTTTACATTATGTTCTCGGGGATTTTTATAGGAGAAGAGGAAGAGATAGAGGCAGATAGACAATTAAATGAGATTCATTAAGACAGCAGGACGGAAGTGTTCACACCCATGCTGCTTAATGGCTCTGCGGCATACTCTGTAGACTGTTTGGAGGCTCTGTTAGGCCGGAAATTGACCTCTGATATTTCTTTGGGGTCCTTCGACTATCTGGAGCTCTGTGCTGCCATTCTGGAATAAATGAACTGGATGGAATTATCTGCAGGTCCCTCCATGCTTCTTTAATGCTGCTTGACAGTCTCTTGAGAAGTTTTGTCAGTGAAATTTACTGCTTATGGGCTCGAGGAAGCATGGAGATTGCTGTAGGAGGTGTACTTCTGGAGAGAAAAAATTTTCTGTTAGGTAGCGCAGTTATGGCATTGATGGTGCGCTCTTAATCTTCAAACAGTGCCTGAATCCTTTGACTTGTGGGGTTAACATTAATTATGTCAACAGAAACCACTAACCCCTTTGAAGCCATCTGCTGATCTGCTGGCAGTGCCGAGAATACCTCTATGAGCTGTCTGCACAATTTGAAATAAAATTATTACGGGGCCCGGGCAGTGGTGGAGAAATGCAGTGGAGGCGGAGGAATGGTGGCGGAATGGTGAAAACAGCGGAGATGCAAACGAAGGGGTGAATCTTAAGAACAATACGTTTGGTGATAGAGTGCAGCGTAGACCGTGGGATCATGGTCTGGGGATGAAGATCGACGGTGGAGATTGGTCGGCGTAGCAATACATGAAACGAACAAAAACAAACAAAATGCATGAAATGCAGCGGAGACGAATGTAAGAGTGGGACCTAGCGGAGGCGAAGGGCGATTAGATCCCGACCGTTAGATCGGGGAGGATGAATGGCTCGTAAGGCACCTGGGCAATCGCAACTGTGAGGTATTGTGGTGACACACATTGAAAGTTTCGATTGCGATTGGGCAAGAGAGAGCACCGAATTTCGTGATCGGTGCTGGGGATGAATGGCCGGATGTAATCGGAGTGGGTGACTAAGTAACTTGTGATTAACGCCGGACCGTTGATCTGCGGGAGGAACGCCCAACGTGTGGAGAACGCGGACGGGAGGACCGGAAAACAAAGGTTGCGATCGGCGGAGGACCGTCGGATCGCGGGAGGACGGACGGTCAGGATTCAATCGGAGCACGATGGAAAGGGCTTGTGATTAGAGATCGGGCGAGGGTTGCGATTGAGCGACAGCCGTTGGATCGCGCAACAGATGGACGGCTGGGATTGAATCGACAGACAGCGCGGAAGGCTTGCGATTGGAGGAAATGGGAGTGCGATGGCCGTCGGATCTGCAGGAGGATGGACGGCCAGGATGAAATCGGAGCATCGCAATCGGAGCGGCACGGAGAAGACTTGCGATTGCGATCGGAAGGGGGAAAGCGATTGAGCGCTGGCCGTTCGATCGGCTGGACGGGTCAATGGCCAGGATTGAATCGGGAGGGAGACAGAAGGACTTGCGATCGCGATCGGAGCGCTGTTGCGATTAAGCGCCTTCCGTCGGATCTGGAAGGGAACGGACGGTGGGGATGCAATCGGGGGATCGGCGGAAAGACTTGCGATTGATCAGAGGGCACACACAGAACGTTGCGATTGCGATTGAGTGGGGGGCTGCGATTAGCGCCCAACCGTTAGATCTCCGCGGAAGATCAACAGTGCGGAACGCCCTGCGAGACTTATGTGTTAAACAAATCGCATCGGGACTTTTGATATTACAAAGGAAAATGACTCCCGCCGATCTTCCGATTGCGATTGGCGCTCGGGACTTAAACGCTTGGTCCCAGCGCCGGGTCATATGTGGGGAAGTGGTTAAGGGATTTGCTGTAAGGGGCTAAGCCCTATAATAAGGTCGGCAAAGGGTTTTTAAGCCCATTTTAATGGATTTTAGGGCTGGGGAAGGGGAACGATAGATGGAGAAAGGGGAGAAAATGGAAAACAAAGGGTAGGGGAAGAAATTAAAGGGGATTTTGGGGGGATTTGAGGAGTAAATGGGGAAATAGAAGGGGAAGACAAGGAGGATAAATAAGAGGGAAAAAGGGGGCCTTTGGGCATTTCTTCACATAACAGAGAGGCTTTATAAGGGAAATCAGCGGAGGGGATTTGATCAAAGGATAAAGGCACATACAACAGGGTTCAAGGATGATGTGTTTTCGCAGGAAATGCATTCCTTGAGACTAACAATGATTTAGCCTCCATTTACTTGTCAAAAATTTCATAGGGGGCTATTGGTGGGTCGACAACATTCATCAAATGGATGGAAAACTGTGGTCCTTATCGGGATCATTGAGGAAGAAGTGTACATAGAGAAGCATAAAGGTTTCAAGATCTTCAACAATGAGTCGCATGTGTGCAGGCTCAAAAGAGCATTGTATGATCTGAAGCAAGCACCTTGTGCTTGGTACACGCGGATAGAAAATTATTTCAATGGAATGGGCTTCAACAAAAGTGAAGCAGATGCAAACTTGTACCAGATTGTGGTTGAGGGTAAGCTATTGATCATTGTTCTTTATGTTGATGATCTAATTTTGACTGTGATGAGCACTGGATACATTCATGCAAGGAGGATCTTGCAGGAGTTCGAAATGAGGGACATGGGGACTTATTGAGTTTCCTTGGATTGAAATATGGCAAATGATGGTGAAATTTTTGTGTCTCAAGGCAAGTATGAAAAGGAGATACTGGGTAAGTTTCACATGGAGATTTGAAAACCCATGGATACTTCTCTTCCAGGAAATTGGAGGAAAGATGACGCTACTTCTGGAAAGGTAGTGGATGTTACTGTCTATAGACAGTTAGTTGGTTCACTGGTGTATCTAGTGAACACCATACCAGACATTTTCTACGCAGTTAACCAGCTAATTCAAGCTATGGTTAAGCCTACCAGGCTCTTTTGGAAGGTGGGGAAGCATGCATTGAGATACCCGAGGGGCACATTAGAGTGTGGTCTATGGTATAGACGAACAAAGGGAGTGAAGCTTCAAGGCTTCAAGGATGCAAATTGGGCAGACAGTCCATCAGACAGAAAGCGCACATCAAGAGGGATATTCAGCATAGGATCGACAACATTTTCTTGTACAGAAAGAAACAACGATCTGTGGCACTCAGTTCAGTGGAAGCCGAATACATGGTAGCAAGTCAAGATGAATGTGAGGCTATCTAGATGAGAAATATCTTGGTTGGTTTGTTTGGTTCTCAGATGGATCCGACAATGATTCATTATGATAATTAGAGTTGCATTAAACTCTCAATTAATCCCGTGTTTCATGATAGGTCCAAGCACATAGATATCTGGTACCATCATCTTAGAGATTTTGTGCAGAGAAAAATAATGTTGCTTCAGTACATTCCCACGGAAGATCAGGATGCATATATTCTCATGAAGGCGCTCATCGGGAGAAAATTCGAATACCATACAGACAGGATTGGGGTGAAGGATAATCCCTTTATTTTTAAGAGGGAGTGTTGAGATTCAAAGAGAAAATTTCAACACCCACACCTAGTGCATTAAGCGCCTACACTAGGGTGGGTCCCATAGGGCTATTTTTGGTGCATGTCTATTTTAGTTATTGATCAAGAGATCATGTGTTATGCTCAAAATTGAAAGTGCTCGAAATAGGTCTGAACTTGAGCGACCAAAAAGGTCTCGTCGTTGCGATTCTGGCAACATGAATGGTTTGAAAAACCAATGTCGTATGAGGAAGATATCACGTTCTGTCCGTTTTTCCAAACAACAAAAATTTGTGACTGGATGCCCAGTCAACATGCAGGTACAGTCAGCAGGCATATTCTAGGAATATTCCATTTTTCTAAGCCAATTAGATCATGCCAGATGGCTCAATCTGGGCCATTGATTTTTCATGGTATGGAAGGATCCTTCCCATTGAAGGGGTTGTATGAATGTTTCAGTGGTTCAATATATGGGTGACACGTGGCTAGCCTGGAGGTTGCCACGTTTTCCTTGTATTCTGGTGTAAAATTATAGTGGAGTTCGGGGGATTCGACCCCGTGACCTCCAGGAACGCATACGTCTTTGACCAACTCTGCTACAAATTGATTCTTAACTATCAATGGAATTAAGACATATTTGAAGTTTCATGATTTTGAATGCAGGGGTTGGGTAGCGCTGGTGGTCCCAACTTGCTAGTGGCCCCACGAGGTGGTCACATGTTATCATATATTCATTGCAACAATTGACGACTTGCTAAATACAACCATGACATCAATGTTAACATAACCACCGCCGACTAAAATGTATCACATGTAACAAGTTGCATTTAACGTCTCCCTGCCGGATAGGGTTAAGTGGAACTATAACTCCGGGTTCCAAGCTGTATGGCAGAGTTTCCAACGGTGATAACGCAGATGGTGGGGGGTCGACATGTAACCACCTCGCCCGCCTACCCATTAAACGATTAAGTTAATGGTTTGAAAACTGGCAGAGTTAATAGTGTGCCACTAAAATTCAGACTTTTTCTATTTTAACTGCAGTTAAACTGCAGTTCTCCACATTTAGTGGAGCCTTTCTAGCTGACATTGGGAAAAATGCATTGGGAGGTCAATTTTCAACCAATTTTGGTGAAAGAAGAGTCTACCTAGACTAATTTGAGCATTCTAGAGCCATTGGTGCATAGAAAACAACCTTTAGAGGCCTGTAAACGCATGTAATTCACAATTTTTTAGCATAATGGGACATGCCATTGGAAGCTGGACCAGAAGATGTAGCCCAGGAGGGGTGATCTGCTTCATGATTCCTATTGTGTAAAACTTATGTGTGAACATTTTTCTCTGTTATACACTATTTTTCAATGTTTTTAAGGATTATTTTCATGCTTAAAGTTCACTAATTCATCTATATTTCATGGTTAAAATACTCATTCCTTAAGAAAAATTATGGAGACAAATTGTACATGTTTATATTACTGAAATGACACTTAGCACAACAAAACTAATACATTCCTTTCAGATCAAGTTGGTATCAGAGCTAGAGTTTTAATCTCTATTGTTTTATGTCCAAAGATTTTTTTAACTTTTTGCAAGGGTTTTATTCTTACTAGGTTTAAGCTTAAGAGAGGGGAAGGCCAATTGGTGGAAGCAAGAAGTTCTCAAAGGGAGCTACAAAAAAGGAGGCAAAGAGTGCCACATTATCCACCACCTAGTTCACCTCCAAGAGAAGAAGAAGCAGCATCAAGCATGCCTCCAGGAGAAGAAGAAACCCATGAAGAGGTGGATCCAAAAGAAGAAGAAAGAGTGTTCAGGAAAGCATTCCTTGACATGAATGAAATGATGAGAGTCCTTTATCAATAAAGGAATGAAAGACTAGAAGGAGAAGGATCTAAACTTCACAAGGAAGGTCAAGGATGACCAGGAGGTCATAATGATGAAGATAAATCAAAGAAGGGCAATGGAGGCAGTGGAAAATCACCATCCTCACCCTCATCATCATCATCCTCTACTTCATCTTTAGTACACTTTTCACACAAGTCAAAGAACACTGGTAAAAGTACTTTTATAAAACTTTATGTTAAGTTTGAATTGCCAATGTTTAATGGTGAAGCCAATGTAGAAAATCTTGATAATTGGATTAGGCAATTGGAGGTTTATTTGAGAATTCAGAACCCTCATGATGATGACACCAAAATCCAACTAGATTCATTGAGGTTGGAAGGTGCAACTCTTGTTTGGTGGGAAGCCAAGATAAAGGAGGAGATAAAAAAACATGGTAAGATTATTCTATTATGGACTGATTTCATTACTGCAATAAAACAACAATTTTATCCATTAGCTCACATGCAGAAATCCATAATGAACTGGAAAAATTTTAGACAATTGAAAGGACAAAATGTACAAGACTATACCCAAGAATTTAGGAGAAGAGCTCTCTTATTAGGGGTAGATTTGCAGAGTCAAGATACTTTGCTCAAGTACATAGGGGGCTTACATAGCTACCTTAGACATACTATTCTCATGTTTAACCCTACAAGCTTAGATGAGGTATGTGTTCAAGCTACACATTTAGAAGCAAGAGGGAAAAATAGTTTTGATGAGAGTAGAAACAAACCTTTTAAGGGAAAAAACAAAGGGAAGACCTCAAAAGGAAAAGGAAATTAGAATGCATCTGTCAAGAAAGAGGGAGAGAAAGTTGTTTGTAAACATTGTTCAAGAGATGGCCATGAAGAGAATTTTTTTTGGAAATTACATCTTGAAAAGAGACCAAAGTTAAAAAAAAACAAAGGGAAGCAAAAAAATGCAACTACAACTCAACATGACTTAGGAGAGGATTTAGGTGATGAAACTAAAATTACAGCCATAGGATTGAAGAACATGAAGGGGAAATAAATTGAAACAAAACCTAGTACTAGTACTTCAAACTTTCACATAGAAGCTCCAAATGAAGAAGAGAGAATTGAACTATTTCATGTGAGGGTCATATCCAAACATACCAAGATTGACACATTGTTTGATAGTGGGTCACAAGGGAACTTAATTTCTGAAGACTTGGTCAAAAAACTTAATCTTGAGACCATTCCACATCCAAAAACTTATCCACTTGGATGGATTTGTAAAGATGCAAATTTACAGGTTTCAAATAAGTGCATATTGCGCTTTGCAATAGCTGCACATTTTTTTAACACAATTGAATTATATGTGGTTCCTCTTGATATTATAGGTGTTGTGTTGGGAAGTCCTTACTTGTATGAAAATAAATCTATCTTCCATCGCCATGAGAACAAATACCATTTATTCAAAGATGGCAAGGAGTACATTGTTAGAGCACATCGCAAGAAGACAAATATTGCAATGGTAAATGCTGGACAGGTAAAAAGGCTAGTGAATTCAAGTAAGAATTTTGTTCTTCTAATGATTAAGCCTAAAGATGATGTTAATCATGAGTCATTTGAAGATTGTGATCCTAAGTTGAAATCAGATTTATATGATGTAGTTGATGCACATCATGAGATGTTTCAGGAGCCAACATGATTGCCTCCTGAAAGGGAGATTCAACATGAGATTCAGTTTCAACAAGATTGTCCTCTTCCAAACATCAACATGTATTGCATGTCGATAATGGAGAATTCTGAAATAAAGAGGAAAATCAAAGAATTGTTGGACAAGGAACTCATAAGACCAATCACTTTGCAATACGGTTCACCGATAGTCCTGATTCTGAAGAAAGATGGGACTTGGCACATGTGTGTTAATTTTAGAGCTTTGAACAAGATAACGGTAAATAATCGATACCCACTCCCAAGGATAGATGATTTTCTAGATCAATTGAAAGAAGAAAATTATTTCACTAAGTTAGATTTACGAAGTAGATATCATCAAGTAAGAATTGCAGAAAGTGACATATGGAAGACTACATTCAAAACCAAACAAGGATCCTTTGAGTGGTTGGTTATGCTGTTTGGTTTTTGTAATGCACTGGCAACTTTCATGCGTGTTATGGATAATGTTTTGCATCCATTTCTTGATGAATTTGTGATTTTGTATTTAGATGGTATACTCATTTTCAGGAAAACAAGAGAAGAAGTTGTCTTGCATGTTAAAAGGGTACTTGATGTTTTGAAGAAAGAGCAATTAGTTCTTAATATGTCTAAGTGTGAATTTGGAAAGACTTCTCTGGTTTATTTGGGACACATTGTAGGAGGAGGTGCATTGAGAATTGATCCTTCTAAAGTGGAAGCCATTGTGAATTGGCCCATTCCCAAATCAGTAACCGAGGTAAGAATTTTTTAGGCGCAACTCAGTATTGGAGAAAGTTTATTGCTAACTTTTTTGCCATAGCAGCTCCTATGCATGCAGTGACAAGTGTGAAGAAAAGCTTCCAATGGGGAGGAAAATAGCAGCAAGATTTTGAAGCTTTAAAAGACAAGATCAGTTCAGCTCTGATCCTTGCATTACCGGATTTGAGACAGCCATTCAAGATTCAAACCGATGCTAGTGATTATGCCATGGGCGCAATACTTTTGCAGCATGGTAAGCCTATCGCTTTTCATTATGAAACATTAAATGGTGATGTAATTAATTATCCAACATATGAAAAAGAGATGTATGCGTTGGTACAAAGCGTCAAGAAGTGGAAACACTACTTGATGGGTAAAGAGACGATTATACATACCGATCATCAACCGTTACAGTACTTGCAGTCGCAAACAAAATTGCAGCAATCACGGCATTTTAGGTGGATGGGATTTCTTCAATAGTTTCACTTGGTCATAAGGTACAAGAAAGGTATTTTCAATAAAATTTCTGATATGCTTTCAAGGCCAATTATAAGTGCTTCTACTTTGCTTAAAAACAATTCTATTGTACATGAGGTTACATAGAACAATATGCATCTAATGCTGATTTTAAAGATGTTTATTCTAGTTTGAGTGAAGGGAATTAAGTTGAGGAAAACGATTATCACATGCATAAAAATTTCTTATTTCATTTGGGCAAGCTGTGTATAACACAAGGAGAGAGACTTAGTGTCATTAGAGAGGCTCATTCGTCTCTTATTGCTGGACACTTTGGGGTAAGAAAAATAGCGGTGCATCTACAGAGGTATTGTTATTGGCCTCACATGATAGATAGTGTGTCACCTTTTATAAGAGGATGTTCTATGTGTGCGACAAGAAAGCCTAGTAATAGGAAGCTTGGGTTGTATACACCACTACCAGTACCATCAAGGCCATGGGAGAGTGTCTCCATGGACTTTGTTGGAGGTCTACCTATGTAAAGAAAACAACATGATTATCTTTATGTAGTTGTGGATAGATTCAGTAAAATGTGTATGCTTATGCCATGTAAGAA
Source organism: Pinus albicaulis (assembly GCA_034641835.2). Lineage (NCBI taxonomy): Eukaryota > Viridiplantae > Streptophyta > Pinopsida > Pinales > Pinaceae > Pinus > Pinus albicaulis. Next base: position 1,090,479,714 of record CM076580.1, read on the forward strand.
AACCATTACTGCTGAACAAACTACTGAACTTTATTTTCAACATGTATGGGTTCATTTTGGTTTTCCAACTTCTATTGTTAGTGACAGGAATTCTAGGTTCGTTGGGAATTTTTGGTCCAATATTTGGAAGATGATCGACACAAAGTTGAAAAAGAGTATTGCTTTTCATTCGCAAACTGATGGCCAAACCAAGGTGGTGAACATAACCGTTGTGCATCTATAGAGAGGATATTGCAGCAAACATCCCAAGTTGTGGGATGTACAACTGCATTACATTCAACACGCTTACAACTGGGCCATACACTCTTCTACAAATACTTCACCTTTTGAAGCCTGATTTGGGTATTTGCCGAAATTTCCATTAGACTTCGTCTTTGAGAAGGATGTTGCAATTGATGGGAATAATGATATTGACAAGGCTCGAAATTTCATTGAGAAAATTCAGATTATTGATCAACAAGTTCAAGAACAACTTGAGAAGAGTCAAAGCAAGTACACAGAGAGGCATGAAAAACATAGAGTTGATCACAAGTTTCAAGAAGGAGATGAAGTATGGTTTCACATAAGCAAATAAAGGATGCAAGGAGAAGGTAAAAATCTCAAGCCTATTCGCTATGGTCCATTCAAGGTTATTAAACAAGTTGGTAATTATGCATTTCAACTTGACTTGCCTTCATATATGCAAATGTATTATATTTTCAATGTGGAGAAGTTACGTTTGTATGAGCCTCCTTTCATTGATGATCAAGGGAGTGATATTCAACTGCCATCAATAGAAGATTTTCGCAAGAATTTCTGGACGAGATCAAGGAGGATTCCATTCTTGATAGGAGGACACGCACTTCTAAGAGGGGAAGTGTCGATTATCTTTGAATTGGGCTCAAGGGAAGCAAACCAAGTAAGGCAATATGGATGGAAGTTGAAAAGGTAAGGGAGTTGTACACTCTATTAGGGTCCTATAATAATAGGGTTCATAATTTTTGAATTGACTTTGATAGTCTTGTAAATATGTACATACCTTGCTTTTTGCAAGTTGTTTTCCCATATTTGAAAATAATAATAAATGAAAAGAGGGTAAAGTCCTAAAAGAAAGATCAAAGGAATTTGAAAAGAAAAGATAAAAAAAGAATAAAAAATGGACCCCAAAAGAAGAAAAAAGAGATAAAATAAGACATGAAAGTGAGAAAGTCAAAATGCCATTACTATTTACTTTTATTGCAAGAATAATGATTATGTGCAGATTGTCAAAAGTGCCATAATCCATGATCAATTAAATAACTTAAACTTAACTTTTCATGTTTTAGATAGAGAATAAAGATATGTCAAACAATATAAACTTGAAAAATCAGTAGATAATTAGAGAATAAAGGAGGAGTTCAACAGTTTAATCTGAGCCCTCGGATGAAATAAGGTTAGACTTAGATAGATTTATGCTTTGAAAGAAAAATGGATTTAGGGTTGCAAGCTTAAATGCACCCATGCAAATGAAGTAAAATGTTAGAATAATGATGGGTAGGTAGAAAGCAGTTGTGCAAGGCATGTAATAAAGCATCATCAGGAAAAATTACTAATTTCCCCTCCTCCACAATGATCTAGTATTCTAAAATTTCAGTTAAAGAGGCTCAGAGAATTTCTCTGACTTCTATTGGGACCGGACCCAAGGCTTACTGACTGATTGGTTAAAAATATTGGATACCCTACATAAAAACCCATTTCATCAGCATATTCACCCTTTTCAAAAAATACAAACCTTTTTCCTAAGTAAAACACTTTTTTGCTTAGAAAAGTAAAATCCCCCTTAATTAATTTCATTTTCATTCAAAAAACACTTAAAACCCACAACATACATTCTATCCTAAGTTTATATGTAAAAATCAAAATGGGACAATTTTAAGTTAAAAATGCCTATTTACACTTTACTTAGTTTAAAATTTTATGTATTTTCATTCATTTCATTTTCATTTCATATTAATTTTTAACCTAAAGTATTAAACCCTTATATAAATACTTCTCCCGTATATATTATTAAATCCATTATATAAATATGCCCAAAACCCACTTATTTACATTAAACCTATGGTTTATTTATCCCACATGCTAAATAAAAAACCCCACTCTTTTCCCCATAGGTTTAAACATATATTATAAATTAATCCCGCTCCCAATAAACATAAAACATTTGTTAAAAATGTTTTATATACCATGTATTATAAACCCGCGCCATTGGTTATTAAACATTCATTAATGTTTTATTTAACCATTATAAAATTACCCCGCCAATAAAAAAAATACAATGTTTTTAACGTTATAAACATATATTTATAACATTAAAAACTATCCCACCAACCATAATAAAACATTTGATTTTATATTAAAAAAACACACATTTTTTAATATGAAAATCTATTCTGCCACATATAAAAACCTGGGTCCCACGTCCCATTGCCAAGCAACTTTCCCATTAAATCTCCACCGTTCACATCAAAGCCCTCCAATCCGACGATCAAAAGGCAATATCGTAATTTAAACTGCGCGAATATAACCCATTTCGAACTATGAGAAATGGATGGTTTTACTCCTTTCTCTCTCCTCCACGCGGCCAAGTCTTATTGGATCACATTCAATCCAACTAAAATAGCTTACCGCCCAAATATACGCGATAACCGTTTGTGGTTTTTCTCCTTCGAAGACCAAAACCAACATTTGTTACGACGTGACTGCCATTAAATGCAGGCTCATTTAACCTAAACGTTATATAAACCTCTATACTGCGCCATTAAACCCTTTTCCTGCGTTATTTGCCTGTATTTATCCTCCGACTGAAGAAAATGAAGCCAATACACTATTTTACGCCCAAAAAAAGAAAAAAAAAGCCCCGTATTTGCTGTAAAGACTGCAGAAAGCTTCCGGATTGTTGCCAGAGACCTTCAAAGATACCAGAAAACTGTTTCGACACCTAAGAACCTGTTTGAAAGACCAATATCTGTACAAACAGGTATTTTCCGATAAAAAAAAACCTGCTATCATTCGAAAAGGAATTTCTGAAATATTTAAGCCCAGTAAAAGCCTATTTTTCCAAAGAAAGCTTGTAGTTGCACGAAAGGAGCTAATTCCATGTCAAAATTTGATAAAACCCCTATTTCAATACTGCATATAGTTTTTAAAGGAAAATTTGAATTTATTTATCATTTGTAGACCTTATAATACTCCTCATTTTCCCAGAAATCCTTTGCAGGTAACCCCAACCTTTTTGCGCCCAATTTGAATCAATTTTAGCCCAATATTTACTGAAAGAAGCATAAGAAACCCTTTTTTTTTTAATTTCATAAAGCTGTAAGAGTCTGAAGAACAGTTGAAAGCCAAAATTGAAGGTTGAAATCCAAAATAAACTAAGTTGTACTTATTTTTCATCCAAAGAACCTCTGTTAAAAGTAAAAACACTTCTGTAAACCATTTAATCTTACAGGAGAATCCAGAAAGCCTCAAAACAGAGTTTCCGTTATTCAGAAAGCTTAAAAAATGTCAAAATCCAATCTAGTTATGTCCTCCAAGACTGCAATCATTGTAAATCCTCTACAACCTCCTATTGTAGACATTGAACACACACCTTCAGCAGATGTCGACTATAAAATAGCAGATCCAGTTGTTGAATTTAATTTTTTAGACCTCCACTGATGGAGTTATGAAAAGTCCTTAGATCAGGTTGAAGAAGTCCAAATTTTGGAAACAAACCTACCCAAATATGTTGTCCCACTCACTCATCAATGCCCAGAGGTTATTAGGTTGTGTCAGATCTATTATTCACCTGAACAAAGAGCAATGGTGAATGAAAACAAAAAAGTATTGTTTACAGTTACTGCTGAGTTCATAAAACAGATGTTACAGCTCAAACCTGATCCCAAAGTAGTTCCTTTGTCAATAGAAGCAATTACAAAGTTGTACATTCACCTGGACTTTCCCAAAAGGTTTCATATTTTTCAAGTAATCATGCCTTTACATGTTGAAATTCCACAAATCAACCCTCCATATTCTACTTCAAAATTTCCAGAATTTTCAAGGCATGTCATTTCCATGTTGTCATTTATCCTAGGATACTTTAGAGATGAGCATATAGATGAATCAATCCTAGGTTTCCTATCTACCTTTGCACCAGGACAACCTCCCTATGTCATTTTCAATTGCGCTGAATACATGGCTGATAATATCCATGATCAGCTTGTCAAATTGCCAACTGAAGGAATATTTAGATATACATCCTTTCTCTTCCACATGTTCTTGTATTTTCAAGTAGACAAGTTCCCTATAACTCTCCAGAAGCTTGATATAGAAGAAAATCCACTTTCAGTCATCTTTTGGGCATCTTTGATCAGAAAAGAGTCCACAGAGTTCACTTATGTAGAATTTGAAGATAAATTTGTCCACCCATTGATAAACATGTTGAAAAATACAGTACAACCAAGAATCAACGATGAAATGAAGAAATCTCTACAAATATTAGAGCAGACCAGACCTAGAGATTGGTACTTATATGAGAAACATACAGAAATTAGAGTTTTTGGGTCCAATCAGTTACCCTACAAACTACCTAAATATGTACCAATGAGAGTCTTTGCCTTGGAGTATATCAGGAAAATCCTAAATTCTGATTCTATCAACTTTCTAGTAGCTAAAAAGAAGACCCAGTTTAAATTGAAGAATCAAGTAGGACCTTTTATTTGTAATCACAGAGGTGCAGGACAAGAAGCAACAAAACAATTGCTTGAGTACAGATTTGAGGAAAGCTTCTCATGGAATTATGATCCACAAGGAATATTAAGCAAAATGAGGGTTAAGTGTAAACTAACACCTTATATGCATGAGAAAAAACTAGAGATTGAACAATATGTCAATAAAACTGAGTGGCTAGAGAACACTTTGGTAAATGCAGTTAAACAGGGTGATACTAGTCACACCTTGCAAACTGCAAATCAAGGAGAGAAAGCTACTAAAAGAGTTAGAGAAGAAGGTACTTACACTGCTGAGACAACAACTGAAAAATAGTTTTAAAATTAGATACAATAAAAGCCTAATATAAATCTAGTGAATAAAGGAAAAGTGACCATCGAAGTAGAAGAAACAGATGTTCTAGTGACAAATACAGATGCTGCTACAGTCATTACAAATGAGCCAGTCACAGAGATTTAAAAGAAGAACAGATTGATAATTCAAACACTCAGGTCATAGAGAAACAAAAGAGTATGGAGGCATCCTCCTCACAGACAACAGAAGAAAAAGATCTTGATATCAGGGAAAAATATAAGCAAATTAAGAAAAATAATGAAGAAATTAAGAAAGAGATATATTCTCAATATTTGAAGCAAACACCAGGCATTCATAACAGAATTTTATCAGCTTTTGATTATTCAAACAAAAATTTGATTATGTCAATGCTTCAACCAACAGTTAAGACTACCAAGATAGTTGCAGATTACAAGAAAGTTAATATGGAAGTGCCCACATAAAGTATTCATGCACTAGATCAGATTGAGTTTCATAGGAAAAGTTCAAAGATGTTATATTCTACCATAACTACCAAGGATATGAGTGTTCAAAAACTTCAGAATACAATCATAAACATAAGAGATCAAATGAAAGTTGATAAAGCTTCCTCATATGCTAAAGATCTTAGGATTAAATCTTTGGAAGAGTTGGTTATCCAAATAGGATATGATCCTGCAAATGTCAAAGCTACATAAGAGTCAGTGAAGAAAAAGAATGCTGATATTGCAGCACTAAGGAAACAATTAAAACTTCCACAAAATGAACATCCATAGGCCAAAGAAATAGTACGAGAGAAAAATAAGAAAGATGATGTGATGAACTTGATTTTTCAATTAACAGGATAGATAAAAGAGATGGAAATACAAATGGGCAAGCTTGTCCATGAATTAGAAATTACAAAACCCCAGGAAATTCCTACAATAATTCCCATGGTTACTACAACTGTGCCTTCAACTCTGGCAAAGCTGGCACCAAAAGTACCACTGGCTACTGCAGTGCCAGTGACATCATCCACAACTTCAGCCACAGAAGCATATACTATAGCAGTTCAACATTTTGATGAGGCTAGTAAACTAGTAAAAGCCATGGAGGAAATGTCACTTTAAACAATTAAGATTAACAGATTGAAGAAAGTGATTTAAAGTCTTGAAGATACAAAGAAACTAGCCCAAATCAATGCTAAAACTCATGAACCAAGGGCTAACAGCTTAAATGTGGAATTGAAGAATCTACAAAAAGATTTGACCTTGAAAGAGCTAATTTCTTATGTAAAGAATTAGTTATGGAGTAAAATCATTGAAGCCATCAATGATGTTTGGCCATCAATTCAGGTAATATATGAGCAGAGGGATTTAATGAAGGTAGCACAAGTAGAGGTTCAAAAAACAAAAGATGAGCTAGGTGACAAACCTTAGCAAGCCATAGAATTGATCAAGTTTCTCAACAGTAAAAACAAGCAAGAGTTTGAAGAAATAGAAATCACTGATAGGACAAAGACAATCCTTGAAATAAGGAAAGTCATTTCAAAGAAGAATCTGATGAAACAACTTGAAGAGAAATGTGAAAATATGAATATACCCATAACCAAGTTTATGGTTAAATTTGAAAATTTGAGGCAAAGAAGTTTGCCTAATATTCTGGTCATTAATGATAAACTTATGTCACAGGAGGACTACAATAAGAAAATCAGAGATTATGCAAAAGAGCAGGTGGACAAGACAGAAGGACAAGGTATTCCTACAAGGAAGGTCTTACACAGAAGTTTTGAAGACTTGTTTTATCTACAACATGAGATAAAACATTTATTAGTCATAAAACCAACATTTGCTAGATATACTGAGGTAGATGAGAATTTTAGGAAGATGAAAAAGATACAAATTCCTGATGATGAATCTTGGCAGTCACTCACTGAATTACTGTAAAATTCAAATTGCAGATAAAAGGATAAAACAATTGGCTGATTTTTTCACAGTCAAAACATAATTTATTACAACAGTAAGGAGGTTTTTACAAAGGTTAAAGAGTATGGCAGAGTTAAAGAGTATCATAGTGAAAGAGTATAAGATAAAGAAGATAATATTTCAAAATATATTTGAAATATCTTTGCCATCAAAGAAGACACCAAGGCAGCCAGCTGCACCTAATCCACAAACAATTTTCTATTTTTTTTGGATAAATATGACAACTGGCTTATTTGTTAAGCAACTGTCACTATTTTTTTGTAAAGATATTTTATTTTTACTTAGATAATTCCTAGAAGAATTCTAGGATATTTTGTACACATTTTAGTATATGTACTTCATCTTTTGAAGTATTAGTGTGGAATAAATTGCTGAAGATTTCTATAGTCAATATTTCTATACTTGAAGGCTTTGTGTTGCAAGTTCGAGTAGCAGACTGGATCAAATCATCTAGCATCATATTTCAGGATTCATGTGATGAGCTATTGAAGTGAAGTACTTTCTACTTGTCATTGTTTATTTTCTCATGTTTTCATGCATCCATTATGTATTCTAAATTTGAATGATAAAATAGGAGTATTATTTCAGGATATGTTAAAAGCACCCTGTTTTCATTGTTTATCATTTCTATGTTTTCTGTTGATTTCTAGAGTAGGGAACCCTTAATTGCTCCCTCTTTCGAATGACCTCTGTCTACTCCTTCCTTATCCGGATCAAATAATCCTTCATTTCTCTTTATCCCGATCAAACCACTTCACCAAACAACCTTCCAAGATCTTCAATGACTTGTCTATCTTGCCCTAAAAATATTTGACTTTTTGACCTTGATCCTAGTTTTGTCTGCTTGACTTTTGAATCCTTAGCCTAATGGACAAACATATCTATCACTATCCATCTCAATAAGTAATTTGTTCTCACCAAACCAAACCAAACCAAATCAAAACCAATTTTTACAATCATAACTAGCCTAATATCTTATAATCAAAACAAAGTTAAATATTAAAGAGAGAGCCCTCTTTGAACCCTAGGAAGGCTAGATCCTAGATTTTAAAAATATGTTTGTGGTTACCTCTAATGTTCTTAGAATATAAAATAAAATATCACAACTTGAGAATTATTAGAGTGATCACATACTGGCGACTCCATTGGGGAATTAACCAATCCTCAGTCTTACATAGGTCTTAAAGGAAATCATTTACATCATCCTTTCACCTTAAGACTGTTTTTAAAAGTTGTGAGTATAATAAAAATTTGTAATTCCGGATTCTAGAAAAAATTACTATACCAGGTCTAACCCGGATCCTAAACCTGTTGTTATAGTAGACAATCCGGACAGATTTGGGAAAAAGAATAAACATGTAGAAGATTTAGGTGCAAAATTTTCTTTAGATAGAGCCAATTCATTACCAAAAAAGTTAGTGAGTTTACAAGACATAGAGTTTGACCTGAAGTTTGAAAATTCTTTATTCAGAAGTAAATCAGAATCTGACTTAAAAACTATTGTTTTAGACCCTGTTTTCATTTCATTTCTTGAGGCAAAACAGAAAATATTATAGTAGATTCTAAAATAAAGATATTTAAATCTTAGGACAAATTTGAAGAGATAAATGCTACTATTCTTAAGGAAATAGATGAAGCTATTGAATTAGCTCAATTGTTAGCATATACATCTAAGATCTCTATTTCTCATTTAGATACCACTACATCATCTATAATCTCCACTACCATCCAATCTATAGATCCATTTATCCCTAGACAACCCTTACAACCTAGAATACTATTTCCATATTCTCCCATATCAGCTTCATCCATTAGTTTATCTTCTGAAAATTTAAATACATCATTCTCATTTCCTAGTAGTTCCTTATACATCCCAGTTTCATTTCCTAGCACCTTCACTTCATCCTTTAGTTCATCCACCACTTTTTCTAGTTCACCATCTTATATTCCAGTTTCATCAATTACTTCTTTAACTGCATTAGCTACCACTTCCATTTCAGCCCCAAGCACTTCCAATCTACCCCCTAGCCAAGCAAGAATTCAAGCTATGGCTGCTAGGTATGCTCCCCCGATCCTTCCAGAACAGTTACATGATATGCCTCAGGATTACCAAAGTAAGATACCACAATTTGATGCTACTACTCATCACACAACCCAACAACATATTAATAAAATGACAGATTACTTTGAGCTTCATGAAATAGATGTTGCGGACGTACAAATGAGACTCTTCACACAAACATTAATAGGGGAGGTTAAAAAATGGTTTAAAGGTCTTAATGCTAGTAGTATAGATGATTTATCAGTATTTCATAGATTATTTTTGACTAAATGGGAAAAGAAGAAAAATCCACTTCAAATACTATCTGAATTTGATGCAATGAAAAGAGCTCCTAATGAATCAGTCCAAGACTACTGCACTAGTTATAATAGTGTTTACAATTCAATTCTTGCAAATCTCAAATCCACTCCTAACTCTGTCCTACTCAAATTCCCTAATGGATTTGACACAGACATGGCTTATCAGCTAAGGGAGAGAAATGCATAAACCTTAGAAAGAATGCAAACAGATGCTGTTGGTGTAGAAGTAAAAATTTTAGCTAAAAAAGATAGATTAAGAAATGAGAGGAGAGTAACCATAAAAGAAGAAACCTCTAGTTCAGATGGAAAAATAGACCAATTAGCTAAGAATTTAGATATAATGATGGATAGACTAGACAACATAGAAAGGGGACCTCAATGGGATAATCAACATCAAATCAAGAATCCCAACTTTAGGAAAATCAAAAGAATCAACCCCAGATCAGACAATAAGACCCCCATTTCAAGAGAACTATGCTGAAAATTCTCAAAACAATGATGATGACGAGGATACCATAAATCTAATGGGAATATATGATAATAACACTATCTTTCTCACACAGGAAGATCAAGAGTTATTTGAACTCCAACAACTTCAATTAGATTCAGGCGAATCATTCGATTACAAACAAGGTTATGATTTTTCCATAAACGAAGTACATAAGCAATATAACCTTAGGAGTAAGAAAAACACTGAACCTTCTACTAAGAAAAATGCACAAATTGAAAATAAGAAAACAATAGAAGCACCAACAACAAAAGTTCTGCAAATTCTCCCTAGGGAAAATAGGCAAAACTCTAATTCATCCCAAAAAGTTTCTAGCTCTAAAATTTCACCATGTCCTAAGATTGTTGACATAACAGATGAAGTTGATCAAACAATAAAGGATTCACAAAAATATGCCACTGTGAAAACAACTAATTCTGCTAAAGCAACAAACTTAGAATCCAAAACATCCACTAATGATCCAAAATCAGCAGATCCAAAAGCTACCACTGCAAAAATATTTTCTGACAATTCAAAATCTGAGAAAACATCTACTGCTTCTCAAACCACTCCTGAAAGGAAAACTAGGAGCAATAAGACACATGAAACTCAATCAAAAAATGAAAATATAACTGTAGAAAACCAAGATAAACCCACTCAAACTACAGTTACTAAGGAATAGTTAATTCAAATAAGTAAATCACAACCTTCATTCAATATACAAAATGAAATTGTAAAGTTAAAAATACCAATTCCTTTGACAGAATTGGTAAAACATGATTTGTATAAAACAACTATCACTAAAACATTAAACATGAATGATGGAGAAGACACTCTAAACTTGAATGATGATCAACCAGAGTTGATTTTTGGCCCTGATGTAAATGGAAAGCATCAAGATGGATCAATTCCTCCATTTTACATCAGTTTAACTATTAATGACCAAATTTTACACAACACAATGTTAGATTCAGGGGCTTCACATAATCTAATTCCCAAAGCAATAATGAAACCCTGGACTTAGACATTACAAGGCCTTACAAAGATTTATTTTCATTTTATTCAAGCAAAGTTAAATGCCCAGGTTTGATCAAATATTTGTGTGTAACCTTAGTTCAACATCCTGGTAAGAGTATACTCATGGAAATTGTAGTAGCTGAATCCCACACAAATATGGAATGTTAAAATCTCGCTCATGGGGAGAAAAATTACAGAGATCTCTACAATTGGACATGTCATATGCTACTATATCTGTTTTTAGTCAACCAAATAAATTATATAGGGAAACATTGATGAAATATATGGTGAGTAGTGCAGAAATATCAATAAATTAGCCAATTTACACGACACCTACTGACCTAGATTCATTCATCTTATGTAACTCTAAAACTGATAATGAAATCAAAACTGAATTAAAGGAGAAGAAGAAAACACAAAACAATGACAATATCTTTCATGAATATTTATGGCATTTAGATTTTGATGGATCAGTAAACAAAATAGGAGTAGGAGAAGGAGTTTGGATAACTAATATTGAAAAGAATCATGCAGAAGGCCATGCTTTCAGACTGAATTTTAAATGCACCAACAATATGGCTGAGTATGAAGCTCTCATTTGAGGACTCCAGATTATCAGAAACTTAGGAGGCAAAAGAATAGAAATAATGGGAGAGTCAGAGTTGATTGTAAAACAAATTAATGGTGAATATTCTATTTACAATCCTAGACTAGACCGATATAGAGAGACTGCATTAGATTTGATTGACGATTTGTTGGAATGTAATTTCTCTGCAATACCAAGAAAGAAAAACTTACAAGAACACTCTTTAGCAACTTTTGCTAGTACTTGTAATTTACCCTTTCAACCCAATCATAAGTATACTGCAAAATTAAAACACAGACCAATAGTTCCAGACAACCTCAAATATTAGCAAATTTTCTCACAAGACCAACAGATTTACCATTTTATGAATAATGAAGGTGAATTTCATAATTGTAAAATAGATACAGGTTGTACTATAGATCAATATTTAGATAGTGAGATTGATTTGAATAATGTAGATGTAAATAAAATAAAGTTTTCTAGACCTACTAAATTTAGTCAATCAGATATAGATAACTTAGAGAGAGTAGAAATTGATGAGATAATTGATGATGAATTTGATATATTAAATCTCAAAGATAATTTACCAAAAGGTTTAACTCCTTTAGAAGATTTATTTGACTCAAATGATGTTGCTATAAAACCCAAAATGGAGCCACTTAGATCTGATATTGAGGAATGTAACATTAGTACAGAGTTAAAACCCAAAATGATCAAAATTTTCAGAGCCTTACCTAAACAAGAAAAAGAAAAATGTATTGCTCTTTTTAAGGAATTTCAAGATGTTTTTGCTTGGAGTTATGGGGACCTAAAATCTTATGACACCAGCATAATTTAGCATAAAATCCTTATAAAAGAAAATAAAAAAACTTTTAAACAAAATTTAAGAAGGAACAACCCAGTTTTGATGCCTTTGATTGAAAAAGAGGTAAAAAGAATGTACGATGCACAGATAATTGCAGCAATCAAATATTCTGATTGGGTTTCTAATTTAGTTCCAACCAGAAAAAAGACATGAGAGATTAGATTATGTGTTGATTTTAGGAATTTAAACAAAGTATCCTTAAAAGATAATTATCCTTTACCAAATATGGATCACATTTTATAAAGGGTAGTTGGTTATTCTAGGATTTCATTTTTAGATGGATTTTCAGGAAACAACCAAATTTTATTCCAACCAGAGGATCAAGCCAAAACATCTTTTACTACTCCTTGGGGCACTTTTATGTATGTAAAAATGCCTTTTGGTTTAATGAATGCAGGGGCTACCTTTCAAAGGGCTATGGATATAGCCTTTGCAAAGGAAATTCATGAATTATTGGTGATTTACTTAGATGACATTACTGTATTTTCTAAGACTGATTATGAAGACTTGGATAATCTTAGATAAGTCTTTATTAAATGCAGAAAGTTTGACATCTCTTTAAACACTAAGAAAACCTTATTTGGATTAGAAGAAGGCAAGTTACTAGGACACATAATATCTAAGGAAGGAATTAGAATAGATCATGCAAGAATAGAAGCAATTTTTAACATTAGTCCTCCAAGGAACATAAAAGAGTTACAAGCCTTTCTAGGTAAAATTAACTTTTTAAGAAGATTCATATCCAATTTAGTTGAAGTAATTAGAGAACTAAATAATATGATGAAAAAAGATTTAGTTCTTAAATGGACTATTGAGGCCAAACAATCATTTGAATCTATCAAACAGGCCTTAACCAAAACCCCAGTCCTTATAAGTCCTGGCTTTAAAAAGGATTTCATCATTTTCTCCTTTGCTTCAGAGCACACCATTGCTGCAGTTTTACTGCAGAAAAATGACCAAGGTTATTAGCATCCCATAGCTTTCTTTATCAAAACACTTAGAGATTCCACTTTGAAATATAATATCATGGAGAAACAGGCCCTAGCTTTGGTAAAATCCATTAAAGTTTTCACAATGTACATTCTCTATTCTCACATCATTGCCTATGTCCCAAATGCAGTAGTAAAAGACATTCTAACTTAGGATGGTCCTGATGGTAGAAGAGGTAAGTGGATTGCCACAATTTTAGAATATGACATAGAGATAAAACCCACTAAACTAATAAAAGGTCAACGTTTAGCCAAAATCATGGCTGAACCAAATTTTCATGCCCTAGACATAAATTTTATTGCCCAAGTAGATGATCAGGAAAAGATGGCAACTCCATAAATCAGTGAAGCCTTTTCAGACTCATCATGGTAGCAGATATCATATTTGTATTGCTAAACTTACAAGCTCCTCCTAGATTATCAAGAATAAAAGCTAGATTCTTAAAGCTAAAGGCAGTAAGATTTTGTATTTTAGACAATGTACTTTTTTGGAAATATCATAGTGGGATTTTATTAAATTGTTTGTTAAAAGAAGAAGCTGACAAAGTATTAAAAGAATTTCATGCAGGTGATTGTGGAGGACATCTCTACTGGAAGACTACTACAGACAAAATTCTAAGAGCTGGTTTTTACTGGTCTACTTTGTTTGCAGATGTTAAAAGGTATGTGACCTCTTGTCACAAGTGTCAAATATTTGAGGGTAAGAAAAAGCTGTTACCCCTGCCCTTAAAACCCATCTCGACAGAAATTCCATTTCAATAATGGGGTCTTGACTTCTTTAGTGAAATTCACCCCCCATAACCAGCCCAACGCAAGTGGATTCTGAGAGCAACTGACTATTTTACCAAGTGGATTGAAGCCATACCCTCTAGGAAAGCCATAGATACTGTCATTATATCCTTTTTAGAAAGAAACATACTTTCAAGATTTGGATGTCCCCAAAATACTATTACTAACAATGCAGCAACATTCAAATCTAAAAAGATGATTGACTTTTGCCATAAATACCATATTACCTTAGGCCATTCTATTGCATATTACCCACAAGGTAATGGCCTAGCTGAATCCTCAAATAAAAGCCTTGTAAACATCATAAAAAATTTAATAGACGATAAAAAAAAGACATGGAACAAGAAGTTAGTCAATGCCTTATGGGCAGACAAACTTACAACCGAAAAATCCATTGGTACATCTCCTTACCAGCTTGTCTATGGAATGGATGTTTTTTTTCCATCTTCCTTAGGAGTACCAGTAATGAAGATTATCTAAGAATTACAAGTTGAGAAAAATGACATTCAAAGAAGGATTAATCAAACCATTCACTTCCAACAAACAAGAGAAGAGGTTTACATTAAGTCTCAAATTATCTAGGATAAGATAAGGAAAATTTTTGACAAAAAAAGTAAAGAAGATGATTTCTACATTGGAGACAAAGTGTTAAAATGAGATTCAAGAAGAGAAGAAAAAGGTAAACATGGAAAATTTTATTTTCTATGGAAATGAACTTATGTTATTTATGGTAACAGAGGTAACAATGCTTTCTTTCTGAAAGAAATGGATGGATTAGATATGCTAGATGGACCAGTAAATGGCAGAATGATGAAGCACTACTACTCCTCAGAGATAACAAATAGTTAGTTTTATTTATATTGACCAGTGTACATATACATTGAAGATTTTAGATTGGATTGGATGTTTTCCTAACAAAGTTGAAGATCGGAGAGAAGACCCTAAGCTTTGACAGGTAAAATATCATAAGTATGAATAATTTGCAGAGAGCAGAAGACACTTACAGGGTCATCATAGTCAAAATTCAAAGGCTACTAGTCTTAAAGTTCTTGACATTTCACTAGGAAATGCCATCCCCATGTGGAGCCACTGTTAGGGTCCTATAATAATAGGGTTCATAATTTTTGAATTGACTTTGATAGTCTTGTAAATACGTACATACCTTGATTTCTGCAAGTTGTTTTCCCATATTTGAAAATAATAAAAAATGAAAAGAGGGTAAAGTCTTAAAAGAAAGATCAAAGGATTTTGAAAAGAAAAGATAAAAAAAGAATAAAAAATGGACCCCAAAAGAAGAAAAAAGAGATAAAATAAGACATGAAAGTGAGCAAGTCAAAATACCACTACTATTTACTTTTACTGCAATAATAATGATTATGTGCAGATTGTCAAAAATGCCATAATCCATGATCAGTTAAATAACTTAATCTTAAATTTTCATGTTTTGAATTTCATGTTTTAGATAGAGAATAAAGATATGTCAAATAGTATAAAATTGAAAAATTAGTAGATAATTAGAGAATAAAGGAGGAGCTCAACAGTTTAATCTGAGCCCTTGGATGAAATAAGGTTAGATTTAGATAGATTTATGCTCTGAAAGAAAAATGGATTTAGGGTTGCAAGCTTAAATGCACCCATGTAAATGAAGTAAAAAATGTTAGAATAATGATGGGTAGGTAGAAAGCAGTTGTGCAAGGCATGTAATAAAGCATCATCAGGAAAAATTACTAATTTCCCCTCCCCCACAATGATCCAGTATTCTAAACCTTCAGTTAAAGAGGCTCAAAGCATTTCTTTGACTTCTGTTGGAACCGGACCCAGGGCTTAATGAATGAATGGTTAAAAATATTGGATTCCCTACATAAAAACCCAGTTCATCAGCATATTCACCCTTTTCCAAAAATACAAACCCTTTTTCTAAGTAAAACACTTTTTTTCTTAGAAAAGTAAAATCCTCCTTAATTAATTTCTTTTTCATTCAAAAAACACTCAAAAACCCACAAAATACATTTTATCCTAAGTTTATGTGTAAAAATAAAAATGGGACAATTTTAAGCTAAAAATGCCTATTTACACTTTACTTATTTTAAAATTTTATGTATTTTCATTCATTTCATTTTCATTTCATATTAATTTCTAACCTAAAGTATTAAAACCTTATATAAATACCCCTCCCGTATATATTATTAAATCCATTATACAAATATCCCCAAAACCCACTTATTTACATTAAAACTATGGTTTATTTATCCCACATGTTAAATAAAAACCCCCGCTCTTTTCCCCATGGGTTTAAACATATCTTATGATTTAATCCTGCTCCCAATAAACATAAAACATTTGTTAAATTTTTTTTATATACCATGTATTATAAACCCCTGCCATTGGTTATTAAACATTCGTTAATATTTTATTTAACCATTATAACGTTAATGTTTTATTTAACCATTATAACATTACCCCGCCAATAAAAAAATACAATGTTTTTTACGTTATAAACATATATTTATAACGTTAAAAACTATCCCGCCAACCATAATAAAACATTTGATTTTATATTAAAAAAACATACATTTTTTAATATGAAAACCTATTTTTCCACATATAAAAACCCAGGTCCCATGTCCCATTTTCAAGCAACTTTCCCATTAAATCTCCACCGTTTGCATCAAATCCCTCCAATCTGACGATCAAAAGGCAATATCACAATTTAAACTGTGCGAATATAACCCATTTCAAACTATGAAAAATGGGTGGTTTTACTCCTTTCTCTCTCCTCCACGCGGCCAAGTCTTATTGGATTACATTTGATCCAAATAAAATAGCTTACCGCCCAAATCTACGTGATAACTGTGTGTGGTTTTTCGCCTTCGAAGACCAAAACTGCCATTTGTTACGACGTGACCGCCATTAAATGCAGGCTCATTTAACCTAAACATTATATAAACCTCTATACTACGTCATTAAACCCTTTTCCTGCGTTATTTTCCTGTATTTATCCTCCGACAGAAGAAAATGAAGCCAATACACTGTTTTATGCCTAGGAAAGTAGAAAAAGCCCCATATTTGTTGTAAAGACTACAGAAAGCTTCCGGATTGTTGCCAGAGACCTTCAAAGATACCAGAAACCTGTTCTGACACCTAAGAACCTATTTGAAAGACTAATACTTGCACAAACATGTATTTTCTGATAAAAACAAACCTGCTATCATTCGAAAAGGAATTTCTGAAAGATTTAACCCAAGTAAAAGCCTATTTTTCCAAAGAAAGCTTGTAGTTTCTTGAAAGGAGCTAATTTCCTGTTAAAATTTGATAAAACCCCTGTTTCAATACTACATATAGTTTTTAAACGAAAAATTGAATTTATTTATCATTTGCAGACCTTATAATACTTCTCATTTGCCTAGAAATCCTTTGCAGGTAACCCCAACCTTTCTGCGCCCAATTTGAATCAATTTTAGCCCAATATTTACTAAAAGAAGCATAAGAAACCATTGTTTCTTATTTCATAAACCTGTAAGAGTCTGAAGAACAGTTGAAAGCCAAAATTGAAGGTTGAAATCCAAAAGAAACCAAGTTGTACTTATTTTTCATCCAAAGAACCTTTGTTAAAAGTAAAAACACTTATGTAAACCATTTAATATTACAGAAGAATCCAGAAAGCCTCAAAACAGAGTTTCAGTTATCCAGAAAGCCTAAAAAATGTAAAAATCCAATCCAGCTTTGTCCTCCAAGACTGTAATCATTATAAATCCTCTACAACCTCCTGTGCCAGTTAAACACCCACGCCAAGCTGTTTATGGAATGTTTTTTAAAAATAGGGGTAGAGGTTCCATTCCAACCACCTTGGGGATGAGTCATTGGGAGTGGTTGAACTGAAACAACCACATAATCCTTCCTTTAGTTATTAGTTTCCACATCCCTTGAAACTCTCCTAAAGGTTAGGATTCCCTCCCACCTTTGTAGGGATCCCAACCTCCTCATTTTCCTCTATAAAAGAAACTATCTCTTTTAGTAGAAGCTAGCTGAACGGCTGAATAGTTGAACTGGGAGAACTATACATACTATAGCTAAGCTGCTAGAGAGGATAGAATAAGAAGGATTATGTTGAGAGAGCTTGAGTTGAAGACTTCTAAGAGAGATTGAGTCTGAATTCCCTGACCAACATTTGAGATGTGCTTCACCTAAACCTCACTGGAGGAGAATGCAATGTCAAAGCATCGGTTGTACTCTTCCTTCTATTCATTTATACACATGATTACTGTTTGGTTCCACTATTGCGTTATGATGTTTATTTGATGTGATATATTTAGCCCTCTTTGAATGGCTAATAGTTATGAGTGAAACTATTTTATCATATGTTGTTCTTGTTCTTTGTCTGATGTGCAGGTATCTGAGCGTAACAGCGAATGGATTGTGATTTGCCAAGGCAGGAGCGAGAGGCCACTACTCTTTCTGCAACGACGACAGTGTTGGATTCAAAGTAGGTCAATCTACTGTGTTTTTGTTCATTCATTAACTAGGAAGCAACACTTTAGCATGTCCTTTTGTTACTAGACCCACCCTAGGGCTATAGGGATCGTCTCTATCCGCAGAGAGGATTTACCTTCATAACAAATTGACGACTCCACTGGGGATCAATGCGAGTTTGTCGTGCCATCCTGTTGGGTCAGTTTCGAATATTGGTTTAGTTATCTGTTGTAATATTCCTAATTAGCGACAGATAATTGGAATATTCGATTTTGTTTAGTTTTCCATCTATAGTTTGTAAATAAATAAAAAGTGAGTGGAGAGGGTCTAACTCACTTAAGTGAAATAAGACATCCACCTAGTAGCACAACGTTGTGACTTAAGTAGGAGTCAAGGGGGGCCTAACACCACGTAGAGGAGGGGGGCCTACGTACACTCTAGAAGCTTCTGCAAGCTTCTGCGCAGATGAGGATGAGCATGTGGAGGAGAGAGAGGCTACGTTGGGTTTTGGAGGGAAACCAACATTATAAAAGATGGAGGAGCCTCCTCATTTCATTCATTCTGGAGTGGAGGATTTTTTTGAGTGAGACATTTGTCTTCTTGAGTACGCTGGCTGTTTAGCCTATATGCAGCACTGTTTAGTGCATTAAGTGTCTCCGGTCAAAGATCTCGCCCTTAGCCCCGGGGGACTTCGAGTGCCTGCTCGGGCAAGGTTGGTTTTTCAGCATTTTGTGAGTAGTTCTATTGTTTGGGTTTGTTGCGGAGCTGGAGCTTATAGAGACTGCGCAGTCACTGGGAGAGAGGACGCACTCCATTGTGGAGGTGCTTCGGATTGGGGTTTCTGTAGGTGATTTAGCTAGGATTTTGAGCAGAGGGCCAGCCTTTTCCCATAGGAGGCTTTTGGTGGAGTTTGAGGCAGTGTTTCAGCTATTTCCATCTAGCCTCTGCGTAGAGCCTTGGAGGCCAGCATAATTCACTGAGGCATTTTCTGGTGATTTTCGGGGTTGGCCATTTTTGGTATGGTTTCTGGATTTTGTCCGGGTTATTGAGGAGAGGAGGTTTGCAGATTTTCAGCTCATTCCGGCAAGGGTATCAGACCCTAGTCTTCAGTCCATTCCAGTAGTAGCAGCTACACGACAGTTTTCCAGTAGCTGGGACACAGTTCATAGAGCAGCCATTTCTTGTATTTTCTGAGAGTGTTTCTTCACTTGCCTTGAGCAAGACTAGGTGCCATCACTCTGATCACCTATTTTACTTCATTATATTTCTCAGATTAATAAAATGGCTCAGCATTTTCTCTCTATGTTTTCTGGATGAGTTGCCATATTTGCTGTAATTTCTTTCTCTGTTATTATATACCCGCTGCACTGTTATTTATTTATATTTCTGAGCATTCTAGTTCTATACCACTTGGTGTGTTTATTATTCACTCTTAGACAAAGTCTGGAAAGGGCCAAGTAGCCTCCAGATCTCGTCCTCTTTCAGAGGCGGAATAGCCGGTAAATTCCCTCCCAGTCCATCTCTGGTGGGAATTTGCCGTGTTTTAGAGATATGCCTGAAACGAGATATTACAGTGGTATCAGAGCTAGGTTCTGACTCAGCCTGTGGTCTATGACATTAGGAAAGAGACCATACAAAGGCAGGAAGTATAGAGACCGTGAGCGTAGGTTGGAGACCACCTACGAAGAGGACGACTGTGACCGGGTAGAGGAGACAGATCAGGAGAGAGAGCCTGTGATGGACACAGAGCAGGAGGAGGCTGTAGTAGATTCAAAGCAGAAAGGGCTGATGGCAGATGACATAGAGGCCAAACAGTTTGGAGAGGCACTCCTCTAGTCAGTGCAGGATTTAGATAGACAGATTGAGGTGATGGGATAGAGGTTCACAGCTGTGGAGGCTAGACAACGTGAGACTCTATGGGTTTTCCAGATAGGAGAGGGATCAGGTACATCTCATCATTTGCCGGAGCATGGTGTTGCTCAGCGTGAGACTCCTCAGCTAATGGCTTCACATGCACCTACCTACTCTACCATGCCCAATTTCTTGGGAGCAGACACTGGGGCAGGAGCTCAGCAGGAGACAGAGGCCAGACACATGGGCGAGTATTTTACAGAGTATCAGGCCTATGGGCAGGAATTCAAGGATGCTCTCTCATTTCGAGATTTTGTGCAGCTCCAGTGGGACAGTAGACCCCGCGACCATCATAGAGGGCACTGGAATTATCATGATGGAGATTCCCACCGTGCCTCTAGAAGATTTCATTTGCCTACGTTTGATGGATCATCAAACAGTTCGGCAAAGTCTTGGGTGGAGAAGCTGGATATCTATTTCCAGCTTAACCAGATGTCAGAGATGGAGGTCATCAAGGTGGCGACATTACATTTGGATGGTGAGGCCCAGGACTGGTGGTTCCATGGGATGGTTACACTCGGACACTCTACAGTGCCGACATATGCCGATTTTACCAGGAGGTTGATGGAGCATTTTGACCAAAGGGATCCGGAACAACATTTTATTGTGCTGACGAAGCTCAAGCAGACAGGGAGCCCAGAGACATACATTGCAGATTTCTTGAGGGTTTCGGTGATGGTGCCAGATCTATCCGTGACACGGACGATCTATATGTTTATGGAGGGATTGGCAGAGACACTTCGAGGTCTAGTCAGATCTACTAGACCAGCTACACTCCAGGATGCTATCAGCAGGACCAGGGACTTACAGGATGCATTGCCCACGATGCGGACACCTTACCCCCAGAGACAGGGTTTCCAGCCCAAGGGGAAGGATGTGAGGGTTCCTCCTTCAAAGGGGAATCCAAGACGGGCACAGATAGATGATGATGCTAGGAGGGATTTGAGGAAGAAGCGACTATGCTTCACTTGTTAAGAGCCATGGGCACCAGGGCATAGGTGTGTTGCTGGCAAAGCACACTTCATTGAGGTATTCTCCGATGATAGCAGAGAAGAGGATGAGGAGGATGATGAGGAGGTAGGAGATAGTCAGACGGCCCAGGATCAGTTGCCGCCTCCACCTCCAGGGACAGGAGGTGCAGCTTTTGCACCCACTGGAGGGGCCCTTGCAGCTTTGCGAGGAGTTCCTAAGTATTTGACGTTGTGCATACGAGGGACAGTACGTGGCCAGCGAGTATCAGTCTTGGTTGATAGTGGGGCGACCCACAACTTCATTGATGCACAGATGGTCGAGTGGAGGGGTATACCGACCGAGAGTTTTGATGGGTTTTCAGTCTTGGTCCCAGGAGCCCAGACGATGTAGTGTGCCTAGTATGTTCCATATTTGGCGGTGACGATGGGTACCTACACCGTGATCGATCACTTTTTCGTGGTCAACATACTAGATACCAATGTGGTGTTGGGTGTTCAGGGGTTGATTACTCTAAGGAAGGTCACCACAGATTGGGAGGCCTTAGAGATGGAGTGGGATGATAAGAAGACCGAGAAGCATGAGAAGATTCGTGAGATGCATACTTACCCACCTCAGACAGTTTCGGCACACCGGATGGAGGCAGACTTCCAGAAGGGAGACATAGAGTGGGCGGTTGAGCTACGGGCCTCAGAGGCAGAGATTGCCGGTCGGGCAGTTCACCCAGATATATAGGCCATCCTTGACAGGCATGAGGTAGTCTTTAGGGATATACCACCAGGTCAGCCATCATATCGAGGGTTTGAGCACACCATTGAGCTTGAACAGGGTATTCAGGTGGTGATCACTACCCCCTATAGGCATCCCAAAGCCTATCGGGATGAGATTGAGCGGGCCATCCAGGAGTTGTTGGCTCTTGGACACATCAGACCGAGCACGATTCCATTTTCTTCTTCTGTAGTGCTAGTGAAGAAGAAGGATGACACCTTGAGGATGTGCATTGACTACAGGGCCCTGAACAAGAAGACACTAAGGAACAGGTACCCTATACCCAGGATCGATGAGATGAGAGGAGCTAAGTTCTTCTCTAAGATTGATTTGAGATCAGGGTACCACTAGATTCACATGAGGGAACAAGATATTCCCAAGACCACCTTCAGGTGTCATTATGGGCACTTTGAGTTTTTGGTTATGCCTTTTGGGCTGACCAATGCACCAGCCACATTTCAGTCTTGCATGAACCATATCTTCCGCAGTCATCTGAGGAAGTTTGTATTGGTTTTCTTCGATGACATACTCATATATAGCAGGACTTGGGAGGAGCATCTCCAGCATATAGAGGTAGTACTACACATCTTGGAAGAGCAACAGTTCTATGCTAAGCTCTCCAAGTGTGAGTTTGGGATGACAGAGATGTTATATTTGGGTTACATTATTGGAGTGGATGGAGTGCGGGTCCACGAGGAGAAGATTAGAGCCATCAGAGATTGGCTGGAGCCGAAGAATGTGACGGAACTTCGAGGGTTCATTGGGATATGTACCTATTACAGGAAGTTTGTCAGAGGATTCTCACAGCTTGCTGCACCCCTTACAGATTTGACGAAGAAGGGGGCATTCAGTTGGTCAGATACAACGCAGCGAGCCTTTGATAGGCTCAAGGAGGTGATGACTAGCTGCCCTGTGCTTGCATTGCCGGATTTTACACAGCCATTTGTCTTGGAGTGTGATGCGTCGGGAGAGGGGATCGGCGCAGTATTGATGTAGGGGGGACACCCTATAGCTTTTGAGAGCTGGAAACTCCTTCCGCATGAGAGGTTGTATCCTATATATGACAAGGAGATGTTTGCCATCATGCATGCTTTGGCCAAATTTCGGCAGTATCTGGTAGGGAACAGATTCAGGGTGAGGACTGACCACAACAGCCTCAGGTTCTTTTTGGAGCAGAAGCAGCTACAGGAGAGGCAGCAGAAGTGGATCAGTAAGATCTAAGCATATGAATTTGACATTGAGTATGTCAAGGGTAATAATAACGTGGTAGCAGATGCCCTTTCACGTAGACCAGCCACGTTATCTCTTAGGAGATTGGATACAGATTTGAGGGCTCGACTTTTGGTTGAGTACTCCAAGGACAAATTTGTGTGTGAAGTGATGGATGGAAAGGTGGTGGATGACAGGTACAAGGTGGTTGATGAGATCATCTATTACAGGGACAAGATCTTCTTGACGGAGGGATCTCATCTTAAGAAGAAGATACTCCAGGCATCACACGATTCTCCATTGTCAGGCCATCAGGGGTTTACCAAAACCTACAGGGCCATTAGAGAGAGGTTCTCATGGAAGGGCCTCAAGGAGGACATACTCCAGCACGTCAAGGAGTGCGATGTTTGTCAGAGGAATAAGGGGGAGATGAGCCATCCCGCAGGATTGTTGGAGCCTCTTCCCATTCCGGAAGGGAAATGGGAGAGAATTTCGATGGAATTCATCACAGGGTTGCCCATGGTGTAGGGCAAGGATTGTATCTTTGTTGTCATTGATCGACTCACAAAGTATGTGCACTTTTTCGCCATATCCACATATTACACAACAGCACAGGTAGCCGAGTTGTTCTTCAGAGAGGTTTTCAGGTTGCATGGTCTTCCTAAGACCATCATCAGTGACAGGGACAACTGTTTCATGGGCGGATTTTGGCAGGAGATTTTACGACTAGTGGGGACGGAGTTGACACCGAGTACCAGTTACCACCCACAAACAGATGGACAGACGGAGATAGTTAAAAAGTGGCTGGAGGGCTACTTGCATAACTATGCTAGTGGGCAACAGCAAGCATGGTTGAGATGCTTGCATTTGGGGGAGTATTGCTACAACTTGACACATCACATGTCTATTGGTATGTCACCATTTTATGATTTGTATGGGTAACATCCTTTATCTTTTGCTGATGTGATTTTTGGTGCTAGCAAGGCTCCTAGAGCCAAGATTTGGATCCAAGAGCGTTAGGACATCCTCTGAGCTCTTAAGGACAATATGGCTACAGCGCAGAACCAGCAGAAGCTATATGCCGAAAGAGGTCGGGTGGAGAGATAATTTGAGGTAGGGGATTTGGTCTACCTACAGTTACATCCATACCGATAGTCATCGTTGAAGCAGAAGGGAGCTGAGAAGCTCAAGCCTCGCTTTTACGGGCCATACAGGGTGATACGCAGGATTGGGCAGGTTGCATATGAGTTGGAGCTGCCTCAAGGCAGCAAGATCCACAACATTTTCCATGTATCATGCCTGAAGAAGGCGCTGGGGCAGCAGGTGACAGTGACAGAGGAGCTACCACCTACAGATTATGAGGGGCACTTGGTGTTGCAGCCGGAGGCCATTATTGATACCAAGGAGAGGCGGTTACAGAGCAGGACGGTCTGGGAATTCTTGGTGAGGTGGAAGAATTTGTCGGATGAGGATTCCACTTGGGAGAGCGAGAAGATTTTGCAGCATCCATCACTTCAGTTGCTTGAGGAAAAGCAACATTTTTTTGGGGGAGACTGTAATATTCCTAATTAGCGACAGCTAATTGGAATATTCGATTTTGTTTAGTTTTCCATCTATAGTTTGTAAATAGATAAAAAGTGAGTGGAGAGGGTCTAACTCACTTAAGTGAAATAATACATCCACCTAGTAGCACAACATTGGGACTTAAGTAGGAGTCAAGGGGGGCCTAACACCACGTAGAGGAGGGGGGCCTACATACACTCTAGAAGCTTCTGCAAGCTTCTGCGCAGATGAGGATGAGCATGTGGAGGAGAGAGAGGCTACGTTGGGTTTTGGAGGGAAACCAAAATTATAAAAGATGGAGGAGCCTCCTCATTTCATTCATTCTGGAGTGGAGGATTTTTTTTGAGTGAGACATTTGTCTTCTTGAGCACGTTGGCTGTTTAACCTGTCTACAGCACTGTTTAGTGTATTGAGTGTCTCCGGTCGGAGATCTCGCCCTTAGCCCCGGGGGACTTCAAGTGCCTGCTCGGGCAAGGTTGGTTTTTCAACATTTTGTGAGTAGTTCTATTGTTTGGGTTTGTTGCAGAGCTGGAGCTTATAGAGACTGCGCAGTCATTGGGAGAGAGGACGCAGTCCATTGTGGAGGTGCTTTGGATTGGAGTTTCTGTAGGTGATTTAGTTGGGATTTTGAGCAAAGGGTCAGCATTTTTCCATAGGAGGATTTTGGTGGATTTTGAGGCAGTGTTCCAGATATTTCCATCTAGCCTCTACACAAAGCCTTGGAGGCCAGCATAATTCACTGAGGAGGCATTTTCTGGTGATTTTCGGGGTTGGCCATTTTTGGTATGGTTTCTGGATTTTTTCCGGGTTGTTGAGGAGAGGAGGTTTATAGATTTTCAGCTCATTTCGGCAAAGGGATCGGCCCCTAGTCTTCAGTCCATTCCAGCAGTAGCAGCTACACGGCAGTTTTCCAGTAGCTAGGACGTAGTTCATAGAGCAGCCATTTCCTATATTTTCTGAGAGTGTTTCTTCACTTGCCTTGAGCAAGACTAGGTGCCATCACTCTGATCACCTATTTTACTTCATTATATTTCTCAGATTAATAAAATGGCTCAGCATTTCCTCTCTATGTTTTCTAGATGAGTTGCCGTATTTGCTGTAATTTATTTCTCTATTATTATATGCCCGCTGCATTGTTATTTATTTACATTTCCAAGCATTCTAGTTCTATACCACTTGGTGTGTTTATTATTCACTCTTAGACAGAGTCTGGAAAGGGCCAGGTAGCCTCCAGATCTTGTCCTCTTTCAGAGGCGGAATATCCGGTAAATGCCCTCCCAGTCCATCTCTGGTGGGAGTTTTCTGTGTTTTAGAGATATCCCCTGTTGGGTCATAAAAAGGTATCTTTTGAACACCTAATTAGCCTACATTAATCATCAATCAGGGAGAATTTTTTTTATTTCAAGAGTGTACTTTGTTCTAGGCTGCAATGATCTAAGAGAAATGCTGTGAAGATGTAGTATAGAATAAAAAATGCAAAAGTAACAAATTCTTGTAAAGAAACCTAATTAAAGTGAAATGAATGGAAAGATTAAACTACATCAATCTTGAAAAACATCGATCAGGGATGCAGTAGCAGTAACTCTTTCCCCTAGAAATCGATGCAAGATAACCAATCTGGGGACTTGGAAGTAATAACCTCTATCCTCTACAGTTGGAGATCTTAAAGAAATCGAAACGAAAGCAAATTCAATGAAAGCAACTTAAAGGAAACGAAAGCTGGAAAGGAATAGTAGCATGTAACTATAAATCATCTGTTTGCTAATCGAAGACTATGAATAAATAATAAAAAGAAATGGAACAACAACGTGAAATGAACAGCAATTAACATAATCAAGCCACTAGATTTCTATGCTTCAATCCTGTCGACAACTTCTTACCACGCAACAATCAATTATAACAAATTATAAACTAATGGAACAACAACTTAAATTAGATACAGAACAACAAAGCTTTATGATAATAACAAGATAATCGAACGACAAATGTGCTTCTTGTAAAAGATGGAATAGCAATGACTCTGTATTTGATCTAACAAAAGTAAACCAGTTCTGTAATTGAAACAAACATTAAACACACTTCACACAACAATAAGCAAGGATTAAAAATACAAACAGCGAAGCGATTCCACCAGAGCCGGGCCCTTAGCGCCAGTGAAATACTGCTGGGCTAATTCAGAACTTTAGAAGATGGACGAAATGCGTGTCTTATATTAAACCAACATAAAGCATTACAAAGAAGTTTCTCTCAAAACCGAGAGTTAATAGAACATTATATTACAGAGGAAATGTTTAAATGTAAAGTCTTTCGACTAACTCCGTGACTTCAACAACAACCGTCCCTTTGTCACTAAAGGACATTGCTTTATATATCAAATCTTGACGGACCAATCAAGGAATAAGATGAGTTTGAAAATTCGCTCCTCTTCGTTTAGTCATCATCCTGTTTACTCTGACTGAGGCCGAGCTGTCCCCTGCCTTTTCTGGGCTATTCGTTCAGATCTCCTTGCCTTTGGCTGGATATGGTTCAATGCTGATGGAGCAGCAGTTAGATTATTCTCAACCCCACGTTTGGTACAGCTTTTCACCTCTTCGAATTCCTGTTTGTCAATAAAAAAGTAACCTTTAGTCATCTTTTTGTACTAAACATAAACCTTTCCAATTCTATTGTAATTCTTATGATAAATTACCTTTCCAAGGAAAATAGGAGTATATATATGGTAAAAGAATGAGTAAATACATAGTAATTTAATACCTCTTTCACTGCCCAACATACCCCCCTGCGTAATATTTTTCATGCCCTCATGAAAACTATAGTTCACATGGAGAGCAGTCAAAGAATAAGCCGGATAAGGTTTGTCATCAACATGCCTAAAACCACATAGTGCAGCTAATTCCTCAAAAACATGTTCTGTCTGTCCTTCAGGAAGTGCATAAATAGCTTTGTAGTCCGAAGTAGGGTACCATGCAATGGGGTTGCGGAACCTACATCCTAACCAGTATGGTCCTTCTTTTAAAACGAGATGGCTATAGGAAATCAAGCGGTCTGTAGCTAGCCCAAAGTTTCTATAATTAAATGGTTCCCTATTTTGCACATTCTGATTCGAGGTTCTCCACCGGACCTTGGCTGCTATATAAGCTTGGTTCCTAATGGATGAAAAATAGTCTATTCCATTCAAAATAATTGATTTGTGGACAGGCCCCAGGGTTTGGGTAACACCTTCCTTTGTCATCAAATTTTTCTGTCTAGCCCAAAATTGAAGTGGGTCCTGAGGTTCACTTCTGATCCACAGATCTAATTCATTTTCCTGCCTTTGAAAGGCATTATAGGCTTTTAGCCATTTTAATTTATTTACAACAAAGGAAATGAATGCCTAAAACTGAACATCTCCAATAAAAGGGCTAGGGTTTGATTCACAGTCATTTTCAAGTATTAGATTATGCAAGTAAAATTCACACAAAAGGTGTTGTACTTTGATCCCATAAAGTTTGCAACATGATACCAAGTCATCTATGGTTTTTAGCTCTATGGATTTCCCTGCCCTAACTGCCTTGATCTTTAATTGTAAATAGCTTTCTAGTAAAAAAAAAGCATAGTTTTTGGCGGGGCAACTACAGGCTAAGACATCAGTATACAAGAAGCAGAGAGTGTCCATTTGATTGTAGGCTAGTTTTAGTTGGTTCATTACCTTATCAACCTTTACCTTTGCTTTCCGACATTTTTCATGAGCTTCAACTTCTGCTTCATGAATAATTCTCATTTTTTGCTGCAATTCCTAATATCTCTTTCTTGGGACAGTATCTTCCTCCAATCTCTGCGGTCTGTTAATTTTCTCAACAGACAGTAATCACAATGGAACAACACAACACAGTTTGTTGAAAATTTGTTATTTCCTAAAATGCAGGGATTTAGTTCATATACAGGTAAATAAATCTCGGGATTTTATCTACATGCAGACAATCGTGCCTCCCAAAGAATGAGAGGTCATCCTCGACCGTCAATTGAGAGAGGCAAGTGTGGCACATCAGCAGTACAACAGTAAAAATCAGGTGTAATTATGATACATTCAATCGAATTATAGCAATTACTGAAATCAATGCATGTGATGAATCGGTAATGAATAGAAAATCGTTTTGTAATGATTCAAATACGAGGATAAGGGACAGCATAAGATAAACATATGTGCAATTGCATTATTTACCATTTCGAATTAATATGATCGATTTGTAATGATTTTCATGTATAATAGGTTCGAAGGTAAAGGTAAAAGATTCATATTTTCAATTGACATTTAAATAGAGATATAGGAAAAGAGTTAAATATAACTATTGATGTGTATAAATGTGACTTAAATACCATCAACAGAGCTCTATTTCCCACAAGTTTCCATAACCTTGACAGAGTTTCTTTCTTACCCACAGAACCATTGTCCTTTATTTATACTGAGGAAGTGATTTTTTTTTATATCATGACGGAGGCCATTGTGCTGGCATGGTGACCAGATAAACCACAATGCCATTCACCGGGAAGAAGTGAAAGGTGGGCAGGCCAGCTCGTGATGAGACCTCCTGTTCGTGATGAGACCTCCTGTTCCAAGGATTTCTTGATTTTTTTCAATTGTCTATTGGACCATTTCCCTGGTTTGGTGGCCATAATGGGAATGCCACTTCACTGCCTTCCCTATGATCATGGTAGGCTGGCTCTTGGTGAGACCCCCTATCCTCCATCTGCAAAATCATTATTAAGAATATGTAAATCTTTTTTCTTCTTTTCTTTTTCACACAATGCTTTTCCTCAGTTATTCATAAGGGATGGCTTAACACTCCTTAAGAGTAGGGATGGTGGAAGAAGTCTAAACATCTCAATAGAAAAATAAATAAATTATGCCCTTAGTCCTATTCCTTAGATAGACATCAAAGAAAGTTATAGCATATGGGAAGGAACCAATCATGATAAAAATAATCGATCAGATTAATTCAATGGTAAAAATAGCAAAGTTATGTTATTGATCATGCCCTTTTTCTTTTTTTTCTTATCATTACTAGACAATTTTCTTAAAAAAATGACGATTTCTTTTGATTTGTTGATTACAGTAAGCTTTAATTTGTATGATTGTATATAAATGATATATTTGCCTTTATAAAAGTAATCAAAAATTCAAAATGTTGTCTTAAAACAAAAAAACAATCCTCAAAAAAGTGTTGTTCCTTTAAAAAGAACAGCAAAAAACAATCTGCAGAACTGTTGTTCCTTTCAAAAGGAACAAGAAAAAAGTACTCTGTGGAAGTGTTGTTCCTTTGGAAAGGAACAGCAAAAGACCAGGAATCACGTTTCCTTTCAAAAGGAATGGTCAGAAGGGTTGTTCTTTTTAGAAAAGGAACAGCAAAACAACCGAAATAAACATAATTTTTTTCTCTTTTTCTCTTTTTTGAAGAAACCGAATTTCACGAAACAACGATGAAGAAATAAAGCGGTAATATTAATAGAATGTTAAAAAAACAAATTCCATAAAAAAACAATAAAAAAACGGAAAAAAATGCTTTATGTACAAAATTAAAAAAAAAAAAACATGATTTTTCAAACTGATGCCGAGGAGGAGTTCTCCCCTTCAGCGAGAATTTCCATGGTAGAATCTTCCCGTAAGTGTTGGTAAAAGGATTCCTGGGTAAGTGGTTTCTGATATAATCGTACTCGATGACCATTTACCTTAAAGGAATGTCCAAATCTGTCAATGGTAACTAATGTAACAGTACCATTATCATGCACTTTCTGTATTTCATAGGGTCCAAGCCATCGTGTATGGAGTTTTCCTAGGAAATCCTGAAACCTAGAATCATATAAGAGTGCCCAGTCTCCTTTGTGGAAGATCTTTTCTTTGATATGGGCGTCATGCCATTTGGCTCTCTCTTGTTGAATTAATGTTGTGTGTTGAAGAGCAGAGAGCCTAATTTCATCTAGCTCATTAATTTGCTGCAGTCTTTTAGCCTAGGCTTCATTTAAATTTAGACCCACCTTTTGAGTTGTTCGTAATGTTTGAATTTGGAATTCTATAGGAAAGATGGGTTCCTTTCCAAATACCAATTGGCATGGTGAATATCCTGTGGTAGGTCTCCACGTTGTTCGATATGCCCACAATGCTTCTGGCAATTTGTAGGCCGAATCTCGTCTATGAGAAGCAACTATTTTTGTTAATATAGATTCGATTACCTTGTTCGTGCTCTCTACTTGGCCATTGGCCTGTGGGTGATATGGAGTCGTAATCTTGTACTGAACGTGGTAGTTTTGCAATGTTTCAGCTAATTTGTTACCTACAAACTGTGGTCCTCCATCTATGATTATGTCTCTTGGGAGGCCATAGCACACGAAGATTTGGAAAAGAAATTGTATTACAGAGTCCTCTGTAGCCTTTGAAAGAGCTTCTGCCTCAACCCATTTGGTGACATACTCAGTTGCGACTAGGATATATGTTTTTTGGTATGATGGGGGGCTAATAGGACCAACAAAGTCAAGAGCCCAACATTCAAACGGTTCGATCACTAGTTGTGGGTTCAAAGGCATTTCATCAAACTGCCCAGGGCGACCTGCCCTTTGGTAGCTATCACATGCCTGCACAAAATTTTTAGCATCTTTAAAGATAGTAGGCCAATAATAGCCTTTTCGTAAAACTTTATGGGTAGTTCTTCGATCTACAAAATGTCGGCCACACTGTCCATCATGGCATGCTTTCAAGATGTCAAATACCTCATCCTCCCTAACGCATCTCCTTATTTTCATATCTGCACCTGTATGAAATAGGTAGCCTCCAATTTAGGAGAAGTGGGTACTACGGTGTATTATTTTCTTACGTTCCTTAAGGGATAGATGTTTAGGTAATTTACCTATTGCCAAATAGTTTGCTATATCAGCATACCACGATGTTTTGATAGTAACAACGAAGAGATGTTCATCCAGAAAGTGGTCTTTAACTGCTTCTGTATCTGTTGGCTTTGGCATTCTTGACAGAAAGTCAGCTACAGCGTTCTCTTTGCCCGATCGATCTTTGATTGTGATATCGAATTCCTGCAGTAAAATCAACCATCTTGTCACTCTTCTGTTTGTAACAGGTTTATTTGCTAAAAATTTAATGGCAGAGTGATCAGTATATAGTACTACAGGATACCCAGTTATATAATGTCTAAATTTGTTTATAGCATGAACTACAGCTAAAAATTCTTTCTCAATCACAGTATAATTTAATTCAGCAGGGGATAGATTTTTGCTAATATAGTAAATTGCATATGGCTTCTTGTCTTCCTCCTACCCAAGTACTGCTCCAATTGCTGTGTCCGAGGCATCAGATGAGATTTGGAATGACAAATTCCAATTTGGGCCCCTCAGCACTGGGGCTGTTGAAACGAGCTTCTTCAGATCATTAAAGGCATTGTCACATTTATCTGTCCAAGTGAAATCAACATTTCCAGTCAGTGCATATAAAGGTGCAGCTATTCGAGAATAATGTTCTATAAATCTTCTATAGTAACCAGAAAATCCAAGAAAGCTACGTACCTCTGTTAGTGTAGTGGGTGTGGGAATTAACAAGATTATTTGAATTTTAGCTGGGTCCACTTGAATTCCAGCTGCTGAAATATAATGGCCTAAGATAACTCCTTCGGTCATCATCATAAGACACTTTTCGTGGCTTAAACAAAGCCTAGTGTCAATACATCTTTGCAATACCTTTTCTAGGTTTTCCAATGCAAGCTTAAAGTCATCCCCATAAGGTGTGAAATCATCCATATATACTTCGAGGCCTTCATTTATTAAGTCTGCAAATATGCTGAGAATTTCCCTTTGGAAGGTAGCAAGGGCGTTGCATAGGCCAAAAGGTAGGACTCGGTAGGCAAATGTCCCCCATGGACAGGTAAAAGTAGTTTTGTCCTGGTCTTCAGGGGAAATCTGTATTTGATTTTACCCATTGAAGCCATCGAGGAAAGAAAAGAATTTCTTCCGTGCTAATGTGTCTAATACCTGGTCAATGAAAGGAAGGGGAAAGTGGTCTTTCTGTGTTTCCGTGTTAATTTCATGGTAATATACACATATCCTCCACTTCTCATTCTTTTTTGGTACCACCACTAATGGAGAGACCCACTTGCTATCAGATATTGGGTAGATGAAATTAACATCCAATAGTTTTTGTAATTCAGCATTCACAATATCTTTAAGGTGAGGATTTAGTCTTCTTTGAGGTTGGCAAATGGGTCTTGCATATTTTTCAATATAAATGTTGTGAGTACACAATTGAGGATCAATTCCTTTCATATCGGGGTAATCCCATGCAAAGGCTGCTTTGTATTTTCGTAATAATTGGACGAATTTCTCTTCTTGTTCAGCAGTGAGATTTTTATTGATGTTTAGAGTTTTTCCAGGCTCAATTTCTACAACCTTGCTATTGTACACAGAAGTAGTAGGTATTGCTTGATCAGGAATATCTTTGAAAGTATATTCTTATTTATTATCAAATGCTGCCTTGATCATGTGACATTGAAAATGAGATTTGGTTTGTGATTTATTGATAAAATTATTAATGATATCATCCTCTATTTGATCTTTAAAATCAAGAGCATTTTCTATAGTTAGAGGTGATCTCATATTTTCCATAAGATATGATGCAGGTGGTTTTCTTGTTTTGATTATTGATAGACTTGGCTGGGCTGGTAGATATAGGGCTAAATTCTTGACATAGTTTCCTCTTGTTATTGTCATGTTTCCTTGTCGGCATCCAATATAAGCATCAGCAGTTTCCAACCAAGGTCTACCTAAAATTAACAGGTGTCCATCTAGTCGGTTCTTTGGATTGATAACTAGGAAGTCAACAGGGTATTCCTAGGAATCTACAGATACCATTACATCTTGTAATATACCCTCTGGTTTGACTACTGATCGGTCAACCAATTCCAACAAGGTTGTTGTTGGTTCTAGTGATGTAATGCCAAGTTTTTGATAGGTGGTGGTTGTTAAAATATTGATTGCTGCTCCCAAATCAACTAAGGCATTTGGAAATTATTGCCCATTGATCTGTACTGTCACTATAGGATTTCCTGGGTCTTCATATTTAATAGGTGTTTCCATTCCTGATAATAAGTTAGATAAGGTACCGACTATTTGGACAGTAGGATTGGTTGTTGTTCTCCTCTTTTGCTTCTTTATGCATAATTCATTAATGGTTTTTGCATATATATGAATGTCTTGAATAGCTTGGAGGAGAGGGATTTTTATACATAAATTTTTTAATTCTCCCAAAAGATCAAAATTAGGTTGTTCTAATGGACGAGGTATAATTAATAATTCTGGGAATGGTGGAGAGGAAGTTGTTACTTGTTGTTGACTTCGTTGTTGATTTTGTTGTTGAAATTCATTCTTGCTTTGTACTGTTTGTTCTATAGGTAACAGATCTTCAGTATGAACATCATTGTTTCTCTCTGTTTCCACTATGCGCCCAGACCTTAATTGAAGATCATTGCACTCCCTCAGTTCAATTTCTAATTCTGGGGGTTCCATTATTTGGACAGACTGAACTGGCCTATTGTTTGGGTTTGGGTTGGGTTGGGCTGGGAGTTGTGGTCTTAAATTGGTCTGGGGGTTTGTATAAGGAGCTGGCAGTGTAGGTTGAGAGAGAGGAATTGATCTGGCTGGCTAATTTGTAGGTTTTTGCCAGTTTGACTGCCAGGCCTGACTCTGGGAAGTAGAGGGGGACCATTGTGTAGGCCAGAATGGTGGGTAGAAAGGAAAGCTAGGCCAATTATTTTGGTTTGTTTGATTTGGCCAAGATGTGGGAGGAAATGGCTTTTGTGAAAAATTAGGGAAAGGTGGTTGATTCTGCCACATCCCACTATATTGTTGAGCATTATAATGAGGAGGCTGAAAAGAAAATGGATCATTTGGCATACCTGATGGTCGTGGCTGCCATTGTCGACGCTAATTAAGTAGACATACCACTTGTGATTCTTCTTCTGCCTCCTTATAAACTGCTTTTAGGCCAGGAAGCGAAGGGCATCCCTCTGTAGGGTGATCTTTCGTGCAAATGGCGCAGACTTTAATCACATCCAATGGGCATTCTTTGTGGCTGTGTTTCTTTCTACATCTGGGACATAATATTGCCAAGTTTTTCTCTGCTTCTACCTATTTCTGTTTGGCTTGCATAATATTTAACTGCGTTGTTAGAGTCCCAAGTATTTATGTCTTAAAGTCTTCTAGGATATTTCCAATCTCTGCACGAGTCACACCTTCATTAGAGGTCTTATTTTCTCTTGTAATTATATCACGTTCTGCTGATTTCAACCTTATATTTCCCCTCAAACACCTGATACACACATCAATGATGTTAGGATAACTTTCCTGATATATATCACCTTTTCCCATAATATTCAATGTTTCAACCCATTGATCTTTCATTCCCCTAATTAATGTGGTTTTCAAAAAATTATCAGGTAAGGGTAAAGATGCATAAGGGGATCTCTGAAGATTGTATTGGAACCGTTCCACATACTCTTCCAAGGTCTCATTTGGTTTTGCTGTCATTTGGAATATTTCATCTTTTAATTCCCGAGACCTGCAATAATCTTGATACTTCTTTAAAAATTTAGCCTTCATATGATCCCAATCAGTTATGACACCCCCACCTAATCCCATAAACCATCGTAAGGCTGCCCCTTTTAATGTAGAAGGGAATAGTTTTAGTTTTTGGGCGTTGGTGGTGTAATCATATCCTCTACACAGCACATCAAATTCAAACAAAAATGCATCTGGGTCCTCTGATGTTAAGCCATGAAATGTGGGAATATGTTGAAGGGGGGTAGCTTTCATGGGTGCATTGACTGCAGTATCTACTATAGGATATTGCAGCATAGAGGTTTTCTGGGGTGCCTGCTGATTCTGATTTTGGTTTTGAGCCATTTGATCGAAGATATGCCAATATCCCTCTGGGATTTCCAAGGAATTTCTAGGTTGACGAGCAGGGGTAGGAATGGCTTTGACAACACTCCCTTTGTCCGGGATAATAATTATTTCCTGTTGACCTACTGTTTGAGGTGATTTAGGACCGTGTGTTATAGCATCATTTCTCACCTTGACATGATTCATGATTGCTACATGGCTTTATGGGCACCCATTCCTACAGACTTGGACAAATTCACTTAAAAACAGTGGAAAATCCTTCATACGCGACTATGCCCGTGTTTTTCTGCGTGTATACGCGAGTACAGCTAGACTTTTCCGCGTATGCCATTTTAATGATTAAAAAATATATAAAAATCCCTAATTTCGCGCTGGGTTGATGGTTACTCAGTTAGTTTAACTACCCCAGCCCGTGGCCAACTGTTTCCAACTGCTGAAACTACTTGGAGGGACTATAAAAAGACCTCATATGTATGGCCTAAGGGGGAGAGAGAATTATTATTATTATACTCTGTTGGTTCCCTATCCAAGTCTGATTCCCCGTGCCTCCTGCACTTTCCCAGTTCATTTCAGGAAACCCTTGTTTCCTTGAGATATACATCCCTTTATATGTTATCTCGTATGCACTCATTTGGAAGGAGTCTTAGCGAGGCAAGGGTTGGACGGATCCGGACGACGGTCTGCGAAGGCCTTGGAAGGATCAGGTGATCTCTCCACTTACTTTTGTACGTACTATTTTTATAATACAGAAGTATCATGCTGTTCCCGAAGTAAAACGTGTCAGTGTATGCTTTAATGTGTGAAGAATATTCGTTATACAAGCATTTATGATGATTTATTTAATGTTTTATATGAATCTCGCTAACATATAGAGTAGAAATATACTGTACAACTTGTCCTTTGTGCTGGTTTCTTCCTGTATTTCAGGTGAAAGAGGAAGGACGGTTGCAGGGAGT
This sequence comes from Pinus albicaulis, assembly GCA_034641835.2. Lineage (NCBI taxonomy): Eukaryota > Viridiplantae > Streptophyta > Pinopsida > Pinales > Pinaceae > Pinus > Pinus albicaulis. The sequence continues at coordinate 1,090,516,587 of CM076580.1, forward strand.
TTGAACTCCACGTGGATCTACTTCAAACGTAGGACCAACGGGTAAACCTCTCGTTCTGCTCTATTTCGTTTTCATGACTGTGCATGATCGTGTGAGTCGCCAGTTCTAAATAAGTTGAACAACACTTCCCTTATCTGGGTTACTTATTGTTTGGGCAGTTTCAATAGGATATTTTGAGTATCCGGTTTCTCCCGTTTCCCCTTCTCCTTCTCAAAGATTGCTAGAGTTCCCTTCTTGAAGGAAACTTATGCAAGGATTCTCAATTTCTTGGGAATCTTGCTCAATTCCATCTGTTTGACTGTGTATCTTAGCAAAGGCTTCAGATGGTGTAGCCTGAAGGGAACCAGTAGGTTGTCTAGAAGTAGCTCTTTTAAATCCTACTAATGGCTGAGATTCAGTTCTTTTGAGGATTTAGTTAATAAAGGTTGTGTGCCCAAGGGTCACCGGTCCTGTTGGGTATGTGTTATATTCTTTCCACGACTAAGCACGTGCGGGGGGGTGGTAGCCCCCCCTGTCGGGGTTCGGGGCAGCGCCCCGGCGAAAATTTTTGGTCCTTAATTTCCGGTGGGTAGTCCGCGTCCATGGTTTTGTGCATGGTTTTGCACATGGTTTTGGGGTATGATGGTTTTCGGCCCCTGGTATTTTCTAGATCCGTTCAAGGGAACTACGGTTATGTTCTAATCCAGGGTTAATGGATTGGGGTTTTGTATGCTTCGGCATGTATATATATGTGTTGTAACACCAAAAGGAATATAATGAAAAATCAAGCTGGTCGTCCCGATTTGGGATCCAGGGGAAAATCTCTGTGTTTATCTGTTTTATGTTTTATGCTCTCTCTATTGTTTATTTTCTGTTATAAGATTCGTGTGTAGATAATTTCTGTTCAGGGTTAAAACCTACATTTGGTATCAGAGCTGTTTCGGCTTCAAGGGGATGCCTTTGCTGCTGAGGGTTTTTTAGTTCGGGCCTGAGGTAGACCCTGTTCAGTGGGAGATCTGCAGGATCGATTCTTGCGGTGAAAGAAGTTGGCGAGCGGCGGAAAGATAGAGATCGAGAAATTTAATGGTCAGAGTTTTGAGTTGTGGAAGCTTAAGATGGAGGATCTGCTGGTGGATAAATATCAGTGGGTCGCGGTAGATCCAGGTACTAAACCAACGGGAATGTCAGATGAAGACTGGAAGAAACTGGATCGAAAGGATAAGAGCACAATAAGGTTGTGTGTCTCAGATTCAGTATTGTTGAATGTATCTGGGGAAGCTACGATGAAGACCTTGTGGGAAAAGCTAGGGACTTTGTACCAATCTAAGTCTCTGGTGAATAAGTTGTTCCTGCGGAAAAAACTATATAACTTGAGGATGAAGGATGGAGACTCGATGACAGAGCATCTGAATGCCTTCAATACTGTGGTAAGTCAGTTGTCATCTGTTGATATTAAAATCTCAGATGAAGATAAGTGCATCAGTTTGTTGTGTTCTCTACTAGACTCGTGGGACAGTCTGTTTATTGTAATAGGTAGCAATACAACTACCTTGAATTTTGATGACATTGTCTTAGCCTTGCTGTCGGAGGAAATGAGACGGAGAAATATGGAGGGTCAAAATGGAGATGCCTTATCTGTACGAGGAAGGTCCCAGAACAGAAACAAGAATAAGGTTTCGAGTGGGAGATCTAAATCTAGAGGGAGATCTAAATATCCTGGAAAGTTTGTAAAGGTGTGCTAGAAATGCGGAAAGGAAGGGCACTACAAAAAGGACTGCATATCTAAGGCTCCTGAGAAAGGAAAGGGATCTGATGATGCTCTTTCTGCAGAGGAAAAAACCACCTCAGATGAAGGTGGGGATGTGTATTTTGCTTCTTCTTCAAATACACATGTAGATCATGAGTCATGGTTGATTGACTCAGGTGCATCCTTTCACTTCACTCTCCATAGGGAGTGGTTCTACGAGTATGAGAAATATGATGGTGGTGATGTCTTCCTAGGGGATGATAGGAGGGCCAGAATCATCGGACGTGGAAAGGTCAAGCTGAAGCTGCAAGGTGGAAGGATTAGAACACTTCCTGGTGTTCTGCATATTCCTGCATTGGCTAGAAATTTGATTTCTGTAAGCAATATGGATGATGCAGGTGTAAAAACAGTGTTCGAGAAAGATGCCTGCAAGATGGTTCGGGGAGCACTGGTATTAATGCGGGGAGTTCGGACTGGAACTCTGTACAAGCTACAAGGTAGCACTGTTATTGATGGGTGTAACAGTTCTGTGGTTCCTGAAAGTGGGACGGAAAGTCTAGCTGTCTCTGGAAAAAAGACCATGCTATGGCATCAAAGGCTTGGACATATTGGAGAGAAGGGCCTTCGGATACTCCATAGAGATGGTATGGTAGAAGGTATGTCTAATTGTTCTCTGGATTTCGATTTCTGTGAACATTGTGTATATGGGAAGCAGAATCGGGTGAGTTTTCCTTCTGGTGATAAGAGGGCAAACAAGATATTAGAACTTGTGCACAGTGATGTGTTTGGGCCTGTGTCAGTTCCATCACTGGGAAAGTCTGTGTACTATGTTTCATTCATAGATGACTTCTCAAGGAATACATGGATATATTTCTTGAGGAAGAAATCTGAAGTCTTTGACAAGTTTAAAGAATTTAAGGCTCTGGTGGAAAACCAGACAGAGAAGAAGATAAAGGCGCTGAGGACAGATAATGGTGGGGAGTTCTGCAAGAAGGAATTTGAAGAGTTCTGTAAGAAGTGTGGTATAGCACGAAAGAAGACTACTCCATACACACCTCAGCAAAATGGAGTTGCAGAAAGAATGAACAGAACACTGATGGAAAAGGCAAGAAGCATGCTCAGTGGTACCGGGTTAGGACAAGAATTCTGGGCAGAGGCAGTGGAGACTGCATGTTACTTAGTTAACAAATCACCTTCATTAGCGTTGGAGGATAAGACTCCACATGAGGTATGGACTGGTAAGAAACCCTCTCTTTCACATCTAAGGGTATTTGGATGTGATGCATATGTACATGTTCCAAAGGAGAAAAGGACCAAGTTGGATAATAAATCCGAAAGGTGCATCTTTATTGGGTATAAGGATGGTTTAAAGGGTTACAAGCTTTGGAACCCAGAAACAAGGAAGGTTGTGTACAGCCGAGATGTGGTGTTTAGAGAAGTGAAAGATGTTGTTAAACATGAAGTCCTACCAAAGGAACATGAGAAGATAGAGTTTGAGCTAAAGGAGGATGAATCAGACTCTACAACAGAAGAAGACTCAGAAGATGAAGAGCCACAAACTCCAGCTTTGAGAAGATCATTTCAGGAAAGAAGGCAACCAGAAAGGTATAGTCCATCTGCTTTCTGTTCAGGTTTTTCCTTAACTATAACTGATGATGAACCCAGAACTGTCAGGGAGGCAGTAGATTCAGAGGATGGAAAACTCTGGAAGGAGGCCATGGTTGATGAAATGGCATCCTTGCACAAAAACGATGCATGGGATCTAGTGGAGTTGCCGGCTGGAAGGAAGCCCATTGGGAGAAAATGGGTGTTTAAGAAGAAGATGAATGTAGAAGGCAAGGTGGAGAAATACAAAGCTCGGTTGGTGGTGAAAGGTTATTCCCAGGTGCCGGGAATTGATTTTGGTGATATTTTTTCTCTTGTTGCCAAAGTCACTTCTATTAGATTACTTTTATCTGTTGCTGCTGCACTTGATTTTGAGATAGAACAGATGGATGTGAAGACAACATTTCTTCACGGGGATCTAGAAGAGGAGATCTGCATGAAGCAACCTGAAGGTTTTATAGTGAAGGGTAAGAAAGAACTGGTATGCAGGTTGAAGAAGTCTCTGTATGGGTTAAAACAGTCACCAAGGATGTGGTATCAGAAATTTGATACCTATATACGGGGACTTGGCTTCACCAGAAGCAAGGAGGATCACTATGTTTATTTTAAATTAATTGGTGACTGTGTTATTTATTTTGTATTGTATGTGGATGATATGTTGTTGATTGGAAATGACAAAGAAATTATCCAAGATTTGAAGACTCAACTGTTCTCCAAATTTGACATGAAGGATCTGGGTGCTGCAAAATATATTTTGGGCATGGAAATTAAGAGAGATCGGGCAAAGAGGAAGCTCTGGTTAAACCAGAGGAAGTATTTCGAGACTATATTGCAGAGGTTCAATATGCAGGATAGTAAACCGGTGAATGTTCCTATTCCTGTAGGTGTAAAGCTATCTGCTGAACAGTGTCCCAAGACACAAGAAGAAGAGGAGTATATGTCCCGTGTTCCATATGCAAGTGCAGTGGGTAGCCTGATGTATGCAATGGTCTATACCAGACCAGACATTGCACATGCAGTGGGAGTATTGAGCAGGTTTATGTCAAACCCAGGGAAGGAGCATTGGATAGCAGTGAAGCGGGTTTTCAGATATTTACGTGGCACTAGTGATTATGCCTTGTGCTACCAGGGAAGACCAGGATTGGAAAGAATACTGGACATTCGTGGTTTTGTTGATGCAGACTGGGCTGGAGATCTGGACCAAAGAAGATCTACAAGTGGGTATGTGTTTAGCCTGTTTGGAGGTGCAGTCAGTTGGATGAGTAAAAGACAGTCTGTAGTGGCTCTTTCAACTACAGAGGCAGAATACATAGCAGCCACTCATGCAAGCAAGGAAACAATTTGGTTGTAGAGATTGTGTTCAAGTATGGGGTTGGTACAGCAAGCTATAAGGATAGAATGTGATAGCCAAAGTACAATTTTCTTGGCTAAGAACCCTGCTTATCATTCAAAGACAAAGCACATTGATATTCAATATCACTTTGTTAGAGATATGGTTGAGGCTAAAAGGGTGTTGCTGGTAAAGGTGGACACTTTGAAGAATGTTGTAGATGCATTAACAAAGTCTATGAGCACTCAGAAGTTATCTTGGTGTAGAGAAACAATGTGTGTTGAAGAATTGGGCCAATGACTAAGCTCTCTTGTGACCCCCTGTGGAAAGAAAACAACAAGTGGGAGAATGTTGGGTATGTGTTATATTCTTTCCACGACTAAGCACGCGTGGGGGGGCGATAGCCCCCCCTGTCAGGGTCCGGGGTAGCGCCCCGGCGAAAATTTTTGGTCCTTAATTTCCGGTGGGTAGTCCGCGTCCATGGTTTTGCACAGGGTTTTGGGGTACGATGGTTTTCGGCCCCTGGTATTTTTGTAGATCCGGTCAAGGGAACTACGGTTATGTTCTAATCCAGGGTTTATGGATTGGGGTTGATGTATGCTTCGGCATGTATATATATGTGTTGTAACACTAAAAGGAACATAATGAAAAATCAAGCTGGTCGTCCCAATTTGGGATCCAGGGAAAAAATCTCTGTGTTTATCTGTTTTATGTTTTATGCTCTCACTATTGTTTAGTTTCTGTTATAAGATTCGTGTGTAGATAATTTCTGTTCAGGGTTAAAACCTATAGGTCCCTTAGGTTTTTCAGTTTTAGGAGGAATTTTGTTTCGCTTAGTTGGTTTATTCATTCAAAGAAACAAACCTTCATTCCTACCTAGAAAAAGAAGCTTACCTACTTCTGCTGTGAAGCGGGCTGCGAGAAAGTGTGTTTCTTGCCCAGTGTGCAGGTTCTTATCTTCCATCTTTAATACCCAATTCTCCACAAGCAGAAGAAAATAAGCTGTGCATTACTCCTTTAAAATGGCATACACTCTCCCCAGCAATGGCGCCAAAATGTTGGGTCATAAAAAGGTATCTTTTGAAAACCTAATTAGCCTACATTAATCATCAATCCAGGAGCGACTTTTTATTTCAAGAGTGTACTCTGTCTGAGGCTGCAATGATCTAAGAGCAATGCTGTGAAGATGTAGTACATAATAACAAATGCAAAAGTAACAAATGCTTGTAAAGAAACCTAATTACAATGACATGAATGGAAAGATTAAACTACATCAATCTTTCAAAACATCGATCAGGGATGCAATAGCAGTAACTCTTTCCCCTAGAAATCGATGCAAGATAATCAATCTGGGGACTTGGAAGTAATAACCTCTATCCTCTACAGTTGGAGATCTTAAAGCAATCGAAACGAAAGAAAATTCAATGAAAGCAACTTAAAGGAAACGAAAGCTGGAAAGGAACAATAGCATGTAACTATAACTCATCTATTTGCTAATCGAAGACTATGAATAAATAATAAACAGAAATGGAACAAAAACGTGAAATGAACAACAATTACAATTCTAACATAATCAAGCCACTAGATTTCTATGCTTCAATCCTGTCGACAGCTTCTTACCATGCAACAATCAATTATAAAAAATTATAAACTAATGGAACAACAACTTAAATCAGATACAGAACAGCAAAGCTTTATGATAATAACAAGATAATCGAATGGCAGATGTGCTTCTTGTAAAAGATGGAATAGCAATGACTCTGTATTTGATCTAACAACAGTAAACCAGATTTGTAATTGAAACAAACATTAAACACACTTCACACAACAATAAGCAAGGATTAAAAATACAAATAGTGAAGTGATTCCACCAGAGCCGGGCCCTTAGCACCAGTGAAATACTGCTGGGCTAATTCAGAACTTTAGAATATGGACGAAATGCGTGTCTTATATTAAACCAACATAAAGCATTACAGAGAAGTTTCCCTCAAAACCGAGAGTTAATAGAACATTATATTACAGAGGAAATGTTTAAATGTAAAGTCTTTCGACTAACTCTGTGACTTCAACAACAACCATCCCTTTGTCACTAAAGGACATTGCTTTATATATCAAATCTCGATGGACCAATCAAGGAATAAGATGAGTTTGAACAACGATCCCTCAGGATCGAAATATCCTGAGGGATTCACTCCTCTTCGTTTAGTCATCATCCTGTTTACTCTGACTGAGGCTGAGCTGTCCCCTGTCTTTTCTGGGCTATTCGGTCAGATATCCTTGCCTTTGGCTGGATATGGTTCAATGCTGATGGAGCAGCAGTTAGATTATTCTCAACCCCGCCTTTGGTACAGCTATTCACCTCTTCGAATTCCTGTTTGTCAATCAAAAAGTAACCTTTAGTCATCTTTTTGTACTAAACATAAACCTTTCCAATTCTATTGTAATTCTTATGATAAATTACCTTTCCAAGGAAAACAAGAGTATATCTATGGTAAAAGAATGAGTAAATACATAGTAATTTCATACCTCTTTCACTGCCCAACATCCCCGAAACGGGATATTACATCTGTCTTTTTCTGGTTTGTTTGCTGAGTTTCCATCCTCTGTTTAGCTCCAGAGTGTCAAGGTTGACCTCTGCTCATTAGGTTAGGGTTTTTCCTCTTTTTCCCATAGGTATCGAGCTTGGCGTGGTTTTTTTCTAGATAGTTACACCGATTGGCACATGTTTCTCTTTTAGTACTTGCGCCAACCCCTGTATGGTGGGGATTACAGCCTTACAGTCGCACCAACCCCTGTAGGTTTTGGTTTGACCTCCTTAATGAGTGTTTTGGTCATTTTTTCTTACTTCTGGGTCATTTTTGAGTTTGTTTAAGCCTTTTAGACTGTGTTGACTATTGTAGACTTGTTTCCCTCAGTCCTTTGTTCATTTTCTTGCCGGTGTCATTTAGGACCTTAGGGTTTCTAAGCGTTCTTGCACACCGAGCCTTCTGTTTGAGAAAAAGTTTCTTTGATTATTATCAGTCTCGTTTCGGGTCATTAGAATGATTTTTCTTGAACGTTTTATTTTTCTGATTGAATGGTATTTTCGTTTTTCAATTAGTCCTTCTTCTTCAATACTTTGAGCATCGATTACTTTGCTTGTTTGGGTCGCTTTGGGAAAATCTTTTTTTTGATTGAAAGTTTTCTCCATTAGCTTGCCTGTTTTTATGTCTGTTTCATTTTGGTTGAGTCATTCAATTTCAAAACCTTACATTCGCAAAACTCAAACTAGTGTTTATTTTGTTTTCCATTGAATTAGTACGTTGTGTGCTTTATTTCATTGAAAAAATAAAAAAAATATCTTTGCATTCTTTTATTGTATCGAAAGTGGAACGTTCCTTTACATAACTAGCATTGGTTAATTTAGGAAGGAATTTCATTTTCGATTGATTGCATTAAGGGCATTAGAAGTTTCTTCTCATATTTTCCTTGCTTTCTTGTTTGAAAGATTTCTATCCTTCCTATAAATAACATTCATCGAATTGAAATGATGTTCATTTGCATATAGTTTGCATTTAGGAAGTTGAGCTCCAAATTCGATAGGGCCTGGAAATTGAAACCTAATTCAATATTAACTTTAAAATTTACTCAATGAACCTAAGGCAACATTGAAACCTAATGCAATATTTCTAGTGGTCTAGGCTAGAGACGTGTTCCAGCGTCTTAAAACCTAGTAGATGTCGCTCGTATGTTGGTTTCAGACAGTGTAGTATGGACTTGTGCTCCCCGTACCGTCGCGTATATAAAAGGAGACCCCTCTAGGTTGCAATCCTTTTATCCATAGGAAGCCGAGTCTATCGCCTTGTACCTGTGATACACCGAACACAACATTCGGGGAGACTACCTGCACGTACGTCAAGTCCTTGGTCATTTCTATTTCATTTGATCACCAGGTGTATATGGCAGTTCACAGAAACCTGGTACACCCTCTTTCTTAGAATTCCTGAGAAGTCATTTCGATCTTTTAGTGACTCTTTAAACAAGAGAAGAGATCATCTAGCACTTTTCATTTCACGCTCGTTTAAAATTGAAAGTGACTAGAGTCATCTTTTTCCTGTTTCTCGACTCTTAAAACATGAAATAGTGAATTTTGGTTTCAATGTTATAAAATTAATCACCTACGATCACATGCCCATTAGAAGTTTCATGCTTGGCCTGATTGATTTCTTTGGTTATTTTTTTGGCACCTTCGATTGGTTATCTCTTTTCCTTCCTGTTCTAATATACAGTCAAAGTGGCGGAATATCTAGTTTCGTCGTCGTCACTGCCTCCTAGTGGTAGTTCTTTTCCGGACGTTTCTTTTGAAACTCCTCAGTCCACTATGTTATCACTCAGGTTTTCCTAGAAGTTGTGTAAGAGGAAAGTATACCCGAGGTAACCACAAACCAACCTTCAGATGCAGAATCTAGCCAATCTGCATCCAGAGAGGGCTCTCTCTTTATAATTTATCTTTGTTCTTAGAAGTTTTTAGGCTAGTTATAGATCCAAGAGTTTGTTTTGAGAAATGGTGGAATCCACAAACTAAGGGCAAGGTTGAAGGTTTTCAGTCCATTGGGCTATGGATTCAAAGGATGGCTTTACTGGATTTCTATTCTACACTCAAGATGGCTTTACAGGGCAAGGTAGCTAGACAGAGAACAATCCTTAAAGTTTAAAGTGGATGGGATGATCTTGAAGGGATGAAAGGCAGCTAAGAATCTTTCACCATGTTCAAAGAAATAAATGGGATGAATACAAACAAAGAGCAATGAAGAATTCTTTATTATAGTAATCAACAATGTTTAAATTAGCAAAGCAAGAGCATTTAAGAATTCATGCTTATAACCAATTTAGAGGAAAACATTAAGAACAATCACATCTGAAATCAGAGTACAATTAAGTAAATTTTGATTCAATCCTTTATGTAAATTATTCAGAAATGGACATAATGATATTATAAACTGATATAAAATTTAAGACAAAGAGTAGAAAGACTTATTGAACTGCCGTCCAACACATGAATCCTGCAAAAAGTCCTGAAGCTTCAAATCGTCATCCAGTAAGCCACGAATAAACTTCTCCAAAACGATTTTATTCCGAAAATCTCAATTTTACAGCAAAGTAATAGAATCCACCCCAAATGCTTCCAAGAGTGGAGTATTTATACAAACTCTAAACTAAAATATCTTGAAACAAATATCAAAATTGGTTCACAAATCTCTCCAACTATTTACATAAATAGAACTTAATTAAAGGACACTCAAACTAATGCATCTATTTGGCACTATTTTGTATGGATAGGTGATGACAAAGAGAATAATTCTAATTTGATCCAACTCTTAGTTGATGATGAGGCATCCAAGTCACTAACTGCTTCCTTTCTTTGTGCAATCTGTTCCAACAATTCTGCAAACTTGGGGTCCAATGATATCTTTTTATTTCTCAATCCGTAATAGATATGTAAAAAGTGAAAGAGGTTATTGTAGATAAAGATATTGGTGAGATAAACCTCTTTCATTTTCCCAAAATGCCTCTCCAGCTATGCATAATAGTCTCTGTAAAAAATATGTGTAAAACAGAGTTTTACAGAGTCTGAACAATGGCCTGTAAAGATGCACATGTATCTCTCATTATAAAACCACTGTGAAACAACTGAGATAGGTTTTTGTATATGGGTCTCTTAGGAACAAAAACCTCCTTCATTTTTGTATGAAGTAGTTTTTATTGGCCACAATCCTCTCTGAAAAATGATGACTTAAACTGGAATTTTCTGCAAAACGTGCTTTCCAACATTGTTTAATATTTCCAAAACCATAATGGCTGTTAGAAAAGTGAGAGAGGTTTTTGTAGATGGCCCTCTTAAGAACATAAACCGCCTTCAGTTTTGTAAAATTAATCTTGGATTGATCACAATAGTTTCTGCAAAACTATGACTAAAATATGCAATTTCTGCAAAAATGTTCCTTCTTGTTATGTTTTTTCATCTTTTTACTTTCTTGCTCTTTTGACTATTTTACCTTCATTTTTAGACAAACCTCACTATTGGTGAAAGTATTCTCATCTCTTTTTACCATTTCACTGCCTTCTGTATTTACTTTTACTGTTTACCTTTGACTGCTCTGTAACTTCATTTTAACTTTCACTGACTTTAACCTGATACACTTTAACCACTGATACTCTTTAGCTGTTATGCTTCCTAACCTCTGTTTGAATAGATTTGATAACAATATTGGAGTAAACAAGTCTTATGACTAGTATTAAGACTGTTTATCCAAGGATGTGATCTTCTGGTCACCTCTTCAGGGGACAACTGAGTAGATTTTTCAAGCAATTTCTCAATGGACAAGGGAGTGAGGTTTTAACCAGGTTCAAAATGGAGCATCATTCAAGGCTACAAGAACTCCCATTTTGGTTCTTGTGTGTTCAAAATGGCAGTTTCTGGGTTTTCTTCCTGTTTGGGTGCAATTTCAATTTAAATGAAGGAAATTAACACAAATGCGGTTTCAGGGGAACAATTCACGAGTTTTAAAACCTCGGAGGATGATCTTAGTGATAAGTTTTAATCACTAATTCGATGGAAAACAAGGAAAACGAGACTTCATCTTGAAGTTTACGAGCGCTATAAGATAAATACTTGGTTCTTGGAGAGGCTTGGCTTTTGACGAGTATCAGGCGATGGCGGGGAGGGTACTCGAACATAGGTGCAACGGAATCTTGGACGAAATCGAGATAGCACGGTAGATTTTAGCGGAAATTTGAAAATCGGCAGTGGAGGGCGCGATCGTTTTCAACAGACAAAATAACGGAAAAAACACGAAAAAAAATTGGTTTTATTTACAAGTAAAAGGGATTTTTAGTTTTCGAAGAGGTGACGTCATACTAGTACGAAATTTGTATTAAACGGAGTCGGGCGGTAAGCGGTGATCACTTCGCTTATGGACTAGAGTGGTTTTGAACGAATGGGCAGCGATTCCATAAAAGTAACGACACGTGGACGGGAGACTGGTCAAATACCACCAATCCCCCGCTGGTTATTATTCGGGTATTGGATGGCTAGCGGAAAGAACGTTAGCCGTAGATCTGTGGTGGGGTGATCTGACGGTGGAAAAGAAGGGGAGAAGGTGAGGCGTTATTGTGCGGGCCCGGCGGGGTTTTACACGTGATTATCGTTATTAATCATCCCGGCGAGCTTCTAATTGGCGGAGAAGGTTGGTTATTAACTAATTCTGATAATTAGTTAATCCCACTGTATAATAGAAATAAGGGTCGCGGTGGGGTTGAAACGTCGGGCGGAATACCATGGTGGATGGGCCACGGTGGCATAAGACTTTTCAGTAGTTTGAATTAAAACTTTGGCTTTATTCATCTTTTTGCGTTTAAACATATATATCATATGTTTAAAGTTTTTCTCGTATATGTTTTATTATATTATATGATAAATCAACCGATATATTTAATTTACCATAGGGGCGAGACTAATGTATAACGCTATATTTTAACCAAAGGGCTTGTATAATGGGTTTTTATTTGAATGTACGGGGGAATAAATACTTTGGTTAAAATTTATAATAGAGGGGTTTTTGGGATATTAATTTAAAAGGAGTTATATACTTAGGATAAAGGATTTTCACTAGGGATTTAATAACTAGAGTTAAACATTAATATGACAAAGGGACAAGGGAACTCAAAATACTTTGCACATCTAAGAAAGTGACAATTTGTGAAGTAAATAACAATATATCATCTTCAACACTTAAACTTAGAATAGTAAGTTATTTTGAGGGATTTTATGTAATTTTGCATAATTTTCCTAAGTAAAATGGGATTTTACTTAGGAAAAGGTTAAAGGTGAATGATTATAATGATGAATTATCTCAAGTATTTAGGTCTTTTTGATCAGTAGGCCGAGGGTCTGGTCCCTCCAAAAGTCAAGGAAATGCCTTGAGCCCCTTTGATCTCCAAGTACCTTAGTACTTTGGGGGAAATTAGTAAAACTTTTGAGGGGAAAGTGATAAGGGAGGTTAATGAATTTGACTTTGCTTGCTGTGATTTTCCAGTGTATTTCCTGCTTCAGTATTTGTGATGAAAGTAAAGGATCAAAAACATGTAGCAGCATCATTCATCAGATAAAACTTTGTAACACCATCTACCTACCCTATCTACTACTACCATTTTCACTTCTTTATTAGGGTGCATTTAGACTTGCAAACCCTTATCAATCTTCTTTTCTTTTACATGGTAAATCTATCTATTTCTACCCTTATTACATCCAAGGGCTCAGATTAAACTGTTGAGCACCTTTTATTAACTCTACCTATCTACTTATCTTCCAAGATTAAACTGTTTGGTCATATATTTATTCTCTATTCTACAACATGAAATTGAAAATGAATGAGTCAAGTTTAAACAGTTTGACTCTTCATAAATTGTGGCAAAAGTTTGACAAGCTGCACACAATTTGTTTATTACATCAGAGTAAAAGGTAGTGGCATTTAGACTTGCACACTTTCCTTGGCCTTTGTTTTTGATGGGGTTCATTTCTTTTACTTTTTTGGCCATTTTTATTATTTTTACCCTTTGATTTTTCTTTTAGGGTATACCCTCTTTACATTTTTTAAATTTTTTGATTTTTTGGTTTTTCAAGAATATGGAACACCTTTGTCCAAGAAAAAGGTTTGAACATATTCCATAGTTCAATCAAGATAATCATGAAAAATGACACCTATTGGTATAGGAGTCTAACACTGGCTCCACTTGGGGATGGCTTTTCCTTGTGGAAAGTCAAGAACAGCAGATCAGATGCCTAAACATGTCTTCAAACTGAACTATGTAATCTCCTTCTTCTGCTAGCTTTATTGTACATATGATAGTGAAAATTTTGAAGCTTAGGGCCTTCACTTCGGGCTTCAACTTCAAGAAGTCACCATCCAATTAAAACTGATGCATTAGCTGTGGCTGAAAATCTTGAATTGAATATAGTCATTTTTCTGCAACCTGAAATCTAATCTTGAAACCTAAAACAACACACAAAAATTTTCAAACCAACTTAAATGAAAAACTAGTTGTAAATTGAAAACTAAAAAAAATGCTCAAAATTCTGAGCTTATTGGCACTCATTTACCTACTCAATCTACTGTTCAAATTCTAGTTAGGTAAAATGAAATAGCCAATGCAACCATTCAAGCATTATGTACTTTGATAGATTTTGTTGCATTTTCTTGTTGATTATCAAAATTGTACTTCTGCAACCTATTAGAAACTTGTCAACAAATGAGAGGATAAGGAAACACTTGATTTCCTTTGTTGACTCTAGAAACTGCACAAAAGGATCTTCCAAAATATATACACTGATGTTTAACTAATCTGAACAATTGTACATCTGTTCTGGATGGCCTCCATACCATGAATATGAAATGATATTTTCATCTTTATCTCCCTGTAAACTTTCAGATAAGATTTGTGATGATATTCCTACTGATTGTAATGTTTGAGTGTTGAATCCTTTATCATCTTGATTCTAAAAATCATAGTTATTTAATAGAGGAATGCTTTGAATGCCTTCAATATTCAACATATCTGCTATTGGATCCTGAAAATCTTGGGAAAATTGTTGGAACCTATGACATATAAAATTCCATGGGACTTCATAAACTTCAACAAGTTTCTCATTCTTTTCATTAAACATGTTATACCACATTTCCTTTAAACACTGAAATGGTTCAAAAAATAGTGGTATGGAACTTTCTTGTGTCATTTGATCATTTATTTCAATGGGAACTGATAACTGCAATTGTGAAACTGAAAAATCTTGATCAATAGTTTCATTATCTTCTTTGTTGTCAATCACAATTCCTAAAGATTGTTGATTATTGATGGCATGATAGTCTTCTCTAATGAAATGAAATGAAGCAAAACAAAGAGGTAAAGAATCTTCACTTATTTCCACATTTTATGCTCTTCCTTCCTCACTCTCATGGCTGATCTGTATTGGCTGATCATTGTCTTCAATCTGCTGAAATTGCATTTCTTCATCCTCCAAAATAGCTTCTGATATCTCTGTAAAGTTAGCTTGACTTTGGAGAACATAACTATCATCATAATGATCATACTTAGGCAAATCATCAAAATAAGGAATGTCATCAAACATACACATTAGAACAACAAATTCCTCTTCCTCATATTGATTTGTAAATTCATTTTCTGATTTATGATAATTTGAATTAAGAGCAATTTGTTCATGGCTATCAACCTCTTCTATTTCTTCATGGTGATTTTGAATAAAAAATTATTCTTTCATAGTGATCTTCTGTGTTATTTCATCTAGTTTTCTTACCAAAAGGTTGAGTTTTACCTCTGCAATGTTTTTCCTTTCCTCTTCTTCTACTTTCAACTTTTCCTGTTTGATTTGGAGATTAACTTCCACATCAACTGCAATGTTCTGCATATGTACAAGTGTTTTTGGATTTCTTTCTCTTAACCGAAATTCTATTTCTGAATCAAAGACACTTGGATAATGCAAGAGAGCTGAATCATGAGGAGGTCTAATATTTTCTGGCATTGAATAATAAACTTGATTAAATCTGTCAGAAAATTGTTGTATCGTTTCATTTGAATGTCTTTTTAATTGATTATATTCTTCCATGATCACAAAATGATTAACTTTTATTATCCATCTATCAAGGAAAAGTTTGATAAACTGTTAGAAATTTGAGATGCTAGCATTAGGCAGATTTTTGAACCAACTCTTTATTCTATTTTGCAAAGAAAGAGAAAAAAGTCTGATTTTAACATCATCTTCATCAATCTCAAATAAATCCAAATAATTCTCAAAACCTTGAATGTGTTTTTGGGCAGTGATACCATTTTCTCCATCAAATCTAGGAAGATACTTGTAGTATTTTTTAGGAAAATCATGGAGTATAGGAGGTAAAATAAGGGGCTTATATCTATCCGGAACTTTATATGGTACATGGATATGTACAGGGATTGTAAGATCAGTCTTGATTATTTGAGGCTTCTTAATTGGAAAATGATCATCATTAGATTCATAAGAAAGCTGCTCAAAGAGATTAGGAGAATTATTACTTACAAATTTCAAAGGAAAATAACTAAAAACTAATTTAAGATCTTCTATAAAATACAATATACATTGAAAAAAATTCTTAATGAGAAAGAACATAATGTCTTGGATTAAAATCCAAGTTGAAAGCCTGATCTTTCCATATTGTCCTTTGAGGTTCATTCCTCCAGTGGAGTCTTGATTCTGAAATTGATTTGGAGTCGCCAGGTGGATAATTTTAACCTTTGTGTGTCTGATCCCTGTCCACCATCATAGATCAGATCTAAACCTGTAAAACAAATTTTGAAGAAAAAGTTAATTCTTAAGGAAACGAAACTTTGAGTATTTTATGATTATTTTATTTTTTAATGAATTTTCAAAACAACTTCTATGATTTCTTTAAGAAATTTAAGATTTTTAATTAAATTTTTCTCAAAGATTTATTGAACTAGAGAGTCTGATTGAATGTTTTGAATCCAAAGTTCAGTTTATAAGCTAAACCAGAGATAGACTGAAGCAGCATTTATTTACTTTTGCAATTGCAATGCAAAAGCAATTTCAAAGGCTACCTGGCTGATCTTCAGACTCTGTCTATAGCTTATAAGTGAACAATATTAACAAATAAAATGATTCAGAGTCCCCAGTATGGTCGCCACTATGTTATCACTCAGGTTTTCCTTGAAGTTGTGGAAAAGGAAAGTATACCCGAGGTAACCACAAACCAACCTTCAGATGCAGAATCTAGCCAATCTGCATCCAGAGAGGGCTCTCTCTTTATAATTTATCTTTGTTCTTAGAATTTTTTAGGCTAGTTATAGATCCAAGAGTTTGTTTTGAGAAATGGTGGAATCCACAAACTAAGG
This sequence comes from Pinus albicaulis, assembly GCA_034641835.2. Lineage (NCBI taxonomy): Eukaryota > Viridiplantae > Streptophyta > Pinopsida > Pinales > Pinaceae > Pinus > Pinus albicaulis. The sequence continues at coordinate 1,090,533,188 of CM076580.1, forward strand.
GCAAGGTTGAAGGTTTTCAGTCCATTGGGCTATGGAGTCAAAGGATGGCTTTACTGGATTTCTATTCTACACTCAAGATGGCTTTACAGGGCAAGGTAGCTAGATAGAGAACAATCCTTAAAATTTAAAGTGGATGGGATGATCTTGAAGGGATGAAAGGCAGCTAAGAATCTTTCACCATGTTCAAAGAAAGAAATGGGATGACTACAAACAAAGAGCAATGAAGAATTATTTATTATAGTAATCAACAATGTTTAAATTAGCAAAGCAAGAGCATTTAAGAATTCATGCTTATAACCAATTTAGAGGAAAACATTAAGAACAATCACATCTGAAATTAGAGCACAATTAAGTAAATTCTGATTCAATCCTTTATGTAAATTATTCAGAAATGGACATAATGATATTATAAACTGATATAAAATTTAAGACAAAGAGTAGAAAGACTTATTGAACTGCCGTCCAACACATGAATCCTGCAAAAAGTCCTGAAGCTTCAAATCGTCATCCAGTAAGCCACGAATAAACTTCTCCAAAATGCTTTTATTCCCAAAATCTCAATGTTACAGCAAAGTAATAGAATCCACCCCAAATGCTTCCAAGAGTGGAGTATTTATACAAATTCTAAACTAAAATATCTTGAAACAAATATCAAAATTGGTTCACAAATCTCTCCAACTATTTACATAAATAGAATTTAATTAAAGGACACTCAAACTAATGCATCTATTTGGCACTATTTTTTATGGATAGGTGATGACAAAGAGGAGAATTTGAATTTGATCCAACTCTTAGTTGATGATGAGGCATCCAAGTCACTAACTGCTTCCTTTCTTTGTGCAATCTGCTCCAACAATTCTGCAAACTTGGGGTCCAATGATATCTTTTTATTTCTCAATCCGTAATAGATATGTAAAAAGTGAAAGAGGTTATTGTATATAAATATGTTGGTGAGATAAACGGCTTTCATTTTCCCACAATTCCTCTCCAGCTATGCATAATAGTCTCTGTAAAAAATATGTGTAAAACAGAGTTTTACAGAGTCTGAAAAATGGCCTGTAAAGATGCACATGTATCTCTCATTATAAAACCACTGTGAAAAAACTGAGATAGGTTTTTGTATATGGGTCTCTTAGGAACAACAACCTCCTTCATTTTTGTATGAAGTAGTTTTTATTGGCCACAATCCGCTCTGAACAATGATGACTTAAACTGGAATTTTCTGCAAAAAGTGATTTCCAACATTGTTTAATATTTCCAAAACCATAATGGCTGTTAGAAAAGTGAGAGAGGTTTTTGTAGATGGCCCTCTTAAGAACATAAACCGCCTTCAGTTTTGTAAAATTAATCTTGGATTGATCACAATAGTTTCTGCAAAACTATGACTAAAATATGCAATTTCTGCAAAAATGTTCCTTCTTGTTATGTTTTTTCATCTTTTTACTTTCTTGCTCTTTTGACTATTTTACTTTCACTTTAGACAAACCTCACTATTGGTGAAAGTATTCTCATCTCTTTTTAACATTTTACTGCCTTCTGTATTTACTTTTACTGTTTACCTTTGACTGCTCTGTAACTTCATTTTAACTTTTACTGACTTTTACCTGATACACTTTAACCACTGATACTCTTTAGCTGTTATGCTTTCTAACCTCTGTTTGAATAGATTTGATAACAATATTGGAGTAAACAAGTCTTATGACTAGTATTAAGATTGTTTATCCAAGGATGTGATCTTCTGGTCACCTCTTCAGGGGACAACTAAGTAGATTTTTCAAGCAATTCCCCAATGGACAACAGAGTGAGGTTTTTACCAGGTTCAAAATGGAGCATCATTCAAGGCTACCGGGGCTTCCATTTTGGTTCTTGTGGATTCAAAACGGATGTCTCTGGGTTTTCTTCACAGGCTGGGTGCAATTTCAATTTAAATGAAGGAAATTAACACAAATGCAGTTTCAGGGGAACAATTCACAGTTTTAAAACCTCAGGGGATGATCTCCGTGATAAGTTTTAATCACTAATTCAGTGGAAAACAAGGAAAACAGACTTTCTCTTGAAGTTTCTGAGCGCTATAAGATAAATACCTGTTCTTGGAGGAAAACTGGCTTTTGACAGGTATCAGGTGATGGCAGGAGGGTACTCGAACATAGGTGCAGTGGAATCTTGGACCGAAATCAGATAGCACAGTAGATTTTAGTGGAAATTTGAAAATCGTAGCAGAGGGCGCAGTCGTTTTCAATAACGAAAATAACGGAAAAAACACGAAAAATTGGTTTTATTTACAAGTAAAAGGGATTTTTAGTTTTTCGAGGAGTGACGTCATTTTGGTACGGGCTGACGTGGGGCAGGAAGGCCGGGCGATAAGTGGTAAGCGGGAACTCCCGCACCGCTTATGGACGAAGGTGGTATTAGTCGGGAGGGCAGCGATTCCACAAAGTAATTGACACGTGGACGGTGAACTGTTTCAATACCACCAATCCCCCGCTGGTTATTATTCGGGTATTGGATGGCTAGCGGAAAGAACGTTAGCCGTAGATCTGTGGTGGGGTGATCTGACAGTGGAAAAGAAGGGGAGAAGGTGAGGCGTTATTGTGCGGGCCCGGCGGGGTTTTACACGTGATTATCGTTATTAATCATCCCGGGGAGCTTCTAATTGGCGGAGAAGGTTGGTTATTAACTAATTCTGATAATTAGTTAATCCCACTGTATAATAGAAATAAGGGTCGCGGTGGGGTTGAAACGTCGGGCGGAATTCCATGGTGGATGGGCCACGTTGGCATGGGATTTTTCCAAAGTTTAGTTTAAAAAGCAAAACTTCGGGTTTGATCCTTTTTGTATTAAACATATAGAATTACATGTTTAAACGTTATTTCGATATTTCTATTTATATGGTAGTAAATAAACATTATTGAATTACCATGGGGGCAGGACTATGCTATAATGATATATTTAACCAAAGGGTTTGTATAGCGGGTTTTTAATAAATATTTGGGGAGTAATTACTTTGGTTAAAACATAATAGAGGGGTTTTTGGGATATTAATTTAAAAGGAATTATATACTTAGGATAAGGCATTTTTACTAGGGATTTAGTAAATAGAGTTAAATGTAAATATGACAAAAGGACAAGGGAACTCAAAATACTTTGTACATCTAAGAAAGTGACAATTTGTGAAGTAAATTACAATATATCATCTTCAACACTTAAACTTAGAATAGTAAGTTATTTTGAGGGATTTTATGGAAGTTTTGCATGATTTTCCTAAGCAAAATGGGATTTTACTTAGGAAAAGGTTAAAGGTGAATGATTATAATGATGAATTATCTCAAGTACTTAGGTCTTTTGATCATTAGGCCGAGGGTCCGGTCCCTCCAAAAGTCAAGGAAATGCCTTGAGCCCCTTTGATCTCCAAGTACCTTAGTACTTTGGGGGAAATTAGTAAAACTTTAAGGGGAAAGTGATGAGGGAAGTTAATGATTTTGACTTTGCTTGTTGTGATTTTCCAGTGTATTTCCTGCTTCAGTATTTGTGATGAAAGTAAAGGATCAAAAACATGTAGCAGCATCATTCATCAGATAAAACTTTGTAACACTATCTACCTACCCTATCTACTACTACCATTTTCTCTTCTTTATTAGGGTACATTTAGACTTGCAAACCCTTATCAATCTTCTTTTCTTTTACATGGTAAATCTATCTATTTCTACCCTTATTACATCCAAGGGCTCAGATTAAACTGTTGAGCACCTTTTATTAACTCTACCTATCTACTTATCTGCCAAGATTAAACTGTTTGGTCATATATTTATTCTCTATTCTACAACATGAAATTGAAAAATGAACTAGCCAAGCTTAAACAGTTTGACTATTCATGAATTGTGGCATAAAATACAAGTTGCACATAATTTGTTTATTACATCAGAGTAAAAAGTAGTGGCATTTAGACTTGCACACTTTCCTTGGCCTTTCTTTTTGATGGGGTTCATTTCTTTTACTTTTTTGGCCATTTTTATTATTTTTACCCTTTGATTTTTCTTTTAGGGTATACCCTCTTTACATTTTTTAAATTTTTTGATTTTTTGTTTTTTCAAGAATATGGAACACCTTTGTCCAAGAAAAAGGTTTGAACATATTCCATAGTTCAATCAAGACAATCATGAAAAATGACACCTATTGGTATAGGAGTCTAACACTGGCTCCACTTGGGGATGGCTTTTCCTTGTGGAAAGTCAAGAACAGCAGATCAAATGCCTAAACATGTCTTCAAACTGAACTATGTAATCTCCTTCTTCTGGTAGCTTTATTGTACATATGATAGTGAAAATTTTGAAGCTTAGGGCCTTCACTTCGGGCTTCAACTTCAAGAAGTCACCATCCAATTAAAACTGATGCATTAGCTATGGCTGAAAATCTTGAATTGAATATAGTCCTTTTTCTGCAACCTGAAATCTAATCTTGAAACTTAAAACAACACACAAAAATTTTCAAACCAACTTAAATGAAAAACTAGTTGTAAATTGAAAACTAAAAAAAATGCTCAAAATTCTGAGCTTATTGGCACTCATTTACCTACTCAATCTACTGTTCAACTTCTAGTTAGGTAAAATGAAATAGCCAATGCAACCATTCAAGAATTATGTACTTTGATAGATTTTGTTGCATTTTCTTGTTAATTATCAAAATTGTACTTCTGCAACCTATTAGAAACTTGTCAACAAATGAGAGGATAAGGAAACACTTGATTTCCTTTGTTGACTCTAGAAACTGTACAAAAGGATCCTCCAAAATATATACACTGATGTTTAACTGATCTGAACAACTGTACATCTGTTCTGGATGGCCTCCATACCATGAATATGAAATGCTATTTTCATCTTTATCTCCCTGTAAACTTTCAGATAAGATTTGTGATGATATTCTTACTGACTGTAATGTTTGAGTGTTGAATCCTTTATCATCTTGATTCTGAAAATCATAGTTAGTTAATAGAGGAATGCTTTGAATGCCTTCAATATTCAACATATCTCCTATTGGATCCTGAAAATCTTGGGAAAATTGCTGGAACCTATGACATATAAAATTCCATGGGACTTCATAAACTTCAACAAGTTTCTCATTCTTTTCATTAAACATGTTATACCACATTTCCTTTAAACACTGAAATGATTCAAAAAATAGTGGTATGGAACTTTCTTGTGTCATTTGATCATTTATTTTAATGGGAACTGATAACTGCAATTGTGAAACTGAAAAAACTTGATCAATAGTTTCATTATCTTCTTTGTTGTTAATCACAATTCCTAAAGATTGCTGATTATTTATGGCATGATAGTTTTCTCTAATGAACTGAAATGAAGCAAAACAAAGAGGTAAAGAATCTTCACTTATTTCCACATTTTCTGCTCTTCCTTCTTCACTATCATGGCTGATCTGTATTGGCTGATCACTGTCTTCAATCTGCTGAAACTGATTTTCTTCATCCTCCAAACTAGCTTCTGATATCTATGTAAAGTTAGCTTGACTTTGGAGAACATAACTATCATCATAATGATCATACTTAGGCAAATCATCAAAATAAGGAATGTCATCAAACATACACATTAGAACAACAGATTCCTCTTTCTCATATTGATTTGTAAATTCATTTTCTGATTTATGATAATTTGAATTAAGAGCAATTTGTTCATGGCTATCAACCTCTTCTATTTCTTCATGGTGATTTTGAATAAAAAAATCTTCTTTCATAGTGATCTCCTGTGTTATTTCATCTAGTTTTCTTACCAAAAGGTTGAGTTTTACCTCTGCAATGTTTTTCATTTCCTCTTCTTCTACTTTCAACTTTTCCTGTTTAATTTGGAGATTAACTTCCACATCAACTGCAATGTTCTGCATATGTACAAGTGTTTTTGGATTTCTTTCTCTTAACCGAAATTCTATTTCTGAATCAAAGGCACTTGGATAATGCAAGAGAGCTGAATCATGAGGAGGTCTAATATTTTCTGGCATTGAATAATAAACTTGATTAAATCTGTCAGAAAATTGTTGTATTGTTTCATTTAAATGTCTTTTTAATTGATTATATTCTTCCATGATCACAAAATGATTAACTTTGATTATCCATCTATCAAGGAAAATTTTGATAAACTGCTGGAAATTTGAGATGCTAGCATTAGGCAGATTTTTGAACCAATTCTTTATTCTATTTTGCAAAGAAAGAGAAAAAATTACGATTTTAACATCATCTTCATCAATCTCAAATAAATCCAAATAATTCTCAAAACCTTGAATATGTTTTTGGGCAGTGATACCATTCTCTCCATCAAATCTAGGAAGATACTTGTAGTATTTTTTAGGAAAATCATGGAGTATAGGAGGTAAAATAAGGGGCTTATATCTATCCGGAACTTTATATGGTACAGGGATATGTACAGGGATTGTAAGATCAGTCTTGATTATTTGAGGCTTCTTAATTGGAAAATGATCATCATTAGATTCATAAGAAAGTTGCTCAAAGAGATTAGGAGAATTATTACTTACAAATTTCAAAGGAAAATAACTAAAAACTAATTTAAGATCTTCTATAAAATACAATATACATTGAAAAAAATTCTTAATGAGAAAGAACATAATGTCTTGGATTCAGATCCAAGTTGGAAGCCTGATCTTTCCATATTGTCCTTTGAGGTTCATTCCTCCAGTGGAGTCTTGATTGTGAAATTGATTTGGAGTCGCCAGGTGGATGATTTTAACCTTTGTGTGTCTGATCCCTGTCCACCATCATAGATCAGATCTAAACTTGTAAAACAATTCTGAAGAAAAAGTTAGTTCTTCAGGAAACCAAATTTTGAATATTTTATGATTATTTTATTTTTTTATGAATTTTCAAAACAACTTCTATGATTTCTTTAAGAAATTTAAGATTTTTAATTAAAATTTTCTCAAAGATTTATTGAACTAGAGAGTTTGATTGAATGTTTTGAATCCAAAGTTCAGTTTATAAGCTAAACCAGAGATAGACTGAAGCAGCATTTATTTACTTTTGCAATTGCAATGCAAAAGAAATTTCAAAGGCTACCTGGCTGATCTTCAGACTCTGTCTATAGCTTATAAATCAAACAATAGTATCAATAAAATGATTCAGATCCCCAGTATGGTCGCCACTATGTTATCACTCAGGTTTTCCTAGAAGTTTTGTAAGAGGAAAGTATACCCGAGGTAACCACAAACCAACCTTCAGATGCAGAATCTAGCCAATCTGCATCCAGAGAGGGCTCTCTCTTTATGATTTATCTTTGTTCTTAGAAGTTTTTAGGCTAGTTATAGATCCAAGAGTTTGTTTTGAGAAATAGTGGAATCCACAAACTAAGGGCAAGGTTGAAGTTTTTCAGTCCATTGGGCTATGGAGTCAAAGGATGGCTTTACTGGATTTCTATTCTACACTCAAGATGGCTTTACAGGGCAAGGTAGCTAGACAGAGAACAATCCTTAAAGTTTAAAGTGGATGGGATGATCTTGAAGGGATGAAAGGCAGCTAAGAATCTTTCACCATGTTCAAAGAAAGAAATGGGATGACTACAAACAAAGATCAATGAAGAATTCTTTATTATAGTAATCAACAATGTTTAAATTAGCAAAGCAAGAGCATTTAAGAATTCATGCTTATAACCAATTTAGAGGAAAACATTAAGAACAATCACATCTGAAATCAAAGTACAATTAAGTAAATTCTGATTCAATCCTTTATGTAAATTATTCAGAAATGGACACAATGATATTATAAACTGATATAAAATTTAAGACAAAGAGTAGAAAGACTTATTGAACTGCCATCCAACACATGAATCCTGCAAAAAGTCCTGAAGCTTCAAATCGTCATCCAGTAAGCCACGAATAAACTTCTCCAAAATGCTTTTATTCCGAAAATCTCAATGTTACAGCAAAGTAATAGAATACACCCCAAATGCTTCCAAGAGTGGAGTATTTATACAAATTCTAAACTAAAATATCTTGAAACAAATATCAAAATTGGTTCACAAATCTCTCAAACTATTTACATAAATAGAACTTAATTAAAGGACACTCAAACTAATGCATCTATTTGGCACTATTTTGTATGGATAGGTGATGACAAAGAGAAGAATTCGAATTTGATCCAACTCTTAGTTGATGATGAGGCATCCAAGTCACTAACTGCTTCCTTTCTTTGTGCATTCTGCTCCAACAATTCTGCAAACTTGGGGTCCAATGATATCTTTTTATTTCTCAATCCGTAATAGATATGTAAAAAGTGAAAGAGGTTATTGTGGATTAATATGTTGGTGAGATAAACCTCTTTCAGTTTCCCAAAATTCCTCTCCAGCTATGCATAATATTCTCTGTAAAAAATATGCGTAAAACAGAGTTTTACAGAGTCTGAAAAATTGCCTGTAAAGATGCGCATGTATCTCTCATTATAAAATCACTGTGCAAAAACTGAGATAGGTTTTTGTATATGGGTCTCTTAGGAACAAAAACCTCCTTCATTTTTTTGAAATGTATTTCTAATTGGCCACAATATTCTCTGAAAAATGATGACTTGACTGTAATTTTCTGCAAAAAGTGCTTTCCAACTTTGTTTAATATTTCCAAAACCATAATAGCTGTTAGAAAAGTGAGAGAGGTTTTTGTAGATGGCCCTCTTAAGAACATAAACCTCCTTCAGTTTTGTAAAATTAATCTTGGATTGATCACAATAGTTTCTACAAAACTATGACTAAAATATGCAATTTCTGCAAAAATGTTCCTTCTTGTTATGTTTTTTCATCTTTTTACTTTCTTGCTCTTTTGATTGTTTTACTTTCACTTTATACAAACCTCCCTATTGGTGAAAGTATTCTCATCTATTTTTACCATTTTACTGCCTTCTGTATTTACTTTTACTGTTTACCTTTGACTGCTCTGTAACTTCATTTTAACTTTCACTGACTTTTACCTGATACACTTTAACCACTGATACTCTTTAGCTGTTATGCTTCCTAACCTCTGTTTGAATAGATTTGATAACAATATTGGAGTAAAAAAGTCTTATGACTAGTATTAAGACTGTTTATCCAAGGATGTGATCCTCTGGTCACCTCTTCAGGGGACAACTAAGTAGATTTTTCAAGCAATTCCCCAATGGACAAGGGAGTGAGGTTTTTACCAGGTTCAAAATGGAGCATCATTCAAGGCTGCCGGGGCTTCCATTTTGGTTCTTGTGGATTCAAAATGGATGTCTCTGGGTTTTCTTCACAGGCTGGGTGCAATTTCAATTTAAATGAAGGAAATTAACACAAATGCAGTTTCAGGGGAACAATTCACAGTTTTAAAACCTCAGGGGATGATCTTAGTGATAAGTTTTAATCACTAATTCAGTGGAAAACAAGGAAAACAGACTTTCTCTTGAAGTTTCTGAGCGCTATAAGATAAATACCTATTCTTGGAGGAAAACTGGCTTTTGACAGGTATCAGGCGATGGCAGGAGGGTACTCGAACATAGGTGCAACGGAATCTTGGACCGAAATCAGATAGCACAGTAGATTTTAGCGGAAATTTGAAAATCGTAGCAGAGGGCGCAGTCGTTTTCAATAACGAAAATAACGGAAAAAACACGAAAAATTGGTTTTATTTACAAGTAAAAGGGATTTTTAGTTTTTCGAGGAGTGACGTCATACTAGTACGGGCTGATGTGAGCAGGGTTGGGCGGTAAGCGGTAAGCGGTAAGCGGTGATCCCGCACCACTTATAGACAAGAGTGGTTTTGAACGAGCGGGCAGCGATTCCATAAAAGTAACGACACGTGGACGGGAGACTGGTCAAATACCACCAATCCCCCGCTGGTTATTATTCAGGTATTGGATGGCTAGCGGAAAGAACGTTAGCCGTAGATCTGTGGTGGGGTGATCTGACGGTGGAAAAGAAGGGGAGAAGGTGAGGTGTTATTGTTCGGGCCCGGCGGGGTTTTACACATGATTATTGTTATTAATCATCCCGGGGAGCTTCTAATTGGCGGAGAAGGTTGGTTATTAACTAATTCTGATAATTAGTTAATCCCACTGTATAATAGAAATAAGGGTCGCGGTGGGGTTGAAACGTCGGGCGGAATGCCATGGTGGATGGGCCACAGTGGCATAAGACTTTTCAGTAGTTTGAATTAAAACTTTGGCTTTATTCATCTTTTTGCGTTTAAACATATATATCATATGTTTAAAGTTTTTCTCGTATATGTTTTATTATATTATAATCAACCGATATATTTAATTTACCATAGGGGCGGGACTAATGTATAACGCTATATTTTAACCAAAGGGCTTGTATAATGGGTTTTTATTTGAATGCACGGGGGAATAAATACTTTGGTTAAAATTTATAATAGAGGGGTTTTTGGGATATTAATTTAAAAGGAGTTATATACTTAGGATAAAGGATTTTCACTAGGGATTTAATAACTAGAGTTAAACATTAATATGACAAAGGGACAAGGGAACTCAAAATACTTTGCATATCTAAGAAAGTGACAATTTCTGAAGTAAATTGCAATATCTCATCTTCAACACTTAAACTTAGAATAGTAAGTTATTTTGAGGGATTTTTATGGAATTTTGCATAATTTTCCTAAGCAAAATGAGATTTTACTTAGGAAAAGGTTAAAGGTGAATGATTATAATGATGAATTATCTCAAGTACTTAGGTATTTTTGATCATTAGGCCGAGGGTCCGGTCCCTCCAAAAGTCAAGGAAATGCCTTGAGCCCTTTTGATCTCCAAGTACCCTAGTACTTTGGGGGAAATTAGTAAAACTTTAAGGGGAAAGTGATGAGGGAAGTTAATGATTTTGACTTTTCTTGATGTGATTTTCCAGTGTATTTCCTGCTTCAGTATTTGTGATGAAAGTAAAGGATCAAAAACATGTAGCAGCATCATTCATCAGATAAAACTTTGCAACACCATCTACCTACCCTATCTACTACTACCATTTTCTCTTCTTTATTAGGGTGCATTTAGACTTGCAAACCCTTATCAATCTTCTTTTATTTTACATGGTAAATCTATCTATTTCTACCCTTATTACATCCAAGGGCTCAGATTAAACTGTTGAGCACCTTTTATTAACTCTACCTATCTACTTATCTGCCAAGATTAAACTGTTTGGTCAGATATTTATTCTCTATTCTACAACATGAAATTGAAACATGAATGAGTCAAGTTTAAACAGTTTGACTCTTCATAAATTGTGGCAAAATTTTGACAAGCTGCACACAATTGCTTTATTACAAAAATGAAATAGTAGTGGCATTTTCATTTGCACACTTTCCTTGGTCTATTTTTTGCTTGGGGTTCATTTCTTTCATTTTCTTGACCAATTTATTTTTCTTACCCTTTGATTTTTCTTTTAGGGTATACCCTCTTTACATTTTTTAAATTTTTTTGATTTTTTGGTTTTTCAAGAATATGGAACACCTTTGTCCAAGAAAAAGGTTTGAACATATTCCATAGTTCAATCAAGACAATCATGAAAAATGACACCTATTGGTATAGGAGTCTAACACACTAGATCTATCGAGTTCTCGTAGCCTATTCTTCCATCTATCCAACCCCTCGCTAATCGATCTCCGCTTGACGAGCCAGTTGAATTCCATTGGCCTCCTTCAAGTGCTTGGTCTGGTTTTGGGGAAGAAGGAGAGTTTCCTCCTTTTATGTCTGGATCCCCTTTTGTTGCTGCTGTGGTACCTCCTAGTCCCCATAGTATTTTTGAAGATCTTACATTGGACTCAGATATGGATTGCTTCAATTCTATTGGTAGTGAAGGAATGCCCGTTTCCACAGGATAATATCAATTCTTTCTTGAAGATCTCTCTTATGCCTCCACCTAATCTTCACCACCGTCGGTCTCACTTCCGCTTGGATATAGGTCTTTGAGTCAGATTTTCTGGCATTGCCTCCATTGCGCAATCCAGTACAATAACTCCTCCTCCGAGTTCGGTCCTACCTTCGTTGGGGCTATCACCTTCGACTCCTAGTTTGTCAGTTACTGTCACATATGTTCCAGGTCAACCAACTGTTTGTGTGGCTTATAGCTCAATTTCCACTACTCATGTGATTCATAGCGGTCTTAATTTTGAAGAATATCTATTGGTTGTTCAGCAACATAATTCTTAGGGTTCTCAGCAGTCTCAGGCTCCTGCTAATCCTCGATTCCATCACTATGATGCTGTTGGTAATCCTGTATATATCTACCCACACCATTATGATGTGTATGGTGATATAGTTTATTTTCCTCCTATTGATCCTTATCAGACTGTTACTCATCTGGGACCTACTTTGCCTGTGCAACCCTATGGCTTACAAGGACAACCCTCTCAGGGGCAACCTTTAGCACAGTAGGGCCCTGCTTCTGGTCCACAAGGACAACCATACAATCCACAAGGACAACCTTTACAAGGACAGCCTTTGGTCCAACATGGACAACCCTCTGGTCTCTCGGGTCAATCGTTAAATAAACCTGGATCATCTTTTGGTCCTGGGGGGAAAAATTATCTGTTACAGGAACAAACTATTGCACCTCAATCATAACCGCACCTTCAATATGGAAAAAATATTGTGCAACTAGGACAACCCCTTGGTCCTTCTCCGTGTCAACCTGGTCATCAGGGACAACCTGGTCCGTTGCAACCATCAGGCCAACCTGGTGGCCCTCAACAACCATTTCAACAGTCGGTTCAACTAGCTCAGCAGCCATTGCAACCTGCCCACCAGCAGATTCCTTCGTTTCCGCAGCCGGTTTTACCTGTTTACGCTGCTCAACAGCCTACTCAACCTGCTCCGCAAGGTCAACCTGCGCAACCGCGGGGCGCTTATTACCCTCAAGCTTCATATCAACTGGTATATAGCGCACCCCAAATTCCTTACCCTTAAAATAAACCTGTGTATCAGCAATTTCAAATTCATACTTACATTTCGCAGCAGAATCCTATGCTACTCAGCAAGGATCTCAGTGGTATGCTTTGACTCAATATCCTAGTCCTCAATCCCAGTATCAACTGAATTATCCTGTTTTTAATCCCTATGATTCGAATCCTTCGGGACAGAATGTATGGGGACAGAATCCCACTCGGACTGGGTGGAATGTACACACAGGTCCTTATCAAATATCTCTAATAACTTTTAATACTCATTTACCGTTTCTTGCTACGTTGGAATTACCCGATGTGCCGAAGTTGAAAAATGATCCTATTCTTCATAATCCATATTGGCCTCCGGTTCTGACCAAGATTCCTGGTGATTGTCCTAAATTTGAGGGTAAACCTGGTGAAGACACCCAAACGCATGTTATGACTTACCACTTGTGGTGTTCTTAAAACTCTTGGGTTGACAATTCTATTCGTCTCCATCTTTTCCAGCGAACTCTTACTGGTGCCACTGTGAAAAGGTACATTGAGCTGTCTCGGGGATTTTTCCAAGATTTCAATTCTTTGGCCATGGCATTCCTTACACATTTTTAGTTACTAATCCGCTATGAGACCAAGACGCATCTCCTCACTTCATTGAAACAAGACCGAGCTACTCATATCTCGGATCATATTCATGAGTGGCAGCGTCGTCATTGCATGATCAAATTTGAGATACCTGATCAACTTTTGACTCATTGGTTCACTACCTCCTTTGTCAATCAGATTGCAAAAGACATAGCTAGGGGGGCATGTGTAACTGAGGAACAAGCCATTGCTTACGCCTAGTACCTTGATCTCGTGTACTCTTAGTCTGGCGCATTATATGATATCTTGCCTGATGCTCCTCGACCTGGAACTTCTAAACCACCAACGACTCCATCTGTTGATGGTATTATTGGTTTCGTATCGTAGAATTCTCAGAATTCTCCTTCATCTAAATCTGGGAAGTAGAAGTCTACTTCTTCCAATAATGTAGCTTCTCAGTCAACTTTGAATTCTGGAAAACCCGCACAAGTGAATGCTGTTGAGGTCAATCCTACAGATAACACTTCCAAAGGTAAGAAGAAGGGTAAAGGTAAGGCCAAAGCCAATACCCCGAAACAATATTCTCCAAAACCTCGTTCTGTTGATAGTTCTCAATGCAAACTGAAGTATCCTTGTTTGATTTGTGATGATGAGCACTTCACCAAGGGCAGCCTTCAACGGTCTGAAGTGAGTCGATTGCTCAAAGGCACCCAAGGAGCTCTGGCCGTTCTTAAAGAACCTTTCCCTTAGCAGACCCAGATGGTAGAGCACCCTCATTCCTCTGCTCCATCTGGTTCGCAAGTGTTCATGATGAACGGTTCTGCACCCATTTCTATTGCTACTCGATCAAAAGATTATTCTGGTTCATGTCAGGCCGCAGGGAAAGAGATCGCTGATGGTCCTCCTCCTCCACCTGTTTCTGGCTCTCTTGAGATTGAACGACCTAGTGCTGAGTCCATTGTTCGGCTGCCTTCCAAAGGCGTTCTCCAAAAGTATTCGTACAACCCTAATGCCCGTGCCGCTCAGCATTATAGTATTGTTGAAGATTTGGCTCAGGCACCATCCGCAATGTCTGATTTAGAAGTACTTCATAGTTGTCCGTCACAATGAAAGGTTTTTCTATCTACAATAGGTGGGGTCGATCCTGCCGACACTAGCCTTCTTGCTTTCGATTTAGAGAATTTCATCCTGCGACTCCCACACCAAATTGTGCTCATCATTAAAGTTGTTATTAATGGTTTGAACATTCACCGGGAAGTCGTGGACGAGGGTGCATCTACTTGTGTTATGTCACCTACTTGGTTGAAAGCCATTGGTTCTTCTTCTCTCCCTTCGTCACCCAATGCCCTTGAAGCATGTGATGGAAGAGAGTCCAAACCTCTTGGTGTTCTCGCCAGTTTACCGATCACATTAGAAGGGAAGACAGTCAATGTCGAGGTCGAAGTCGCTGATGCAAAACTCAATTATAATCTTCTCCTCAGACGCAGTTGGACTCATGCCATGCTATGTGTTCCGTCCACTCTCTTTCGTGTTTTGAAATTTCCACATTAGCAAAAGATTATCACTGTCGATCAATTGTATTTTTTCACTTCTTCTTTCGAGAACAACGTTCCGTATGTGGACAAGATCCCTACACCCTACGGGAGCGTGGGGCCAGGCCTTTTCAAGGATCCTATGCTCATGGGAGTTTTCCCTCTTCCACCACCAAATACTATTTAGGTCAACATGATTTCTCGAATTGATGACCCTAGGGTTATCCCTTCTCCTGACCAGATCGATTCATTCAGAGATTCGATGCCGTTGAGTCCAATTGAAATTGACTATTGTGAACTCATTGCTGCATCGGACACTCCGTCCTCTGATTCTGATCCTTTGAGCGTGACTCTTGACATATATTCTCAATCCCCTTGGCTTGGTGATTTTGATTCATTGGATCCTTTGAAAGAAGTGTTTCCTTCCGATGAGGCTATCGTGGAAACCCTGTCTCTTGACGATCTACCATGGGATGATGGTCATCATCGTTCCTCATTTCTACCAAGCCTCGGGGCCATGTCTACCTGTCTTGAGCGCTTTGCCTCTCAGGTTCCTTCTCCTCCTCTTCAAACACCTGTTTAGGTCCATGAAGTTTTCTTGGAAGGTAACTTGAGTAAAATTACTCAGACAATGCCTATCGACATTTCCATTAAACCGGGAATCGTCGAAAATATCAATATTGGGGTTACTTGTTCTTCTGATGAAGTGCAAGTCTATACTAGCCTTTTTCACGAATTCCATGATGTCTTTGCATGGTCCTATGAAGAAATGCTCGGCATTGATCCTAGCATCGTGGTACATGAAATTCCAACTTACCCTGGTTCAAAACCTGTTCGTCAGCGTCTGCGTTTGGTGTATCCGACGAACGCTGTTGCCATTAAGGCCGAAGTGGAAAAGATTCTCAAACCTGGTTTCATTTATCCATTTCCATTGACAGACTTGGTCTCTAATATTGTTCCTGTTAATAATAAACAGGGCACTATTCGTGTCTGTGTTGACTATCGTGATATCAATCGAGCTTGTCCTAAGGATAATTATCCTACTCCCTTCATCGATCAAATTATTGACGACTGTGCCGGGAGTGAGGATTTTTCCCTTATGGACAATTTTTTGGGCTATAATCATATCAACATTCTCCTGACTGATCAACACAAGACTGCCTTCATCTGTCCTTGGGGCACCTTTACATATAAGAAGCTTTATTTTGGTTTGAAGAATGCCGGGGCCACATTTCAGTGCGCGATGTCTTATGCCTTTCATGATATTTGCCACATCATTCAACCTTATCGGGATGAGCTTTTGGCTCATTCAGCTAAGCGTAGGGACCATCCTAACCACCTCCGTCAAATTTTTCTTCGTTGTAGACACTATCAAATTCAGATTAATCCGCATAAGTGTGTCTTCTGTGTCGATTCCAGTAAACTCTTAGGGTTTATTGTTTCGAAAGACGGGATTTGCCTGGATCCTCTCAAGGTTGAGTCTATTATCAATCTCCCCTCTCCTTCCTCATTGCATCAGTTGCAGAGTTTACAAGGGAAAGCTAATTTTATACGCCATTTTATACCTAGCTATGCCAAAGTAGCTAAAGGATTCACATGATTGTTAAAGCAGGGCGTTCCTTTTTACTGGGATGAGATCACTCAGAAATATTTTGATGCGTTGAAAACATTGTTGGTCAATGCTCCTCTCATCCGCCCTCCAAATTATCATCGTGATTTTTCTCTGTATTTAGGTTCCTCTTTCAACACGATTTCCATGGTTTTGGTACAAGACGATGATGATAGTCATGAGCATGTTATTTATTACTTGTCTCGTAACCTTCTTGACCCCAAAACACGTTATTCCCATGTTGAGAAGTTAGCATTGGTCGTTGTTCCAGTTGTTCAACGTTTTCGTCATTATATTCTTTTACGTATAGTGACGGTGATTTCTGAATGCAACCTTATGACCTACATATTGTCTCGAAAATTTCTAGGGGGAAAATACTCCAAGTGGATTTTTATCCTCCAAGAGTTTGATTTGGAATTTACTGCTGCCAAATCTAAGAAATCATTGGTCTTCGCTGATTTACTCTGTTCTCTCCCTTCCGACTCCTCTCCTTCTCGCTCCGAGGAATTCATTCCAGATGATTCAATTTTATTGATTAGCACCCTCGATCCTTGGTACGGTGATATCATCATCTATCTCTAGACTTCATCTTTTAGATCTGAGTTGATGAAGGATGCCCGCCGACGCATTTTCCATTAGTCGCAACCTTATCGTATAGTTGGAGATACTCTCTATCGTGTTGGAGTCGATTCCATTCTCTGATGATGTTTGACTCTTGAGGAAGCTGAGAAAGCTTTGAATGATTGTCACAGTGGCGCCTATGGTGGCCACATGTATAGTTATGCTACTGCACAAAATATTCTTCGTGCTAGTTATTTTTGGCCTTCTATTTTCAAAGACTCTATTGTCACAGTTTGTAAATGCCATGATTTCCAGATTTATCAACGCAAGTTGCATGTGCCACCCGTTCCTCTTCATCTTGTCATTACCGTTGGTCCCTTTGCAAAGTGGGGCATTGATTTTATGACGTGTAACCCTCACTCGGCCAGGGGGAATGCTTATATTATCGTAGCCATGGACTACTTCACCAAATGGGCCGAAGAAATGCCTACACTTGACGCTGACGGTAAGACAGATGCTGAGTTCATATTCAATCACATTATTTCTAGGTTTTGTGTCCCTCAAGCCATCGTTACCAATCATGGTTCCCATTTTAGGCATTATATGGTGGCGGAGTTGACTTCTAAGTTGGGTCTGCGTCATGACAGCTCAACGCCATACTACCCTCAAGCCAACGGCCAGGTTGAAGCTGTGAGTAAATTTCTTGTCATGATGATTCAACGTACGATTGGGATCCACAAATCCAATTGGAATATCATGTTATTTTGACACTTTGGGCTTACCGCACCTTAGTTAAAAATGTAACTGAGTTCACTCCTTTCCAGTTGGTTTATGGCTTGGAAGCTACCTTCTCAATTGAATGTGAAATACCTTTAGTCAAGTTGGCTGTTGAATTACTACCGAATACTTCACCAGAAGAAAAGCATCTCCTTTATTTAGAAAGGTTGGATGAAACCCGTTGCTTTGCTGCTCTCATTATTGAAGCACAGAAAAAGCAGGTCAAAGCTCATTTTGATCAGTCAATTTCCCCTCATTCTTTCGTTGAAGGAGATCTCGTCCTCCTGTATGAACAAGCTCATGATAAGCTGGGGGTAGGAAAATTTCAACCTATGTGGCATGGGCCCTACATCGTTAAACACATGTTGCAAAATGGGGCCTATGAGATAATTTACTACGAAGGTCATCCTCTTGAACAGCCCAGAAATGGGTTGTATCTCAAAAAATATTATGTGTGATTCATTCATCCGTAATAGGTGTACATAGGTGTTGTTTTCAATTTTGTACATGTTTTTGGTTTGGTGTGCTTTGTGAGCATTTTCCTGCTTACTGGGTCTTGTTTATTGTGCAGATGTCTATTACCCCTTATGTTAGTTTCACGGATGGTGCTTCTTGCAGTACCAGGAATTTGTCTTCGGCAGCCTAGGTAATTTATGATCCTTTTGGTGAGTTGATAAATCTGTAAGGTATTTATCTAGGACGAACTAAAAATAATGTAATTGAATATAGCACTTTCATTAAACTATTAACTGAGGTGATCGACCTCGATATACATGCATTTCTTGTAAATCTAGATTCAGAGCTTGTCGTTCTGCAACTCAATAATCATTATTCTGTTAGAAGTCCACACATTCTGAGATTGTATTTACGTATTTGTTTGTTGGAAAGACATGTTTATTTTATTACCTATCAACATATTCCTAGACAAATGAACACATTAACTGATACAATGGCTAACATTGTATTAGATAGACAGTTGCATAATTTGTAAAAAAAATCATCATATGTAAAAGATCCATGTAGGGAAATAGATGTATATGTGTATATATATATATATATATATATATATATATATATATATATATATATATATATATATATATATCATATGTTTGCAATCATGTGCATCATAAATTCAAAAAATATATGTATGTTTCTATTACATCTCGAGACATCATGTCTCTCAAATATGCAGATAAAATAAAATCTAGGTGTCTAATCAGCATGGTGCTCATGATAACATGCCACTGCCTGTACTAGCTGCCTCAGTAAGTGGTGAATTCGGCTGGGCACCCCTATGGTATGTCTCTGGTAGGCGCGAGGAACATCGTCAAAACGTGCGTAATCTGGGACTCCTCATGTGATTCCCTCCAGGTTGTGCATTATCTCATCTTCCTCACCGCCCTCGCCTTGAGGGTCGAAATTGCGAGGGATTCACCTCGCTATCGGTGACATGCCGACAGGTCTCTCTGGGCCAATGTCTGCAATTACATGGATTTCATGTCAAAACATGCATAAATAAATAAATAAATAAAAAATCATAAATACTCATAAAACTTAAAAATGAGTCTCACCCAAATCTTCATCCCAATATTCTCCCTCTGGGAGTGAGAGGTCCGAATCATCAGTGAAATCTGTACTAGAGTAGGGCCAGTCCTCCACAACAATCAGTTGTCTATGGAGCCAATCAAATAATTCCGGTCTCTAGGACATCTGTTGACCACCCCCTGGCCTTGGCATCAGAGATGCCCATCGAGCCATCCGTGGTTCTCTCATTGGTAGTGTCGGGACTATGACCTCCTGTTGCTGAAAAATGGGTAGTCGTTCCAATAAGAATGATACCAGAATAGATCCATAACCAAATTGTTTTAGTTTTGTCTTCTTGCATTTTTTTAATTGGCACTTCATGTTTATTGTCACGGTCTCTGCCCAGTTGTAGATGGTCAGTGCCATGCAGTCTACAGCAAGAAGCAACTGTGTCTTTGTTGCTTCATACGGTGCTTGAGACTTCGCAGCTCATGTGATGGTATGTAGCACCACTCGTAGTGTCAAATATGGGATAGTTTGAATGTCAAATTTCCC
Source organism: Pinus albicaulis (assembly GCA_034641835.2). Taxonomy (NCBI): domain Eukaryota; kingdom Viridiplantae; phylum Streptophyta; class Pinopsida; order Pinales; family Pinaceae; genus Pinus; species Pinus albicaulis. Next base: position 1,090,553,240 of record CM076580.1, read on the forward strand.
GCTACCTGATCCCTTCTGTGCTCCTGGACATACCATGTCTATCACCATGGTCATGTTTTCCATGCAGGGCCAGGTTCCGGTTAGGATTGGTGCTGCTCCCCTCCGCGATAATCCTGTGATGAAATACACGTTAGAGACATCAATCTCAAGTTCTTGATCCCGAAGGATGAACTTCTCTTGATTTTCATCCCAAATGCTGACCAGATACTGTAATAACTCTGGTTGGGCTCGAAGACATGGCGTTAGGAAGAATTTTTTTAGACCACAGTTTCCGAGAGATTCCATGACTCCCTCATTTTCCATGGCCAGCTCATCTTCTTCACTATGTTCCTGTTCTTTCCATTCAATGACCATTTTGCTTCTTTCTGCCTGCAAACACATTCATATGAGTGGTATTAGTCAATTTTGAACCTTAAATTTGTAAATAATTGGGTTATTTGATCTACATTTTGTCTAGAAATGGTTTGCGTCGTTGGCGCGCCCTAGTGTAAAAAATTGGGTAGTTGGCGCGACTCCGTGCCTGAAACCCATGCCAACCGCCAAGCCCTAATTTTTGCATTTCCTCTCCCAGAATTCGAAATTGAAAATTGCAGGTAGTAAGAAATGACTTAAAATGACCAGAGGGATCTCGGCTCTTACCTGGAGTTGACAGATTTGCGATTGGTCTGCTAGATTGGCCACTATCGTCGCCGCAAGATTGCACAGTGAAATGGGTAACTATTGCTCCACAAGAGGTAAAAAGTGAAAAGTAATTATTTTTACCATTTTTGGCATTTTATAACTTTTTGACAACCCTAATTAGGTTTTAAGACTTGTTCTTTTATTATTATTTTATTATATTATTTTTGAGAAATGGGTTTTACACATGTCTCTTGTGCAGCAACAGGTTTTTTATGTGACAATGATGAAGTAACGAGTTATATTTTTTACATTTTCGGACTTGGTAAAAACAAAAAAAATTCCCTATTAGAGTCATCTTTCAACTCTTTTTTGACTCTCTAAAATTAAAAATATTTCCGAGATTCTTGTCATTTTGAACTCATTAAATGGTTGCGAAATGATATCTACCCAGTATATGTTTAACCCTTTTTCGGGATGGGATGGATTATTTATGAAAAAGGAATACCCTAGCCTATTGCGACTAAGAGGTTCTCTTAGACAAAGTTTTTTACCTTTTCGGATCTGTGAGACTACCTACGAAAAGGGCCTGTTGGAGTTTTCTTTTCTACCTTCTTTTCTAAGTCTCTAAATATGAAACGATGTCGAGTTCTTCCTTTTCAGACTCATTAAACCCTGATGACATCAGACTTCATCATCATGACGTTATTGGAGTTCCTCCTTCCTAGGGCTCATAAAATGTACTAGGTTGGATTTGTATGAAGGACAAACTTACAGCGTAAGAATATGCTATCTCCTTCAAGATTGTTTAAAAAAATAATTTGGGTACTCGCCATAAATGGTGGGGGAAAATGGAACCAAGTTTTAGTTATGTTGGCAGTATGTTGCTCTTGAACATGGCACTTGTTTGCCGTAATGTTCCTTTTTCGAGATTTCTGCAAAATGGTCCTCTAGGACGATGTATAAGGAAGGAAGTGTAAAAATAAGCTGAACTAGGACTTGGATCCCTTTGTTTACTCTTCATACATTACACTCCCAGAATATTAGCTTAAATAAATAACCCTAGGAGGGTTATTCAGATCCTCCAATCCTATGTATCTCAAACACTGCTCAGAATGGAGAGCTATAGCAATACATGAACTTCAACAAGTAGCAGCAATGAAATATTAATACATATGGAGCAAGAAGAGTGCGTAGCTATTATATTATGTGCAGCTATCAATAGATATACAAGAACTTGAGGAAAGACCTCTCAAGCTAGGCCAAATCAGCCCCAAGACAATTGTACATGCAAAAGAGAAAATGCCCAGCTACACAACCCAAAAACAAGCTATGACTGCGCAATCCATAATGGAACATGATTGCAAACTGATATGTATACAATGATAAAGCAATAATAGGCTCAAATAAAGTGGGGGAACAAGATATCAACCTCATAAAACAATACTACAACAATCCTCTAAGGGATTGGCCAAAATACCTAAATGGAAAAATGCCAGAGTTGCTGGGTAGCAGCAGCAACTCAATAAAAATACAAAAGTGGAGAAGGATGGAAGTGCTGCAAATGATGAAGAAACCTCCTCCAATGATCTCCAAAGTGAAATTCTTCTCCCTTCACTGAAGATTACACCCTCCAATCCACAGTATGAACCCCTGCTGCAAGTGCCCACTGAGAATAATGCAATATGGAGAAGAGACTGCGCTGTGAATGAGATGAAACATATGGCCCAATGCCAAAATCTGAAATGAAGCTCTGGGATCTTCCTCACTGATCTCCCAGAGAAAGAATGAGCTCCTCCTCTACAAAACTAGCTCCAGAAGTGGGTGATAATGAATCCTCACTGCAACCCCTAGCAACTAAACGTTTCTGCCAAGTTGGAAAACGCTGTAGCTAAAGATGGTTACCTTGGACTCAAGCCTGGATGTGAGGAGAATGAAGATCAGGTCCTCCAAAGCTTCCCAATGAATGAGAGGAAACTTCTAAATAGAAATCTCCCTTGTGCTAAGCAACACAAGCTATCCCAGTTGAAAAACTTGAGAGAGCAGAGCAAAATCGAAATCTTCAACATAATGAGCAATGGTTCTCCTTCCCTCTTTTATGACAAGAGGAGGTTTCCTTGCCATGGACCCCACCCATTAGGTTTTCTCTCATCCAATAATATCCCTCCTATTAAAACTGCACTGTCCCACTTGGTGACTCACTCCCTCCATGCACCGTTGTTTGACTTGGTCAAACTGGACCTAGTCTTCTTGAATTTTCCCCTTTTCACACTAGGAGATGACAAATAAGCCACTTAAGTGACCCCTTTGCACATTTGGAGTGTTTATTATGTTTCTTCATGGGCCCCCTTACCCATTTTATTCATTTTATTAAAAGGAAAGCAAAATCAATGTTCCAATTAACTTAATGAAAATTTTGGAACATTACAATCCTCCCTTCCCAAAGATTGCTTGTCCTCAAGCAAGTGCAAGGGTAGACTGATTCTTCTTCTCTTCTCATGTAGCACCCATTAATGATGATCTCCTCCAAGAAATAGGATGCTATCACATCAATAAAGCTCCCACAATACCTCTCCTCAGTATGTAAATTAGCTACCAAGCTATCATCATGAAAAAGTGAGGTGCTCAAAAGAGTGGAAAAGTGTTGTCTAGAGGTCCTCCCAAGGTATGGAGTCTGAAATGTGTTGGGAGAAATTCTCCCCATGTGTATCCTCCATCCCCAAGCAATCAACCATGCAAAATAAGTCACCTTCCAACTAGGCAACTCCTGGAAATCATCCTCCACCTTGAGTCCATGTAGAATAGGTGGGCTGAAAATCTGATCATGGTAAGCTTCATAGCCTACCCCACGTTTTCCTCTTCTCCACTTATGATAAGTGTGGAGTGAAAGCTGACTTTGGGCTGCAATGGTGTTGCCCTCAAGTGGTAAGATGAAGTCTATAGCTCCAAATATCTCTCCTCCAACACTGCAAATCAAGCTGGCCCAAATCATCTCATATGTGATGAGTTGGAAGTCATCATCATATGGCATCCCATCAATCATATGGTTCACCTCATGTAGAAAAAATTGTCTTATCATGGTGACCATATCATCTCCCATACTCCCCTTAGAGCATGTGCTGCAAAAATTGTGGAGGTCTTCCCCCCCAAAGGACACATCCTCCCAATGTGTCTCTCCTTCCTTATGATACATATGGGGCTGCTACTGATATATGGCTGAAACATAATGATCTTAAATAGATACCCAAGCCATCCCATTGAATTCAACACCCATGGGGTGCCTCCTCAAAAAGCTCAAGCTCTCCAAATGGCTCCTTCCATTTGAAAGCAAGAGATACAACATGGTAATCAAGGCTGGCCCACTTGTTTTTCTGAAATATGCAGCGTGAGAAATATGGAGAACCATATTCCCTATGGGCATCCTCAAATCTTGTGCCACTCCTCCAATGGTGCTTCCCATGTCCAACGTTCTACTAGTAGAATATGGAAGCATAAATCTGTGCGAGCAAGGAGGTGAAACATAGCTCCACACATGGAACCAATGCAAGGAATCATTGGCTTGCCTCAATATAGAGTGTAACAAGTGTCCTTTCAGCCACTTTTTTGCTGCCACATTCATCTTGCAATATGAGATCATAAAAACATAAGTTGGTGCCAATGGTGCACACCAAAAATCCTGTGGCTTTCCCCCACAATCCACCAGTAAGATGGCCATCATAATTGCTGCAATTGAACATAAGTACAACAAAACATAATGTGCAATAAGGAAGGATCCTCCTTGATATGATATGCTACTAAAAAATATAAGAGAGTGAAAAACATAAAGCAAATAGTTACCTCCCTCATCATGTACTCCGATCTTTGAACTGAAATGGCTCAAATGAAAATTCTCCCTTACTGCAATAGAGTAGGGAAGTGGTTGTGCCAACCATATCATCAACTCTCAGGCTGTGTATCTATCCATATGCTGATATACATCCTTTAGGATTCCCTCCAAAGTGGACTCCTCCATCAAAAAATAGTATGCATAAGAATGCATGAAAGGAGAATCCATAAATGCTGCATGTAGGTGTCTCCCCTTGTGCTTGTGAACCCAAGCAAAGAATATCAAGATATAGTAAGGGATGCTACCATCCATTACTCCCTCATCCTAATCTCCTACATGTCTCCAAGGTACATCACTTGTGTAGTGGTTTTGGAAACACTTCAACAAGTAATCCCAACTCTGAAGTGACAGCGCTGCTGGCCTGTGGAGTAGGGCCACTGTCATCTCAAAGCTCAACTCTTTGACATGGATCTTGTCAAAGACTCTACTCATCATGTTTCTACACATTTAGAGTCCATCCCATATATAAGGTACTTCTTGGGCATCTAAGGCTAAGGAGCAACCCCTTTGCACTATGCTAGTGCCTCCTCCTGCTCCTGCAACATCTGAATATAATTTGAGCAACAAGAATGTTTGCTGCTCCTCCATACTCCCACCATAAAAAATATGTGAAGGTGGCATAATGAGTGGTAAGGAGAATGCCATCTCATCATCATGCACCCATGCTCCTCTCTGCCCCATGGTGTAAGTATCCTGCCAGTCCTCCTCCTTCTCCATAACCCATGAAAAAGGATAGGTTCTATGTCGGCCAAACTCTCTCAAGAGTAGCCAACGCAACATTGCCTCTTGCTGCCCTGTATCATAAATTTGAAAAAGGCTCACCATCCTCTTGCCTTTCATCCACATCCACTCAACCCCTTGTGGATGTCCCCCTTCATCCTGCACCTTGGTATCCCCCCAACAAGGGCTACCATCTTTCCCAAACAGATTTTGGCCTTTGCATTTCATGGGACATTGAAATGCAAACTCTTCCATGAAAAAGCTTTTAAACCCCAACCTAAATGGTGGTACACAACATATCAATGATGTATGAGGATGATAGTACAGCTCAGTGACAATTTCTTGCTCTAAAAAATCAGCATGCAATGATGTACAATCCTCCATGAGAAATAAAAACTTAGGCATACCTTGGAGAGTTTCGGAAGAATCTTGTGTTGCTGCAAGAGTCTCTTCCTGAATAGTGTTGGATGCCTCAATAGCTAGAGATGAAGGTTTATTCTCCATCACTATGACAGCATTGGTATGTGCCTCTGCAACTGGTGGTGAGGGCTCCTACCTCCTTTGACCAAATCTCCTGATCAATCTTTGAGAAAAATCAGCAAGAGTAGAAACCCTTGCATGGTCCCAATGGCTGAACCACCAAGTCTTTGCTTCACCCTCAAGGTGTAGCGCTGCAAATTCTACAGCCTCTCTGTCTACTATAGGATGTAGTAGGAAGAAAGCCTCTAGCTTATTTACCCAAACTTCTGCTGCACATGTGAGTGATCCATCAAATGTGGACAATAGAAATCTATTACCTCTTATCATCCCATAGTTGTGGGGTCTTCTCTCTTCTTTATGCTGAAAAAATTGTGGAAAAGATAGAGTCTCTTAGAAGGCTCTAGGGTTTTCTTGGTACTCAGAAAAATACTCACTTAGAATTTTAAATTCCAAGTGTTTCTCAGGCTCTATTTCTCCTCCTTGGTGAGAGTAGGAAGTGCATGGTCCTTCCTCTTCTCTTTCTTCAGTCTTCTCAACCTCCTTGGAGAGGCCTTTGCTGGATATAAAAAATGATGATAGTAATATCATCTTCTGCATCATCTTGATCTCTTCTGTCTCTGCAATTCGAACTTCCACAGGCTGGGCCAAGTTCAAAGCTCTGATACCACTGTAATGTTCCTTTTTCGGAATTTATGCAAAATGGTCATCTAGGAAGCTGTATAAGGAAGGTAGTGTAAAAATAAGCTGAACTGGGACTTGGATCCTTTTTTTTACTCTTCATACATTGCACTCCCAGAATATTAACTTAAATAAATATCCCTAGGAGGGTTATTCAGATCCTCCAATCCTATGTATCTCAAACAATGCTCAGAATGGAGAGCTACAACAATACATGAACTTCAACAAGTAGCAGCAGTGAAATATCAATACATATGGAGCAAGAAGAGTGCATATCTATTATATTATGTGCAGCTATCAATAGATATACAAGAACTTGAGGAAAGACCTCTCAAGCTAGGCCAAATCAACCCCAAGACAATTGTACATGCAAAAGAGAAAATGCCCAGCTACATAACCCAACAACAAGCTATGACTGCGCAATCCATAAGGGAAAATGATTAAAAACTGATATGTATACAATGATATAGCAATAATAGGCTCAAATAAAGTGGGGGAGAAATATCTCAACCCCAGAAACAATACTACAACAATCCTCTAAGGGATTGGCCAAAATACACTAAATGGAAAAATGCCTGAGTTGCTGGGTAGCAGCAGCAACTCAATAAAAATACAAAAGTGGAGAAGGATGGAAGTGCTGAAAATGATGAAGAAACCTCCTCTAATGATCTCCAAAGTGAAAGGATACTCCCTTCACTGAAGATTACACCCTCCAATCCACAGTGTGAACCCCTCCTGCAAGTGCCCACTGAGAACAATGCAATATGGAGAAGAGATTGTGCTGTGAATGAGATGAAACATATGGCCCAATTCCAAAATATGCAATGAAGCTTCGGGATCTTCCTCACTGATCTCCCAGAGAAATAATGAGCTCCTCATCTGCAAAACTAGCTCCGGAAGTGGGTGATAATGAATCCTCACTACAACCCCCAACAACTCAACATTTCTGCCAAGGTGGAAAACGCTGTAGCTGAAGATGGTTACCTTGGCCTCAAGCATGGATGTGAGGAGAATGAAGATCAGGTCCTCCAAAGCTTCCCAATGAAGGAGAGGAAACTTCTAAACATAAATCTCCCTTGTGCTAAGCAGCACAAGCTATCCCAGTTGAACAACTTGAGAGAGCAGAGCAAAATCGAAATCTTCAACATAATGAGAAATGGCTCTCCTTCCATATTTTATGCCAAGAGGAGGCTTCCTTGCCATGGAACCCACCCATTAGGGTTTCTCTCATCCAATAATATCCTTGCTATGAAAACTGCACTGTCCCACTTGGTGACTCACTCCCTCCATGCAGTTCTGTTTGACTTGGTCAAACTGGACCTAGTCTTCTTGCATTTTCCCCTTTACACACTAGGAGATGACAAATAGGCCACTTAATTGACACATTTTCACATTTGGAGTGTTTATTATGCTTCTTCATGGGCCCCCTTACCCATTTTATTCATTTTATTAAAAGGAAAGAAAAATTAATGTTCCAATTAACTTAATGAAAATTTTGGAACATTACAGACGTAGATCTAACCACTACACCAAAAGCTCGAACTGTTAGTGAGGGCAGCATCCCAGGGTGTTAAGGGTGGGCCTAACCCCATAGGAGCACCTAAGGGTGGGGGCCGTTGCGCAGCACCCCTCATTACATAGACCTGGACACGTGGCTGCGGGCCCTACCCGCACACGGGATATTACAACCCACCACGCTCCGCGAGTCTCGACCTCAAGACCTCGGCTTTGATACCACGTAGATCCAACCACTACACCAAAAGCTCGAACTGTTAGTGAGGGCGGAATCCCAGGGTGTTAAGGGTGGGCCTAACCCCACAAGAGCATCTGAGGGTGGGGGCCCTTGCCTAGCACCCCTCATTACATAGACCCAGACACGTGGCTGCGGGCCCTACCCGCACACGGGTTATTACATTTGCATTTGTGTCCGGTTGGGGACATCTCATTTCATCATTTTTTTCCTCCATGGGTTTGGGTCATCTCTTTTGACCTCTCATCTACTCTTTGCCATGTCATCATGACTTTAGATCCTTTTATGTCAAATACTGCCAAATCCAGTGTCGTGCTATTGATATGTTCAAGAGAAGTTTTCCTCTGCAGTTGTCAACCTTCCTATGATCTTCTGTTGGTCCTGATCCACTTTCATCATGTTCCTCTATCTCGTGTCGATGATGTGGGAGACATTATGGCCCTCCTTCGACCAGGTCATTTCCTATCGACTTCAACTTATTATCTAGGAATTTGATCTAGAGTCTCCCTTCTGGTACCTTGGAGCCTGCATGCCTCAATAGCAGGTTTTTCGCGTTCGACACAAGGTTCAACTCATTGACCTTCGATCGAGTGATTCTGCGGATGTTCGACGTCAGATCATTTTTCACATTTTGTAGATTTTACTTGTTGTACCTTGAGGGCCATCATCATCATTGGTGGTTTCTCTTGCGTCTATTAACATCTTTCATCATTGGCTGGTACTCAGACGGTTTTCCTGCATGTTTGACTTCAGCTCATATATTCGCATGCTCGAAATTGTACTTGTTCGGGTCAAGATGGAGTGCAAGACCCTAGGTTTTTCTGATAAAATCCAGGCTGTGGATTTTTTTTGTGGATTATTATGACTTATTTCATGACTCTCTTGATTGGATGGCTGCGACCATACCTGAGTCTATTTATTTGATCCTTCCTGCTGGATGGCTGTATCCATACCTCGGATCTCAGTTTTTTATATGCTCTATTATGGATGGCTGAACCCATGCCACATGATTCATGTATCACATATATCAATTGTATTTGTAATTTCAGGTCTTCCGACAACGGTGTTTGGTTCGATCGCGTTCTCATAAAGCATTTCACCCCTCCCTCTCTCTCGGACTTCATGCTTTAGGGGGCATCTGTTACACAACATTTTGTCACTGTCCCTGCAATCCCCAACTCACACATTGAAGGGTCGTTTTTGTGACCAATAAGCAGTGTCATGCTTTGCAAATACCATCCTTGCATCCCTTTTGATGAAAGAAACATTCTTCTTGTTGACATTTCCCTGAGCAGAGCTATAAAAATCCATATTTTTACCTTGGCGCGAGTAGCCAGTTACACCCTCGCGCTGATAGAGAAATTTAACACTGAGTCCACACCCCTTTGTGCTCTGTGCCAGTTAAACACCCGTGCCAAGATGTTTATGTAATGTTTTTAAAAAATAGAGGCAGAGTTTCCATTCCAACCACCTCGGGGATGAGTAATTGGGAGTGGTTGAACTCAAACAACCACAGACTCCTTCCTTTAGTTAGTAGTTTCCACCTCCCTTGAAACTCCCCTAAAGGTTAGGACTCCCTCCCAAACAATGTTACCGATGAAATAGGTAACCGCAATGTTACCTACTTTTTTTGGTAGCATAAAAAGCACCCGATTTTGAAAAGTGGTGATGCAGAATCACCATTTTTTTTTTGGTGCACATTTTTGACACTCTAAAATTTTTATTTATGAAGTATGAATATTTGTTTTAAAATGTTAGTGATTTTCATGCTAATTTTGAAATGTATTGATGCAGCATCAAATTTTTTTTTTTTTTTTTTTTTAGAGTGGTGATTTTCATGCTAATTTTGAAACGTATTGATGCTGCATCAACCTTTTTTTTTTAGAGCAGTGATTTTCATGCTAATTTTGAAACGTATTGATGCTGCATCAACCTTTTTTTCTAGAGCAGTGATTTTCATGCTAATTTTGAAACGTATTGATGCTGCATCAACCTTTTTTTTTTAGAGTGGTGATTTTCATGTATGTAATAAAACACAAACTTAGATTAAAAAATATATATAAAAACAGTTAAAAAAACCAATAAAAATGTTAAAAAAAAACAAAAATAGCTCATAAAAAGAAAAAATTTAAACAAAAATAAATAAAAAAAACAAAAATATTTGAAAATTATATCAAAGGAAATGACAAAATTTGAAGAAAAAAAACACATAATTTAAAGAAAAAAAACAAAAATTCACCAAAAAATTAAAAAAAATAAAAAATAAAATACATTTTTTTCGAACTTATTAAAAAAAACAATATATTTAAAAATATATATATATTTAAAAAAATTTTAAAATAATTAAAATTACAAAATTAAAATTTAGGGAAAAAAAAAATAAAAAATAAAAAATTTTAAATTTTAAAATATAAATTAAAAAATAATAATAATAATAAGGAAAAAAATACAACTTTTAAAATTTACAAAAAAAAACAAATTAAAAAAAAACAATTAAAATTGAAAAAGAAAATTAAAATTAAAATTAAAAAAAAAAATGAAAAAAACCTATCATTAAAAAACAAAAAAAATGAAAAAAACCACGTGCAAATAATTAAAAAACAAATATACATAAATTTAGTGTTTTTTTTTTTTTTAGTGAAACCATTTATAGATTTTAAAAATGAAAAACTAAATAAACGAAAAAAATAAGAAAAACAATTAAATTAAATTAAAATTTAAAAATTTTAATAAATAAATTTTAAATTTTAAATTTAAAAAAAAACTATTCTATAATATTAAATATAAAAAAAATTAAACAAATTGAATTTAAAATAAAAAAAAATTGAATTAAAAAAATAATTTTAAATATTTTGAAATTCAATTTTTTTTTTTTTTAAATCAAATTAAAATAAAAATATTAAAAAATAAAAAATAAAAAATAAAAAAATAAAAATAAAATCAAATAAAAAATAGATGTAAGTATATATTAAAAAAAAAAAAAAAAAAAAACGAATTTTACTTCAAATAAAAATATTAAATTAAAAAAAAAATTTATTTTTTGAAAAAAAAAAATTTATTTTTTCAAATTAAAAAAAAAAAATTAAAAAAGAAACAATTAAAAAAAAAATTAAAAAAAAACAATTAAAAAAAAATTAAAAAAAAAATCAATTAATAATAATAATAATAATAATAATAATAAATTTAAAACAAAAAATAATAATATTAAAAAAAAAAAAAATTAAAAAAAAAAACAATTTAAAAAAAAAAATTTAATTTTTTTTTTTAATTGATTTTTTTTTTAATTGATTTTTTTTTAATTTCTTTTTTAAATTGTTTTTTTTTTTAATTGATTTTTTTTTAATATTATTATTTTTTGTTTTAAATTTATTATTATTATTATTATTTTTTATTAAATTTCGCCCATTTTTTTTATTTAATTGATTTTTTTTTTTTTTTTTTAATTTCATAATTTTTCATTGTTATTAACTTTTACTTTTAGTTTTTTAATATAATTTTATAAAATTCAATAAATTTTTTATATTTTTTTTTAATTTATTTCGATTTAATATGTTTTTTAAATGTTTTACTCTTTTTTTTTTTTTTGTTAATTATGTAAATTTTTTATATTTTTTTATTTCAATTAAAATTGTGTATTTAAAATTAGATTTTTTTAAAAATGAAACTTAATTTTTTTTAAATTATTTTTTTTTTATTTAATTTAATTTTTTTTTTTTTTTTTTTCAATTTTCCACTTTTAATTGATTTTTAAAGTTTTCGTTTAACAATATATTTTTTTTTTCTTTTATATTTAAAATTTATTTTTTCTTTCAAAATTTATTTGTTTATTCATTTATTTATTAAAATTTAATATTTTTGTTTTTAAATTTAATTTGTTATTTTAATATTAACCTCTTTTTTTTTAATTTAATAAAATTTGATGTATATAATTTAAATTTAATTTATTTTTTATAGTTTATTTGTTTTTTTAATATATATTGTTTTAAATTTGATATTTTTATTGTATTTTATTTTTATTTTTTTATTTTTAATTAAATTTTTTTTTTTTTCCTTTTTATTTGAATAGTGTTTTTTTTTTTAAATTTTGAATTTTTAAATTTATTAAAATTTAATATATTTCCTTAAATTTAATTATTTGTTTTAAATTTGTTTTTTCTTTTTTTAAATTTAATAAGCATTTTCTTTTTCTTTTTTAAATTTAATTTCTATATTTTATTTTTTTAATTTCCTTCCTTTTTTTACTTGTTTTTTTTTTTTAATTTAATATTTTTATTTTGTTTTTATTTTTATTTTTTAATTTCTATATTTTTTAAATTTTAATTATAATTTTTTTTTGGTTTATTTTTTATTTTTTTTTCCCTTAAATTTTAGGTTTTTTTTAATGATTGAATTAAAATTTTTACTTTGCTTTTATTTTTATTTTTTTTATCTTCATATATTTTTAAATTTTAAGCTTTTAAATGTTTTTATTTTTTTAATTTATTTTTTTTCTTAAATTTTAGGTTTTTTTTTAATGTTTGAATTTAAAAAATTAAAAAATGTTACTTCTATTTTTAAAAATGCCAAAAGTATGACACAATTTTTTTTTTTTTGTTATTCCAGCATCAACTGGTTTTGTTTTGAGGGTGTTTTTTCAATCCTTTTTTCAAGAAACAATTTTGTTTTTACCATAATTTTATAAAATGTTGAAATTTGACCTTAAAAAAAAACGAAGTGCGTTCTGGAAGACACACTTTTTTTTTTTTGGGTGTTTTTTCAATCCTTTTTTCAACAAACAATTTTTTTTTAGCATAATTTTAGAAAATGTTGAAATTTGACCTTAAAAAAAAACAAGTGCGTTCTGGAAGACACTTTTTTTTTGGGGGGTGTTTTTTCATGTTTTTTGAGAGTTTTTGGGCTAGAGTTCCCGTTTTGAGGTCAGGTTACCTATTTCATCGGTAACTATGTTCCCACCTTTGTAGGGATCCCAACCTCCTCCTTTTCCTCTATAAAAGAAACTATATCTTTTAGTAGAAGCTAGCTGAACGGCTGAATAGCTGAACTAGGAGAACTATACATACTATAGCTAAGCTTCTAGAGAGGATAGAATAAGAAGGATTATGTTGAGAGAACTTGAGTCCGAATTCCCTGACCAAAATTTGAGACGTGCTTCACCTGAACCCTGTTGGAGGAGACTGCGATGTCAAAGCATCAGTTGTACTCTTCCTTCTATTCATTTATATACATGACTACTGTTTGGTTCCACTATTGTGTTATGATGTTTATTTGATGGAATATGTTTATCCCTCTTTGACTGGCTAATAGTTATGAGTGAAACTATTCTGTCGTATGTTGTTCTTGTTCTTTGTCTCATGTGCAGGTATCTGAGCGTAATATCGAATGAATTGTGATTTGCCAAGGCAGGAGCGAGAGGCCACTACTCTTTCTGCAACGATGACAAAGTTGGATTCAAGGTAGGTCAATCTACCGTGTTTTTTGTTCATTCATTAAATAGGAAGCAACAATTTAGCGTGTCCTTTTGTTAATAGACCCACCCTAGGGCTAGAGGGATCGTCTCTGTCCGCAGAGAGGATTTACTTTCATAACAAATATAAACTAAAATCTCACAACTTGAGAATTATTAGAGTGATAATACCCTCATCTTCTGAACAAGTGATTAAAGTCTTTTGGAGCCCAAAAGCTTCCCAATGGGGAGGTGTGATAAGGAGATCATGTGTTATGATCAAAATTGAAAGTGCTCAAAACAGGTCCAAACCTGAGCAACCAGAAAGGTATCGTCGTTTCGATTCTGGCGTCGTGAACAGTTCGAAAAACCGATGTCATATGAGGAAGATATCACATTCTTTCCGTTTTCCCAAACAACAAAATTTTTTTGTGACTGGATGCCCAGTCAACATGCAGGTACAGTCAGCAGACATATTCCAGGAATATTCCATTTTTTTCTAAGCCAATCAGATTGCGCCACGTGGCTCAATCTGGGCCATTTATTTTTCGTTGTATGGAAGGATCCTGACCATTGAAGGGGTTGTACGAATGTTTTGGTGGTTCAATAGATGGGTGACACGTGGCCAGCCTACGTCTTTGACCAAATCCGCTACAACTTGATTCTTAACTATCGATGGACTTAATACATATTTCAAGTTTCATGATTTTGAATGTGTCAAAAGTGCAACACCATCTTCAACTTCAATTTTGAGGGGGTTTCACGTGTCCAAATTGAGCTCCGGATAGCTCATTGGAAATCCTGTCCTGTCTAATTTCCATATTTGTGGCTAGTTTCCAAAATGGTTAAGGTTTGGCCCTCCAAAAATGCATTCTCTCAAGACTAGTCAAAAGTGCAACACGAACCTCCAAAGCAGGGAAAAATGGTTATTTTTTGTGTTTTCTTCCCTTTTGATTGCCTCTTTGACCCAAAAACGTTTTCTAAAGTGGTTTTTATGACTGTACTTGGCATTCTTTATCCAATGGTGGTTTAATTTTCTCCATTGGAGGTCCCTAGGAAAAGCGCAATGCCTAGGGCGATGCGCTTTTGTCAATTTGACTGTTTTAAATTGCCAAAAACTCAAAAATTCCCAAAATTTCCAAAATTTGCCCAAATTTCTTCAAATTTTTTACTGTGGGATGATGATGAGGTGTAATAGGCTATGAGAGATGCTTCAACAATAATATCAAGCTTTTCCCCTTCATTTTTCTTATTTAGGGTTTCAAGACTTGATTTGGCCTTTTGTAGCTTTGAGCTTGCAATTTGGTTTTTCTTGAAGTAGTCCTTAGCCCTCTTTATCTATATGTCATTGTCCTTGTTTTCCTTCTCCAGGAGCTTCTCAATATTTTGGTTGGACCTATCAAGTCATTTCTCCCGATTCTCATTGAGAATCATGGAAAATTGTTCATTCAAAGTGATATTATTAGCAAGCCCAGCCTCCTTTTTCCTATCTAGTTCTAGAGCTCTTTTCAACCCTCTAGTCCCAGGTCTTCTTCTTGGCACTTGTTCTGCCTCATTGGTTTAACCATACCTTTCATAGGCCTCATCAAGAAAGGAATTTTCCTTGTTTTATTCTCTTTTTTCCTTGAGAAGCTAAATCTCCATAATGGCTTGCTTGGTCTTGAGTTGTTCATTTTCTTGCTCATAATATGCAATGACAAACTTAGATCTCTCTAATTTGGTCTAAAGCTCACTGATTTGGGCATCCTTCTACTTGATAATGATTTTGGAGGCCTCATCATCACGTTCATCATCTAAATCAACAAGGTTAAAATATGTCTTTGTCTCATGGAGGTCATCCTCATCATGAATGGTTGCCTCATGTACATATTCCTCTGCCATCTTTTGTTTTCCATTCTGTACCTGTTTTGTTGGTGAATAAGGTAGGGCTCATCCCAAAATCTGTGGGGCAAACACCTGCCTATGCCCTCTCTAATATGTCTTTTCCATTGTGCTCATTTCAACCTCTTTAGGCTTGTTTACTTCAACTCTTCTAGGTGACTTAGCCTGCTCATGAAATCATGATGATGGTGATGGAGTATGTAAAGTGGACTGAGGTGATGAAATGGTAGGCATTGTGGGTTGAGATGGAGGGATAGATGTAGTAGGGTGAGATGAAGAAGACACATCTTCAACATGTGGAACTCATGGAGTAGTGAAGATGTCATTTTCTATGAATGTGTCCCATGAAATGTTCAACTGGTTAAGCTGATGGAGGACAATGATTTTGGTCAAGGAAAGGTGGAAAAGACTATTCATATCCTAGTCAAACTCTCTCTTTTTCACAATGTATTCCATTTTGTCTATGATCCTGAATAAAAAGTATGGGATATTGAGAAATTTAACTCTTGTGAAGTGCATGAGAAGTCTAATGTGATAAGTGTAAACTCTAGAGAACCTCCCTTCACAAGAGAAATACTTCATGATGATCTTCGTCATGGTGCATACCTATTAAGAAGATAGCTGAAAGGAAAGACCATCTTCCTCTCATTTCTATGGATTGGTTTGCTGAATGGCTCATAGTACTGATCCTCCAAATCTTTAGATTTGAACCACCTCTCACCCATGTTTGGAATCCCTGTGGCAGCAGCAATGATGGATGTAGACACTGTGAAAGTCACACCTGCTAGGGTTACTTGATTGTCTTTGAGGTTTACACTGAAGAGTCTACTCAAAACAGGGTGATTCTGTACCCTTTCAATCATTTTACAAAACTCAAGGAAACAAAAATACTAAAAGCATGAAACTTTCATTGATGAGGCTATCCGTTTTCTAGTGTTGGTGGGCTCCAACCTTAGGATTCTCCCTCCTTTGTGTGGCCTTCTCTATTGTTTTTCCTCTTCCTTCAATATATCCTCCTCCTCCTGCCTATCTTCCTCCTCTTCCATAAAATCTCTATCTTCTTACACGGTGTCTTGGTCTAGAAACCGTAGGGGAGGAAATGGGAATGGGGATAGGTCTAGGGAGTAGGGATTAGGGTACAGAAATTTAGGGAGATGAGGGAAGGGGTTAGATTTCTTTGGGGGGTGATACGAGGTCAAGATACTTAGGGAGTTAAAAATGTTGTACATTGGGCTCAACGCTCCCCGTGTGTTTTGCGACATGGAATAACCGCCTCTCGTGGATCCTAAATCTAGCGATTATAGCGGAGATTAAAGCCTATGGGTTTTGGTTTAACGACAATCGTGATTCCAAGAATTGGTATCAGAGCGACAGGTCTTGAGTTCGAAACTCTCCCAGCTCGCGTTGGGGGGGATATTGTTGGACATTGGGTTCAATGCTCCCCGTGTGTTTCGCGACCTGGACTAACCGCCTCTCGTGGATCCTAACTCTGGCGATTGTAGTGGAGACTAATGCTTGCAGGTGTTGATTTAACGACAATTGTGATTCCAACAGAAAATGATAATTGGATTACAAGTTTGGGGTAGTGGTTGCCTAGGAATTTTAGTGGCCTAGGACTTATGGTTTTATAGGGAAGGGGTTTTAGGATTAGGAAAGAGTAGTGTAGGGGTAGGGATGGGTTTAATAGTGACGTAGGAAGGTATTATAGGGTTTATGGGAAGTAAATTGAAAGTGAGGGAGTGATACTAGGGTTTTCCACTAGACACTTAGTTAATTTTTCTCATGAAGAAAAACACCATAAAAATGACATTTAGGAAAGCAAGGAGGCAATGATTTTGTATTACTTACCTGATAAAGGAGGAAACAAGATTATGCTGAAAATTTGGAAGAGTTTGAGGGTGTTTTGTGGCTTCTAGAGCTTGCTGGGAAAAAGTGCAGTGCCTTGCCCAGGAGCGTAGCGCCTGAGGTAAAAAAGAAAACTCCAAATTCTCTAAGTGCAACACCTTTCTCCTATGTGCAACGCCGCTTGCCTACGTGCAGCGCCAAAAAAAAATTCCCCTGACTATGCATTTCGACATTTTCGGGCTGAGGGAGTGAAAACATGACCTTTAGATGTGAAAATGAGTTTGAATGGGATGTCTTAGTTGTCTTTATATTTCATTAAATTGATGATTTGGGCCGTGGTGCCCAATTTCTTCCTTTTTTATTCACTTAAACTTTTGAAACTTTACCTTTTACTTGACTCTTTCCTTTGACAATTTGATTTTCTAATGACTTTGAGAACTCTTTGAATTTGAATTTTTGGTGGTTTGGCATCTTTGGAACACTGAGTTAGCAGCTTGGGATGGTGAAATTATTACATTTTGAAAGACATAAAATTATATGATGAAAATATAAAAAATTACATTTGAATTCAAAATTACATGATGAAATAATAATTTCTCTTGAAAAATCATCTTCATATGGGGAAGAGATGGTATTTGATCACCCTTTACTTGCTGGTCTTATGTAGTGGAAATGAAGTTTTATTGAACCTTAGAAACCATAATGACCTAATGGCTACCTTGAAAAACCCTAGAAGACCTAATGAGACCTTGAAGGACTGAATTTTAATATCACATTGACTGATGTTAACTTTATGGATGGTGTATAGTCAGCAAGGTATGAAACTATGCCGGCAAGTATCAAATTTGAGGAAAAGTGATGTTTTTGGACTAGGGCTACCATCAGTGACTAATTTTTTGCATGACCTAGTGGAATGAATAAAAATTTCTGAGTGGGACTCCTAAAATGATATGAAAAGAGGATTTTGATCATTGATGGAAGGATGAAAATACTGACACTAACACATTCTACTTTTAAAGGTTGATATATTTCTCCCATGATATGTAGCTGCATGAATGAACTAGTGATTTTTTGGATTAGTATTGATGAACACATTTGGATGTTGCCTTAATATGAAATCTTCCATGATATCTTGGATGAGAGGTCCATAGCACAACCGAGGTCAGGTACAATGCTGCTAGCATGGATCGTTGTGAGGAAGGATGTAGTAGCTCCTTAGAGAGTTATATGAGCATGATCTAGATAAGACATGGATACACTATGATGAGAGAGAATCCCATATACATATATTTGGGACTATAATTTCTCCATTCATTGAGATAGTGGAGTTGTTCGAGACAAGATTAGGCTTGTGATTGACACCTCCTTGAGAGGGAGGATGATTATGGTATCCATGTGTGATTGAAACCTACTTAAGAGGGATTATGATTATGACATATTTTTTTGTGATTTACATGATTATGTATGTTTTAACATAACATTTGATTTGGTGTTCTGTATGAACAATAATCAACTGCTATTGAGATAAGCAAATATGAGTCTGATAAGAGCAGCGCTGATCGAGGAAACTGAGAAAACTCTTCCTTTGTGTTTTAGCTCTCGGGGTGAGGAATTGAGATAGAGGGCTCCTGGGGTTGAGGTAAATCTAGACAATAGGGTACTTCCCTATCTATTACCTAGGGTTGAGATGTTGCTCCCTTACATTCATAGGGCTGGAGATGTTGCTCCCCTATTCGGTAAATGTAGAGTATACCCCAGTTAGCATCATACCCTAAAGCAAGGCTTGTTGGGAATACCGCTCCTCGTTTGGCCAACGAGTTGAGAGTGTGCTTGGGGTGTAAAACCTAAGTCGATTATGGTGCAAGTGTTCTACCACATGACTATTCAGGGTCATCGATGGGAATATCAGTAGGAAATAGGATGGGTTAAGATAACCTTATGCGGTTCCGATTTGAGATAGATCTCCTCGATGTGATACCAGGGTCGAGATGGGCTCCCCCTACGTGGATGGATATATTATTGCTAGATATGGGGTTATATAGATATATCTCCCCTATGAGATTTTGGGTCGAGATGTGCTCCCCGATGCAATTACAGGTTGAGGCGTAATCCTTGACGATATGCTCTCCAATGATGATTGATGATGATATTCTGGGTAGTAGCCCATTGGTAGAGATTCTAAATGATAGTCTGATGGATGAAGGGTGGTAGCCTAAGCTCCCCTTCGGTGAAAAATTCTTCTTCTATATCCAAGAATTTTCAACATACGAGCAGGAACAATCAAGAGATAAGCATGAATAAGAATGTGAAGCACATTGATGATTTGTAATGAGAAAGGTTCACAACATGACAACGCCATGACATAGATGATCAGTGACGATACCGGAATGGCATATTGATAAATGGATCATTGTACTCTTATTTTCTGAATCATTTGATGATGATCTAAGAAGAAGAATTTTCAAGGGTTTTCCCCATAGTGGGTTTTTCCCAGGTCTCAGACCAATCCTGGTGTGAATATGTGTGCATCCTTTTCTTCCATTTGTTTCTTTATGTTTCATTTCATAGATGATGATGTTATTGTTCTTTCTACATAGTTGTATATGTTGATGGTTAATAATTTAGATATGAATAATGATATAATGATATGGGGTGAACTTATCATGTTATTGAAGAAATGCAACTATCAAAGTAAAGAAAAAAGTAGCCCTATGAAAAATTAACATGTTGAGACCTTCATTTGTTGTGGTGGAATAGAAATGCTTATTTTATTGTTGAAGAAACAAGCAGAGGCTGGTATGGAATGAATTTTGGCAGGCTTTGTTGCATCTTGATACAAATTTGAGAAGGTTGAAGTATTATAGCCATCACATGGGTAGAAAATTATTTGATTTTATCATTCTAATGGAATTTTCAAGTGTGTCTACAAACAGGAAAAACATATTTTGAAATATACAGGAGGAATTTATAAAGGTCCCATGCCTAGAAAATTGCGTCAACAAGCTCTACAATGGTTCTAAAAATGATATTGGGAGATATGATCCCACCCTGGATGTACCCAAGGATGATATGAGTCATGGAACTTATTGGAAATATATTAAATTAATTAAACATTTCACTACCTAAGAACATAACCAATTTGGCCTCTACAATCACTATTTCAGATTAAAAGAACATGAATATCTTTTAAACAAAAAGGACCACTGCAACCCAGTTATTGTTATAAATATGAAAGAGATGAACGAAAGAGTGATTAGTCCACTTCTTGATTATAATGCAGACTGTAACTACCTTTTTATTTGAATTGGAATTGGAAAAAAGGGTGATGATCAAAGCTTCAAAAGATTCTACAAGTTAAGAAAAAAAACATTCATCATCAAGTATATACAATCCAAGATCTCTCAGGCCAACTATAATACAAATTGTGTTGGTATGATGTCTCATTTCTAAATTGGAGGTTTATATGATACTCATTGAGCCTAAAAACAATTGTGAGGGTACTATGTATGGGAAAACATGAAAATATATTCTAAATCAATTTAGATATGACAATTGAAAAAGTCCCTTGAAGATTTCATAAGTAAAAAAAAAATCTAATTTCATAGTGATTAGTTGAAATATCCAGGCAAAATGTCAACAATGATGGGAAGTATAATGCCAGAGGTCTAGGATTTCTAGGAGATAGATCAATGGATATATATTTTAGTCAAAGACAAGTGATAAAAATCTTAAATTTAAGGGCAAAGATAAGCAATCAAAAGATGAGATTTCAATTAGTGAATAGGCAGAAGAATGCATATGAAAGAAGCGAGTTCGACTCCTTAGTAAACATTGCTTTAGATATCATTAAATCTGGTAAGAATTGAATAATGTTTGACTATTGATAATGAAATAACAACTAGAGGATATAAGTGGATGGATTCCTAGATTTAAAGGGATATATGTAACAACCCTAGTTAAGAATCCATGCAATAAAGTTAATAAAGGAAAAATAAGACCAAGGTCATGGGACACGTATTCCAATATGAATGCTGGGAAAAAACATAGTGATGGGGAATCACTTGTGATTAATTAATGGCTACAAAAATTGGTAAAGGAAATGATAAAGGCAAAGTGGCATTAATTCATATTTATTTATGAAAATAATGGAAATTAGGAGAAAAGGAAGGTGAAAGGTCACAAGTTGCATGTGAGGAGGAAAATGAATGAAAATAATGTAAATGAAGAAAATAGAGGCCTCATTGATAAAAATGCTTCTAAGGATCAGTTCATAGCTTTTGTCAGTTTAGTCTTGGCACTCTCATTCTATTCTCTCTCTCACACCTCTTGCACACTTAGAGTTCTTGGAGAACTCTTGGAGGATTTTGGGCATACTTTGGAATTGGAGAAAGAAGGAAAAGGAAAAGTAGGAAAGCATAAGGGAACAATGATATTGGCAGCTACAATGGGTTTTATTTGCAAGTACTGAGTTGCATGTATGATTTCATTTCTAGTTTTGGCATGCATGTCATATGCATGTGGTTTTTTGGTTATGATCTTTCATTGGCATGGAGGTTTGCCTAGATTGACAATGGTTTTGCCTAGCCTTGCCATTTCTTGGACAACCATGGTGTTATGGGTTTTCCATTTTGTTATGATTGGTTCTCATGTTCCTTATGGTTTTGGGTTGAGTTACTAGTCCTGGAAGCCTTAGTTGGAAAAACACTTTGGAAGTGTTGAGATTGCAACAAGATGATGAGATTAGTGAAAAGAGTCGCCTTCACTAAGTGGGCCCACAGGCTATTTTTGGCGCAAGTCTATTTTTAGACATGTCGATCATATTCTATGAGTTGCAGGATGCTATTTGTGGATGGTTGTTCAAGTTGGAAAAATAGATGGAATTCTATTTTTAGACATATTGGGCAGAATCTATTTTTAGATTGCTAGTCTAAAAATAGATATGTTGAATATTATTAGCTCTTAATAATATTTGGACTCTAAACATTATCTTATTCTCTTGGAGCACTTCAATTAAGTGCAAATATGTGGCACAAGAGCTGACAGAAGGAATTATGCTATTACTGAGGGTTTAGTGGAGCTATTGCATGGAGGACTTTAGTTATAACTCATGTGACAGAGTTTGGTGGAGTTGTAGAATTAGTTGGTGGAGTTGTGTTCAGTTTAACTCAGTTAGACACAGTGGAGCTAGTTGTATCTAGTCTAACTGATTGATACACTAGTGAGAGTGGTGTGAATTAATTAATAATTAATTCACTAAATATTAACTCATTAATCAACTGAAGAATAAATCAGTTAACTACAGTGCATGGAAAGTTTCAGTGGAGACCAGTGGAGAGATAGGTGAAAGGGAAAGATGACTATCAGTTGTGACTATAGTGATGCATTGATTGCATCCAAAAATTAGTAGAGATGCCAATGAGAATTGCACAGTGCAAGCCAAGTGGATTTGAGTTCATTCAGAGCCATTATTCAGCAGGGATTGTGCAGTAGAGGCAGGCTAGCAGGTGGCAGAGATCGGTGCATGGATTTGCTAGATCAGAACCTGATTAGTGTGTGATGATTGTATTGTACTGAGAGCTTGTGAGAAGCTTTGTATGAGGATTGTTACATGATATCTATGACATATATTATATACAGATAGTTGGGGTTTTTAGCTTTAGGCTTTCCCGTTAAATCACTGTGTTAATGTGTGTGAATTTTTATGGTTTCAATGTGTGCATGCAATTGATTTAATTTCCGCATGTGATGATCAATGGTGGAATAGATTCTATATTGTGCATGAAGTTAAAATAGTGTGTGATTAGGAGAATATTGGATATATAATGCATTAGCTATATAATTTCTACATGGTATCAGAACGTTGATCATTGGAGCAATTGCAAATTATTGAAGCGGTTGAGTTTTGTGCTGGTGGAATTCGAATTTGTTGGAGTGTTTTCTTGGTGTCGAAGTTGAGATTTCTTTCAACGAATTGCGATTGGAGTATGCCATTGAGGGCAGCTTGAATTATATTACATGGAAGGACAGGATGGAGGCGGTGCTGGAGGATAATGGGTTGAATGAGTTCATAGATGCAGAAATTCCAAAACCTGCTTCTAGCGATGCTGCTACACTTGATGCATGGCAAAAGAAGACAGAAAAATGTTGAAGAATTCTATTGGAAGGTGTGAAGGATCACATATTTTCCAGCCTTCATGGTAAATCTTCTCCATTCTTGATGTGGAAATCTTTGACAGACTTGTTCCAAAGCAAAAGTGACCAGAAGAAGTTGGCGCTTAAAGAAAAGCTCAGGAAAATAAAAATGGAGAAGGGCAAAAGTATACCCAAGTACCTCACAAAGTTTTTCCAGTGCAGGGATGAGCTGGGAAGTGTGGGGGTTACTATAGATGAAGAGGAATTGGTGAGCTTGGCTCTCCTTGGGCTTTCGAAGAGTTGGAATTCCTACAAGGACTCTATCAATGGACGGGAGAAACTGCCAGGATGGGAGCGATTTTGGTCGGATCTTGTGCAGGAGGAGATAAGGCGGAGTACCAGGGATGGATCTTCATTGAAGAATGAAGATGAAGAAAATTGTGCTTTGGATGCCAAAGCAAGGAAAGGGAAGGGAAAGAAAAATCCTTCTCAATTCGGTGCGAAAGGCAAGAAGCAGGACATGTCCAAGGTGAAGTGCTTTCACCAACACAGACATTACGCCACTAATTGTCCACAGAAGAAGAAAAATAAATAGGCTGCTGGATCTGCAGCTGGAGAGGCCTTAGCCTCACAGTTTGAGCTGGATTTTTCACTGATCGCATGCTTGGTGTCAAGTGTGATGGGATTAGTGTGGTTTATTGACAATGGTGCGTCTTTCCATATGATCGGAGACAAAGATTTGTTTACTGATCTGGATGAGAAGGATCTTGGAGTGCACATCGAGATGGGCGATGATGGTAGATACAGTGCAACTAGTATCGGGACCATTTCCTTTGAGAGGGATTCTGGAAAACCTTTCATCTTGAAGGATGTCATGCATGTTCCAGGATTGAAGAAGAATCTTATCTCTGTGGCGATGTTGGAAGACAAGGGATATGATGTTGTCTTTAGCGAGGGAAAGGCTTTCCTGCACATTAAAGCAACTGGTGAAACTCGGAGGATAGGGGTTCAGATTAAAAACCTTTATCAATTGCAGGTAGATGGCTGCGCAAAAATGGCAGGCAAAGCAGAAGGAGTGGTGAGCCGGGATGAGGGCGAATTGTGGCACAGGATATTGGGCCATCTTCACCATGGCGCTTTGAAAATTTTGCAGCAGATTTCTACCGAGCTTCCCAAAGGTACACTTGCGCAATCAGATCAGTGCAAGGGATGTACTTTGGGAAAATTTGTGAAATCCACCTTTCATGAGAAGGATAGTCGCGCCATGACGATCCTTGAGAGAATTCACACAAACGTGAGTGGACCTTTCTCAGTAGCTTCGACAGCAAAGCACAGGTATTATGTGATATTTGTTGATGAATTTTCTCGTAAGTGCTAGATCTTCTTCATGTAGAAGAAGAGTGAGACATTCTCAAAGTTCTGTAGTTCAAGGCACTGGTGGAGAAAGATTCGGGGAAGCAGGTGAAGGCTCTTAGGAGCGATAATGGTGGTGAATTCATCTCTAGAGAATTCAAAGACTTTTGCAGCGCAGAAGGAATTCAAAGAGAGCTCATAGCGCCTCATAACCCACAGCAGAATGGGGTCGCAGAGCGAAAGAATAGAACGATCGTGGGTGCTGCATGGGTGATGTTGCATGATCAGGGCCTTCCCATACACTTGTGGGCTGAAGCTTGCAACACTACGGTTTATGTGAAAAACCGTTGTCCTCATAGAGTACTTGGCATGAGTACACCCAAAGAGGCGTTTTCTGGTAAGAAGCCTGATATTTCTCATTTGAAGATTTTTGGCTCACCTGTTTACATTCATGTGATGAAGGATGCCAAGAAGAAGCTGGAGCCGACCGTAGAGGTTGGGATATTTTTGGGGTACACAGAAACACCCCACAACTATCGTGTGTATTTGCCAGACAGTCGGAAGATTGTTGTGCGACGAGATATCAAATTTCATGAGGAGAAAGCCATGACGTTGTCGCTTGAGAGGGAGATACAGTTGCATGCAGATGAGGAGCTATTAGTTCCTAAGGACGAGCCTCAGGATGTGGATCAACCACAAGAGGAGTTTCATGGAGTGGAAGAAACCACTCATGCAGCACCAAACATCAGAGGGCGGAAGCGCACTACAGAAGTTGAGCAACTAAATCTTGATGCAGCGCAAAATGTAGGAGCACCTACATCACAACGCAGAAAGAGACAGTCACTTGACCGATATACTAGATACATGGCTCTGATGAGAAAGTGTATCGTGACAGAACCATCTTCTTTCGAGGAAGATGTGGAGGACCCTGCATGGGTAGATGCCATGGTGGAAGAGTATGATTCGATTGTCAGAAACAATGCATGGGAGATTGTCCCAAGGCCGGAAGGGAAATCAGTGGTAGGTTCGAGATGGATCTACAAAGTGAAGCAAGCTGCTGACGGGAGCGTCGAGAAGTACAAGGCAAGATTTGTTGCTCGGGGCTTCTCACAGATCATGGGGATCGACTATGAAGAAACCTTTTCACCTGTCGCAAGGTATTCTTCCATACGGAGCATCCTAGCTCTCTCAGCGCAGATGGGCTGGCACATTCATTAGATGGATGTGAAGACTGCATTCCTCAACGAAGTCATTGAGGAGGAGGTGTACATAGAGCAGCCTAAAGGTTTCAAAATCTTCAGCAGCGAGTGGCATGTGTGCAGGCTCAAAAGAGTGTTGTATGGGCTGAAACAAGCACCTCATGCTTGGTACATACAGATAGACAGTTATTTCACAGGTCTTGGATTCACCAAGAGAGAGGTGGATCCGAACCTATACCAGATTGTGGTGGAGGGTAAGTTGCTGATCATTTTACTTTATGTAGATGATTTGATATTGACAGGTGATGAACAATTAATACTCTCATGCAAGGCTGATCTTGCAAAAGAGTTTGAGATGAAGGACTTGGGCCTCCTTCATTATTTCCTAGGATTGGAAATTTGGCAGCGGAAGGGTGGACTATTTTTGTCTCAAGGCAAGTATGCCCAGGAGATACTGGAGAAGTTCAACATGCAAGGCTGAAAGCCTATCGACACTCCTCTTCCTGGTGGTTGGAGGAAAGAGGATGCTACATCGGCAGAGGTAGTGGATGCCACTGTTTATCGACAGTTGGTTGGTTCGCTCATGTATCAAGTCAATACACGACCAGACATATGCTACGCTGTTAACCATCTTTCACAAGCTATGGTTAAGCCTACCAAGCTCTTTTGGAAGGCATGCAAGCATGTATTGAGATATCTCGGATGCACATCAGGATATGTATTGTGGTATAGACAGTCGGATGAGGTGAGGCTGCATGGCTTCACGGATGCAGATTGGGTAGGGAGCCCAACGGACAGAAAGAGCACATCTGGAGGGATTTTTAGTATCGGGTCTAAAGTAGTTTCTTGGTATAGCAGGAAACAGAGATACGTGGCACACATTTCAATGGATGTCGAGTACATGGCAGCAAGTTTGGCTGCATGCGAGGCTATATGGATGAGGAAGATCCTGGTCGGGTTGTTCGGTTCACACTTAGATCCTACTGTGATATATTGTGATAATGAGAGTTGCATTAAACTCACGGTTAATCGAGTATTTCATGATAGATCTAAACACATTGACATATGGTACCATCATATCAAAGAATGTGTGCAGCGGAAGATTATGTTACTATCTTACATTCCTATAGAGGATCAAGATGCTGATATTCTGACGAAGGTGCTCACCAGGAGAAAATTCGAATACCATAGAGACAGAATCGGGGTGGAAGATAATCCCTATCTTGTTGAGAGGGAGTGTTGAGATTGCAACAAGATGATGAGCTTAGTGAAAAGAGTCGCCTTCACTAAGTGGGCCCGCAGGCTATTTTTGGCGCAAGTCTATTTTTAGACTACGTATATTTTTAGACATGTCGATCATATTCTACGAGTTGTAGGATGCTATTTTTGGATGGTTGGTCAAGTTGGAAAAATAGATGGACTTCTATTTTTAGACATATTGGGTGGAATCTATTTTTAGATTTCCAGTCTAAAAATAGATATGTCGAATATTATTAGCTCTTAATAATATTTGGACTCTAAACATTATCTTATTCTCTTGGAGCACTTCTGTTAAGTGCACAGATGTGGCACGGGAGCTGAAAAAGGAATTATGCTATTCCTGAGGGTTTAGTGGCACTATTGCATGGAGGACTTCAGTTAGAACTCATGTGACAGAGTTTGGTGGAGTTGTAGAAGTTGTTGGTGGAGTTGTGTTCAGTTTAACTCAGTTAGACACAATTGAGCTAGTTGTATCTAGTCTAACTGATTGATACACTAGTGAGTGTGGTGTGAATTAATTAATAATTAATTCAATAAATATTAACTCATTAATCAATTGAGGAATACATCAGTTAACTATAGTGCATGGACATTTTCAGTGGATACCAGTGGAGAGATAGGTGAAAGGGTAAGATGACTATCAGTTGTGACTATAGTGATGCATTGATTGCATCCAACACTCAGTAGAGATGCCAATGAGGATTGCGCAGTGAAATCCAGGTGGATTCGAGTTCATTCAGAGCCATTCTTCAGCAGGGATTGCGCAGTAGAGGTAGGCTAGCAGGTGGCAGAGATCGGTGCATGGATTTGCTAGATCAGGACCTGATTAGTGTGTGACGATTGTATTGTACTGAGAGCTTGTGAGAAGCTTTGTATGAGGATTGTTACATGATCTCTATGAAATATATTATATACAGATATTTGGGGTTTTTAGCTTTAGGCTTTCCCATTAAATCACTGTGTTAATGTGTGTGAATTTTTATGGTTTCAATGTGTGCATGCAATTGATTTAATTTCCGCATGTGATGATCAATGGTGGAATAGATTTTGTATTGTGCATGAAGTTAAAATAGTGTGTGATCAGGAGAATCTTGGATATATAATGCATTAGTTATATAATTTCTACAGGAAGCCCAGTAAAAACTTGGGTTGAGTTTCTAGTCATTGAAGAATTGGTTGGAAAATCGCTCTGGATCCCTTGGTGGGTTGAGTTACTAGTTGTGGAAGACTTGGTTGGAAAAACAAGTTGGATCCCGACGAAAACTGTGGGTTTAGTTACTAGTCCAGGAAGTTGGGTTGGAAAAAACACACTTGAGCCCTGAACAACTTTGTTAGAGACCGATATGCTGATAGTTAGTGATGACTGACAGTGAGGTGGAATAACTAGTTGAGGGTTGATGTGGTTTTGCCTCTGGAAACCCTATTTTGGATTTTATTGGTTTATTCCATGAGAAGCAAATTCATGCTTGGAATATGGCATGGGGGTGATTGACTGAAATATTTTTTTTTTTCTTTCAGCCCATTCTATGGCCGAGTGGTACGTGGAAGTATCTGAATTGTTTTCATTTTTCACATGTTAATAAGAGCTCTTTTCCTCTTGTATTTTATGAATAAATGTACTTGCAATCATGTGACTTTAATGGTTGTTCTATCATTGATATTTCTTTGGTCACATGTTGTTTATAAGCATGGTTTATGACAAATTTGAGTTATGGCTCTCATCATGTTTTGGTTAGTAAATGAAATGTTAATGAATGCATAACCTAATAGATGATATTTTAGTTATAATGAGAGAGAATCATACCTTCTTGAATATTCTCAGATAAGTATGAGATGCCTATGTTCAATTGTTTATTTATGACCTGTACATTTCATGTTCATGATGTATTTGATGAAATGTTTTTCATGGTTATGCCTGGTTAGGTTAAGTTATTGTCTAAGATTTGGGTGGAATGTTTTTTCCTTATGTCATTCATGGTTATAGAAAGATTCATTAAGTTATGGGCAGAGTTCTGGATCCCAGCCTGAAAAATTGGCTTAAATCTCGCGGTTGCGGGCAAAAAACTGGGTGAAAAATACTGGAGTCAATCCCTTGTAGGCATCATGCATGCAACTGGAGAGTTGCAGTCGAATTCTAGTAGTGTTGTGCCAACATATGGGAGATAAGAGCACTGAAATAGAGTTTAATCTCAGGGCTTGGGTACCTAGAAGGGTGGTTTATCCCTTCGGGGTCCTGTAGCACTTGAGGGAAGTAATTAAGGTTTTTGTCTTGTCAATTCCACTTCCTTGAGGAGATCTAGGAGGTTGAATAATATCATAGTAACTCTTTGTCACATGTTTACCATTGAAGGTTGGTAACTTGGGTAAATGTGGGAGGAGGTGGTTATTAGACAAGTGCAAATCAGTTGAACAACATAAAAAATTAGTGAACTAATTTCCAGATATCAAGGTAAATAATTTTCTATCAGTTCCATATTTCATGTAACAAAATAGATATTTAATTTATTTTTAGTTTGTTGTTTAGGATTCTATTCCTAAATTTTTTTAACTATTTCAGAATTGATATTTTCCCACATATTTTTTTTGTTTTTAATGTAAAAGGGTTGGCTTTTGATGCCAAAATCGTGAAATTTTTGTAAAGTTTCCTATTATAGAGCTTTTGATAAAGGGATTTTGGCTCGAGTTGATTACATAATTTGTTTCTTATGTATGTATTTTACTCGTTCCTTCAAAATGTGTTTTTGCATATATTTGAGGTAGTGTAGGAATTTGGGAAGGGTTGGGCTTAGTATCAACCTCCCTGACATCCCTAACAAATTTATTTTTTACACTGAGTAAAAGATTAAAAAAATCGTTTAATTGGCCACCCAAAAATCACTAGATTGTTACTTTTAGGCTATGCTTACAGTGTATTTATGTTTTATTGTAGATATTCTTCTACACGTTTCTGCTCTTTTTAGATGATTAGGTATTCGATGTGGATATCTAATTATCTAATTTCTCCTCCATTCCTCCATCAAAACCTTTCAAGCTATGTTATTTTTCCATAGCTGAACATTGGCACTTTGATAAGGCTTCTGCAAGAGAGGGCTTTATTTGTTAAGTAGGGATTTGTGACTCATCAACAACCACCTATACAACAAACCCTAGATTTAGCCATTGTGCTTCATAGGTTGTTTTTTAGTGACAATTAACAACATCAAAAATCCATGTAACACTTGACGTAGCCCCCTCTAGTTCGAGGGCCAACTTGAACCTAATTACTAGTTAAGTTGGTTTCTCGGCGTAATTTTTCAACCAAGAATTTCCTTCGGGGAAAAAAAACAACACATAAAATAAAACAAATATAAGCTCAATAAAAAATATGTGCCATTCCAAGTTAGGTCAGAGTAATAATACAAAGAAAAAACTTCTTTCACTTAAAAATTTTTAGATAATCACAAGCAAATTATCAGTTAGGAAGGAAACTTTTATACTCTAGAGAGGCATGACCGAGAGAGAATTATGTGAATAAACAATGAGGTTATGTGTAGATATAGGATTTAAAACCCTCATTTGAAGCATTAAATAGTACTTTCGAGAGAACTTTAATGCATTCCAGGTAACTCAGAGCATTAGTTTTCAATGTGAAGCCTAGTTTTTGTGGGAATCGAAAGGACGTGGTCGGAGTGTTCACTAGGTGGAGTAATGTGTTCACATCGATGACTTTTTTCTGATGGCGATGCATTGGAAGAAAATCATCGGGAGGGACCAAAGGGAATGAAAGGAGAATAATCTGATGTGACATGTCCAATAGAGATAAGAGCACGCGAGACTATTGAGGGTTATAAATTTAGGAGGTGAGAATTTATGTATGTTACAGATTCTTTTTGATGGGAAACATTTGATAAAGGGGGTAAGGTTGTGATCCAATCCAAAATCAAGAATGATATATGATAAGGTCTTATCCATCTATGTTTAGAATGATCAATCTAAAGGTTTGTGCGGATGATCATTAAGGATAATCTATATGAACTTTGTTGATGAAGTGTTAGCATCAAGAAGTCAAAACAACCGAGATTTAAAAATGTGTTGTAACAAATTTTTATTTTTCTATCGATCTATGATGTCCAATACGAGCCATCACAAAACTATGCAACACTTGTATAATAAGTGTTTAAGGGTCTTAGAATCCATGAGAAGGATACTTCAAGGGACTTTGAGGTAGCACACTTTACACTAGTAAAAAATGATGAAATTAATGACTAGGTGACTAAAAATGTTAGTCACCGCAATTATTCAAGTGAATTACTACTAAATTTGAGCAATTTTAGGTTCCTGAACTAAAAATGACTAACTTAAATGACTAATTTAGTCTTGGAATAAAATATATGACTAGATAATAAGTGACTAAACCAAAAGCGACTAACTTAAATGACTAATTTAGTCTAGGGATAAAATATATGACTAAATAAGAAGTGACTAAACTAAAAGTGACTAACTTAAATGACTAATTTAGTCTAGGATTAAAATGTGACTAGATAATAAGTGACAAAATTAATAATGATTAATGTAAATGACTATTATAGTCCAAGAATAAAAATATGGCCAAATAACAAGTACAACAAGTATATGAATTAGTCATTTATTTTAGTAATTTTTAATTGTGTCACTCCATAAATGGAAAATTGCAATTTTGGTACCACAATGTTACATTTCATAATAAGTGTCTTTGAATCCATTTTCAGTGTTAAAATTTAGAGACAAAGGGCTCTTTGAATTTACAATGTTAAAATTATGAATACCCTTTTGTCTCTAAAGTTTAACATTGTAGACAGATTCATCTACAATTAACATGATTGCATGTATCATCTATCAAATTTACACTAATGCCTTCATTATAATTTTAGTAAAGGTAATATTTAGATAGTCAAATTAATATTTATATATATATTTAATATTTGGCCGTAAAGTTTAATTTTTAAAATTCATTGATATATGTTAAAAGTGTGAGTTGTTTTAAATCTACGGTTAAATCTTCATATTTACATTTAATAAATAGATAAATATAACATTTCTCATGTTAAACATGTGAGTTCATTTAAATCTAGTATTAAATCGTCATATTTACATTTGATAAATACTAAATAGATAAACCTAAAATATATATTTATAGACCTATTTAGTAAATATGTATGAACCTTAGTTAGTTTTTTAATGATGTATGAAACTTTTTTTTTTGCAAGTCAATGTTCTATTCATGTAGGAAAAAATGAGTACATATAGCCGCTTACAAAATAGGTGGTCTCACCCCAACTAGGTTTGTTGACAAAAATTTTCACAAGATGCCAAAAAATACAAAAGAGAGACTAGGGACATTGTCCATAAATGGTTCGACCAGAGGCACAAAAATACATATAAAACATATATAACGCCAAATAGAATACTATTCGTCCGATGTGATGGATGTAGGGTTGTCCAGGGTTGCTCCTAAATGCGGTGGAGGATAGAAGTCACCCTGACCGTGCCCTTCAAAGTGCGCCAACTAAGTATCTAGCTTTTCTACTTTCTCGGTGAGTTGATTTTGGCCTCGCCAAACCACTACTAGTCTCTCCCTGATATGAAATTTATTGTTAGTTAATGTTGTGCTAATATCAGTTTCAGATTTAATATGAAAGTGCTTTGGTTTGCTTCTTGTTCAAGGGTTTATACATGTGCTTATGATTGATAAATCAACAAACTTGATGAGATTAAGTGTAATTCATGAACATAAAAGCATGGAAACTAAATGTTGAACAACAACATATAAAAACACAACAAACACAAAAATCTGAGTCAAATGCACATGGTTTTGATGAAGGAGTTCACCCCTCCCAGGCTACATCTCCTTGGTCCAACTTCCATGGCATGGGCCTCAGTGTATTAGCTTCAATTGTGCAAAAGTGTTGTTTACCATATCCTGTTGTCTCTGCAACGTGCTCCAATGGCTGCAAAACATAAAAATATACCAAGAATGACTTTCCCTAGCCAAAATTGGTCGGAAATTTCCTCAGTTATGGAAAAACCAAATTTTCCTACAATTTATCCACTAAAATTGGAAGTTCGCCAAACATCTCCACTAAAACTCGAGCTTCTGCCGCATTTGGCGGGCTCCGCCGAGTCTTCCACCAGTTTAAATCCACACTTAAGTTAAGATAAGCGTGGATTTAATTGAGATTAGTGGAGGGTTAAGGTGAAAAGTGCGTTTAGCGCTAATCGCGGGTTATGGTGCTAATCCTGGATTAGAGGCGCATTAAACATGGATTAAATTCCATTGGTTTTTCCCGCCGGTGGTGTTAGCTCCTAGTCGTAGCGTTTGAACATATGGGAGGGGGCTGGCCTCCTCTGGACCCCTAACCTTGGTGTGCATACAATTTAAATGTGTGTGGAATCCTTATGGGCTAAGACCCACAGAGTAGAGGAGACGAAGGCACAATGGTATGGCACGGGGGTGGTCGTGGGTTCGACCCCAACCCCCGCACCAAGTTTTTGCTGCACATTTCATTAATAAATATCCAAAGTCTGAAAAATTTGGAATATAACCAAATATGTCTCCTCCAGGTTTAGATTATATAGTCCGCCAGTTTTGGCTGCTCCATCAGATAGTTAGCCTCTGCTAGGTTTAGATATATGCCACCATATAGTTACACCTGTCTACTAGGAGTAGCCCCATTCCGACAAGTATAAAGTTCTCCACCAAATATAAAGCCTCCCCAATAGGTCTGCCAAATGTAGTTAGGGTTAAAACCTTACAATTCAAAAATATATGTGCACCATAATATGCCATGGGGGAGGGCATGTGGAAGCCCCTGGCTTCTCCACATAGCCCTCCTCCATTGTCTCAAATCCATCATTATAAAACAAAAAAAATGCACCCATACTTAGAAATTAAACCTTAGGATTAGGAAGAAAATTTCAATTTTCCCAAGAAACATTGGCGAATCTGACTGTGACACTTGTCACAATGTCATTGGCTGAAAATTAGAGAATATTCCCTAGATATTCTTGAGGTGCTAACTGGTTTTCCAAGTCATCAGTTTGTCACTGTTCTGCACATTTTTTACCTATTTGAGAAAACATACAACAAACCATAACTTACTCATACGAACTCAGATTTTGATGAAACGAGTTGTGTTGGAATCCTAGTGAAAAGATCTATCTGGTCGCTCTAGTTTGGAGCATTTCTAAGAACTTTAATTTTTGAGCTAAATACTGAGCCTCTGATCATTCCTCCCCACTAGAAGCATTTTGGACCCCAAAAGATACTATCAATTTTTCAGTAGGTGAGGGTACATCTCCCTCACCCTTTCACTTTCCATCCATTTGGCCTTGGAAGGATTTTGTCCCTTGAGTCCCACTCTAAGGTATTCAACATTCCCTCTCCTTAAAGTTTTGATTCTTATGTCAAGTATGAGAACTTATTGAAGTTCATCAAGATATTCTGGCAAGAAATCATCTATTGATGGCAACAGAATATGCTCTCCTTGATCATTAATCAAAGGAGGCTCAAACAATATCAAACTCTCAACATTAATGACATAATATATTTGCATATAAGGCGGAAAATCTAGCTTAAATGCATTAGTACCAATCTTTTCCAGAATTTTAAATGGACCATAATGGATTGGCTTTAAATTTTTACCTTCCCCTCGCAATATTTATTTGCTGATATATAACCAAACTTCATCTCCAACCTGGAATTTGTGATCAACATGGTGTTTATCATGCCTTGTCTTGTAGTTTCTTTGACTCTTTTCAAGTTGTTCTTGCACCGTGTGATGTACCAACTGAATTTGCTCAATGAAATTCCTTGCCTTATCTATGTCACTATGACCATCTAGAGCGACATATTTCTCAAAGATGAAGTCCAAGGGAGATCTTGGCAAGTATCCAAAACATGCCTCAAATGGTGATGTGTTTGTGGAAGAATGCTTTGCCCTGTTGTATGCATGTTGAATGTAATGCAACTGTTCATCCCACAACTTGGGATGTTTGCTACAATAGCATCTAAGAAGATGAATGATTGTCCTGTTTACCACCTCGGTTTGACCATATGTTTGCAGATGAAATGTTGTACTCTTCTTCAACTTTGTGTCCATCATGTCCCATAATTTTGAACAAAAATTCCCAACAAACCGGAAATCTTGATCACTTACAATAGAGGTAGGAAGACCAAAATGAACCCATACATTTTGAAAGAAAAGATGAGTGATTTATTCTGCTGTAATAATTTTCTTACATGGCATCAAAAGACACATTTTTCTGAACCTATCTACCACAACATACAAGTAATCATGACCTTTCCTTGACATTGGAAGACCACCTAAAAAATCCATTGAGATACTCTCCCAAGGATGTGAAGGAACTAGAAGTGGAGTGCACAATCCAAGTTTCCTATTACTAGGCTTACTTATTGCACATAAAGAACGTCCTCTAATAAAATGAGATACACTATCAATCATGCATGGCAAATAGAAATATCTTTGGATATTTGCTACTGTCTTGCCTACACTGAAATGTCCAAAAATAAATGAAGTTTGCACCTATTAGTCATCAGTAATTTTTACTTGTTTAGATGACTAAATGCTTTTTCCTAGATTTCTAGAAACAAAATTCAAGAATCATGTGAGTTCTAGAAATCTCCTCAATGAGAAATTTTTCACTATCCCACTTCTCTGCCAAAGCATAGCCAATATATTACCCAGATAAGACCAAATCCTGAACTAATTTCCCTCACTCTCACTATGTTTTCCATCTCCGCCTATAACAATCTATCCCTGTTTGCCTAAGCCCCCTATTTTCACACCTTGTTCCACCAAGTAAACCGAACTGTTTCCTCTACTCACCAAGTGCCTCAAGAAATGGTGGTTTCAAAACTCCCTTTCTAAAGCCCCTTTGAAGAAAAACAAGGTTTTCTAGTTGTCTAGGATGGTAGTGCATAATAGAGTGTCAAAAACCCTGTCTCCTCATCCAAAACCTGATTGATGTTTTTAGTCAAAAAACCTATTCTAAGGACATTACAATAAGTCAAATATGGTCACCTAGGTTATGCATTGTCATGGTTCTAAATTCGTTGTTTCCACAGATATTCAAAGGTGAAGTCAACAGAACTCAAGAATGAAGCTTATCATTATCCAAAGAATATCAAAGACCTCCAAAGATATTCTCTTGATCAAGCAGTAAGCCTGCAAAGGAGAAATTTACCATGTCCAAGAATTTCTGCAGGAATGTTTTGTAAATGGTCAACAATAGAAACAAAGCCAAAGAAGAAGGCCTAAAAAACTCATAAAGGCATCCACAACAGGTGGTAAGATATAACAGGTTCAAGTTCACAAAGGAGATCATTCAAAAGGTATTTAGCCTGAAGCACAAGTTTTTTAGGGAGACAATTGTCCCTTACTTTTCTGCAAAAGAGTCAAAGGGCTATCAACCTAGCAAGAGGTAAAGTAATGAGAGGAATAATCACAAGAAAACCACTCACAACCAAGAAGAAAGTAGCAAGGTATGTGTTTGATGGGAATTAAGATTTATGACTGTTTTGACGAAGCAATAGAGCAATGCTAAGGTTACAAAGGCAAAGAACCCCTAAACCCCTTCAAATGATCATTGAAGGCTTTTTAGACATAAATAGTGAGTTTGATAAGTGTCTCTTTGAGAACTTAGAATATAACACTGTTTGTTTTTCTAAAGTATCCCTAAAAACTCAGAAGCTTGGGAAGATAGACAAATATGGTCAAAATAGTGACAAAGAAACCTCCTTCATCACAACATATGGTTTCAAGGGTTTTCAAACTACCTTATAGGGTTTGGCAGACAAGCACTAACTCCACCTCAGCAAAAGGTAAAATCAGAGGTTTTAAAGAAGATCAAGAAGGGAATACATGAAGATCAAATACTCCACTACACCAAAGGCAGAAATATGATGAAGAGTATCAGCAAGAAGAGGCAAGAAATGTCAGTTCAAAGGTCTTTTTCTCTGAAAAAAAGTTAGATAAATATTCAAGTGGCCAAAGGGGACAAACATGGGTAGAAATTGCCAAAGATAGCAACTATGATAAGCATGGGTCATTGTTTGATAAAGAAAGTTGTCCAAATTCAAAAGAGACAGTGATCAAAGTGACCTAAAAACAAACAAATATACCCCTGGTTTACAGCAGAGCAGTGAACTCCCAACAAGGACCTCCTTATCAAATGACTATTCTGCAAAAAATATGACTAAGACATAAATAACACTTTATAGAGCTAACAAAGGTGTTTTTCCCACAGAAATAATGACAAGGTCAAAGGAAAGAATGTTTCAAATATAGAATATCAGTCAAAAGGAGAAATGGCAAAAATGATGAGTTTGTTGTGTATAAGTTTTAAAGTAAAAACTAGGTTTTTTTTCCAAAAAGGGCTGAGAGGCATAGGCTTGGTGTCTTCAGGAAGGGTATAAAATTATAAAGAGCCTTAAGAAGCCTCAAGCAATGAGTAAAAGCAATTGTTTCAATCAAATATGCCACCTGCAAGACCAAAACAGTAGAAAACACAGTGAGAAAAAGTGAATAAACATGAACATTACAAAAGTGGGTTATATTTCTAATTTTTCAAAAATGTATAAAACCCCTACAAAAAAAAATCTCCCCGCTCCTTTGGTCATTTACACACATAGTGAGGGTTTTCAAATTTTCCACCAGAGTCCTTGGGCAAAATTTTCTGGGCGTTGCGCTCCTGTAGAGTCGCACTGAGCGCTTGTAGTGTCTCCCTATGTTAATTTACACTACACGCTGCATGCTTGTAGAGTGGTGCTGCGCTCCTGTAGTTGTGCCTGATGTTCAGAGGAAAGGCACGAAGGCCCGTGCAGACCCTGCATGTTTATCCGTTCAAAGGGTGACCCGAGCCGCCCAGAGGCAGTGGCGCTGCGCTCCTGCCACGGTGTGACCCTCGGTGCTATGCTCCTGCCATAGTGTGACCCTCGGTGTTGTGCTCCTGCCACAGTGTTACCCTTGGTGCTGTGCTCCTGCCACGGTGTGATCCTCAGTGCTGCACTCCTGCCACGGTGTGACCCTCGATGCTGCGCTCCTGCCATAGTGTGACCCTCAGCGCTGTGCTCCTGCCACAATGTTTAACACA
The DNA here is from genome assembly GCA_034641835.2 of Pinus albicaulis. Lineage (NCBI taxonomy): Eukaryota > Viridiplantae > Streptophyta > Pinopsida > Pinales > Pinaceae > Pinus > Pinus albicaulis. The sequence continues at coordinate 1,090,591,615 of CM076580.1, forward strand.
GAAGGTGACCTGAGCCGTCCAGAAGTAGTGGTGTTGTGCTCCTGCCATGGTGTCTAATGCAGACGGTGACCCAAGACGCCTTACAGAGTTGTGCTGCGCTCCTTCCACTGTTTTGCAGCCTCTACACAATTTCAAGTTCAGGGTTGAACCGACTCTACCCACAAGCTTTTTGAGCCATTTTCTCTGTTGTGGAGGCGCTTCAAGAGGTATTTTGAACTTTTCCTGCATATGCATGGCTTTATAAAGATAAGGCCACTAAGAAATTTGAAAATTGGTGTAAGAGAAGGGAGTGAAATCCTAAAAGATAACACTTGACCTACACACCATTATGTCTTGACCTAGTTAAAAAACTCATCATCTCCTTTAACCCCTTTCCACATCATTTCACTAGCAATACCATTTCTCTTTAAGGATCCTGAGGCAGGGGTAAAGAAAAACAAAATGTCTAAAGAAGAGAATTTTGACATAGATGAGGCGACTCAAAGGCCCAAAAAGCAGCAAAGGAAAGGAGGGATGCCAAATAGGTTTGAACCTATAAGCACTGAAGAGTTGATAACCTACCCTACTATTTTGGCTTGTTTTCAAGAGTTGGGATGCTATGAATTCTGTAAAAAGGTACAAAATATCCAGAGTCATCCTCAGTTGACCAAGCTCTTTGCCCTAAACCTTCATAAATATAAAGTACACCTAGCCAGGGTAAAATTTGAGTTGACTGCCTATGCCATCTCTAGGGCCACTGGAATACCTTGCATAGGAGAAAGGTGGTTCAAACAAAAGCATCTGGACCTAAGCCACTATCGTCCATTCTTGAAACCAAGTTGTCAATCTGACTGTAAACTATGTTCCCCTTCTCTCATCTATTGGACATATATGCTCTCCTAATGAAGATCATCATGAAATATTTCACCTATGAGGGTAGGTTCTCCAGAGTCTATTCATACCACATAAGGCTCCTCATGCACTTCACCAAAAACAAGCTACTACACATGCCCTACTATCTTTGCAAAAGTATTGAGAAAATGTCTTCCATCATGTAGAAAAGGCCTCCATCCCAACAAATTTCAAGCCTTTTTCATCATTCCCTCATCAAAGTGATTGTCTCACACCAACTAGAACAACAAGGCATCCCCTAGGAGGTTTTCATCGCCCACGATGATTTCACAACTCCACATCCCACTCCTCTGCAAATTCTGTCGTCATCATCTCAAAATCCTCCTCACACACCTCCATCACCTTCCACTGACCTTGGTTCATCTTCTTCACATGAATAATTTCCTAAAATAGACCTTCCTCATTCACCTTCCCCTAAGAAATTAGAAAATGAAGAAAGCAGTGATGGCCAATAAGAAAGCAGTGATGGCCATGAAGAAAGCAGTGATGGCCATGAAGAAAGCAGTGATGAAAAAGAAGAAAACTGTGAGGGAAAGGATGATGAAAATGAAGAAAAAAGTGAAGAATAGGAAGGTGGCAGAGAGGGAGATAGCCAAGAAGAAGTTAATAAAGGAAATGACAAAGATGAGTGTGTTGATAAAGAAGAAAACAGAGTTAAAACTAATGAGCCTCATAATGAGCAAAAAATCCAAAACAATGGGTCTTATGATGAAGAAAATGACACTGAGAATACATATGAAGACAGTGGGGAGGAGGCATATGAAATAAATGAAGAAAACAAAAATGACAGTGAAAAGAATGGAAAAGAAAACCAAGAAACAAAGTTTGAAGTTGTTTTCCGTAAGGAAGAAAATGATGACAAAGGGCTAAGTAATGAAGATAATGAGTAGGGCAATGAAGGAGAGAGCAACCAAAGGAACTCACCTAGTGAAGAAATAAATGACCCTCACAGTGATGGGAAGACTAACGAGGGTGCCCAAGACAGTGACCCTACAAATATTGCAAATAGTGATACAAAAGATGAAATTAAGGGTGAATACAGTGGTTCAAAAGAGGACATTCATGAAGACAAATATGTACCAAGCAGTAATGAAGATACTTCTAGCATTGCAAAAACAGAGGATGAAAATCCTAAAGGTCTTGACAGTGATAGTGGCATAAAATATAGTGAGGGTTCTTATCAAAGGGGCAGCCAAGAACAAGGTAAGGAAGATGCACACACAAAGATCATCCATGAGGAGAAAAACAATCCTAAGGCCACTAGTGATCAAGCTTTGCAAGTAAAATTTGTTGCACCTTTCACCATTACCTATCAAATAGGAGAGAGGCATGTGTGTGATGCCTCCAAAGGGCAAGGGGCCATGCACTCCTCCTCAACTCAAATGAAAGACAAAGGTAAACAACAAGTGAAAGAGGAAGACGACAATCATGAGGAAGAAAGAGAATTTGAGCTCATTCACATAGACAGTGATGAGGAAAATAAGAAAATAATAGTAAACTCTCTTCTACAAGACCGGAATGCACAGATCAAAGACTTGGAAGTTGATTTAGAAAGGTCAAAGGATCTCATTCGCTTCTTGCACATGCAGAACAAACAAATGAGTGGCCAGCTAGCCATCTATGAAGCAAGGGCACTCAAATATCGGAAAGAGGCTCAAAGGTCACAAGTGCAGTTGGAGGAATACATGGGTGCTTATGAGGAGGATAGTGGTTAAGAAGGCCAAACTAGAAAGAGACCTAAGACTATGGGTCTTAGGAAAGAATTGGAAAAATAGAGAGAGGAAGAATCATCCCAAGCACAACAATTTCCCCTCACCGAACTCCTTTCCATGGAAATTGAGAATAACAGGGAATTATGGCTTGAGAGAGCCAACATACATCTAGAGACCAGACTGGAGAAGGCCATCAAAGACTTGAGCTTGCAAAGGAGAATGACTGAGCACTATAAACGGAGATATCACTTTGCAAGGAAAAAGCTCAAAACTACCCAAAATGAGGGCCTGAAACAAAATGATGAGAAGGAACAAGATAGGCTTGGAATTTTGGCCCAAGTTTCTCTATAGGTCTCCAAGGACCCATGAGGCACCTACCTACCAATTTTGAGAGCAATTGAACAAGTTTTTGTATTTTGCAAATTTTGAGGCTAGGAGCGCAACACACCATGTGCTGCGCTTTTTCCCATGGCATCTTTAGGAGGAGAAGATTACATTTTTGGATTCCTCATCATTAGAGGAGCATGCTCACCAAATTTCAGCTCAATTGGAGTTGTTTTGACCCCCCAAAAGGGTCAAAAACACTCATTTTTTCACCTTTCTGCCCACTTTTCTGAGCATGTGTTGCGCTCCTGGAAGTCTTGGATTTTCCACTTTTTGGGAAACTTTCAGAGGTCATATTGAAAAAATAAAGGTAGATCTGGAAATTAGACTTCAAGGGCTTTCCCACGAGCCATATCGGAGCCTTTTCCAACATCAGGAAGGCCTCCAAAACAGTGCTGCAAAAAGGCCTATTTTTGTGCTGTGCTCCTGGCATAATTTCAGAGTTTGACACAGTGTGTTGTGCTCCTGTGTGTGACTGGACAGAATGTGCGTTTAGCAAGTTTTCAGAGGCATGTCAAGCCTAAAAGTCAATTTAATTTCCATTTATAGTAGGAAAAGATATTTTTTAAGATATTTTTGTGCCTTGGGCTTTGCAAAGCCTCAAGGACAACTTAGGATATTTATTTTTGGCCAATAGGCTTCTAGATACTCTCTTTGGCTGTCCTCTTCCTTGTTTGTTATATAAGGCATGAGGATTCATTGTAAATAGTTGGGACTTGATGTGTTTAAGAGCAATACATGGTTTTATGAGCTTGGAGAAGAAATTGGTTTTATGAAGTGAATGAATGGCTTGTTTGGCTTGATGATGGAGAAGCATGTTTGCAATATTCCATAGCTTGGTGAATGGTGATGTTTTCTTAACTTGTTAATGTTTTATTTTCCTCATTTCTATTTCATTCTTCTTGGTTACTATAGATCAGAGAAGTATAGGTTGAGACATGCTCATGGAAGCACCTCAAACCTCCTGTTTGTTATGTCTTTGATGTTTTCCTCTTTTAGTCATCTTAAGGAATTCTTGACTACTCCTTAGGCCCACTAAAACTTGTTTTTGTTTCATGAATGGTTAGTATGCTAGCTTATAATTATGATTCATGGTATGCCCTGCTTATTTAAATTTTGCAAAACCCTATCTTGAAGCTTTTCTATGGAATATTTATTGATTAGGTTAATACAAATAGGTCTCGCTCGATCTTGCCCTTTGCCCATGCTTACCAACTTATTGCAGAGTTTCCAATAACTTGATATATGTTTTTTAGGAGTTCCCTCTCCATAAATTTAGTTGTTTGTTTATCTTATGTGTTTTCCCAAAAGCTGAAGGTGAATTTCTAAAGTTAGGAGTTCTAATGCTTCTATGTTTCACTGGAATGTTCATCTTACATGTTTATCAGTTTGAGTATTGTTCATAGAGATTAATGGTTTGCCCTACCTCATGAGTTATTTCTTTAGAATATATATGTTTAATACCTCTTAGTTTTTTCCCAAACTTAATGTTCATTACACCTCATACATCACCTAAATGATCCATTAACCTTGCTAAATCGGCCCTGCAATACACTCTGTTTCATCATTTAGACACCCTTGACTTCATCTGACCCCATAGCCCTATTGATTTGATAACCTCTCTTTCCACCTATCCTACTTGATCATCTTACCCCAACCCAAAACAAACAAACAAAATTACATTTAACAACTAGCCTAGAATCAATCATTCAAAGCGAACAAGTTCACATCCTTCTCATAATAGAGAGAGCCCTCTCTGAGTCCAGGAAGGCTAGGTCCTAGGACTCCAAATATTGGTCTGATGTTACCTTATCGTTTGGTTTACCAATCTGCAAATTACGTGACTCCAACAACGCCTCCCTTATGATACTTTTTCTTTCTCCCTATTGTATACATAACTTTCCCAAGTGATACAAAAAATTGTTATGCACATGATAATCTAACTCTTCATTTTGGTTTCCTTGAATCAAGCTTTCATACACATCTTGAAAATCACTATCATATGCATATTTTTCAATGTAACTTTCATGCATAACTGAATTATGCTTGAGTATAATAGAGGAATTTACAATAGGCCTAGAGAGAATATCAGCTACCTTATTGTAGATTCCCTTTTTATACCTGATAACCAAATGAAATTTTTGTAGAAATCCCATTCATCTGAAATGTCTTGATTGCTGCAAATTTGACTGTGATTGTAAGTATTGCAATGGCTGATGGTCGATATGGATAATGGTCTCTTTCCCCATCAAATAGTGCATCCATTTCTTTACACTTTTTACCAATGCATATAACTCTTTGTCATATGTGGGATAGTTAGTCACAGCTCCATTAAAAATTTCAGAATGAAATGAAATAGGCTTACCATGCTGCATGAGAAATTCTCCCATGGCATAATCACTTGCATATGTTTGGATCTCAAATGGTTGTCTAAGATCCAGAAGAGCCATTACCGATGATGAACTTATATTTTGCTTTAAATCATCAAATTCTTATCGCTGCATATCTCCCCATTGGAATACTTTCTTGACACTTGTCAATGCATGTAACAGAGCTACAATGGAAGAACAATTAGCAATGAATTTCCTCCAATACTGTATTGCCCCAAGAAAGATTCTTACCTATGTAAATGTATTGGGCTTGGGCCAATTCAGAATGACCTCTACTTTGGAAGGGTCTATCTTCGACTCACCTCCTCCAACAATGTGTCCCAAATACACTAAATAAGTCTTTCCAAACTCACACTTTGACATCTTTAAAAATAACTGCTCTTTTTTTAAGACATCGAGTACCTTGTTCACATGAATGACATGTTCATCTCTTGATTTTATGAATATCAAAATATTATCTAAGTAAACAATGACAAATTCATCTATAAATGGCCTTATTACATCATTCATAACTCTCATGAAAGTAGCTGGAGCATTTTTTAGACCGAATGGCATAACCAGCCACTCAAACAATCCTTGTCTAGTTTTAAATGTAGTTTTCCAAATGTCCTCCTCAATTATTCTAACTTGATGATAACCACTTCGTAAGTCTATCTTAGTGAAATACTTTTCATACTTTAATTGATCTAGCAAATCATCAATGCGTGGGAGTGGGTAGCGATTCTTTATTGTGATTTTATTCAGTGCACGAAAATCTATGCACATGTGCCAAGTCTCGTCCTTCTTTGGTGCCAAAATAATTGTTTAACCACATGGTGAAGTAGATGGGTGTATGATACCTTTGTTCAACAATTCTTGGATTTTCTTCTTGATTTCCAAACCCTCCATAATTGACATGTGATACAAACCAATGTTTGGAAGTGGAACATCCTGTTGTAGCTGAATCTCATGATGAATTCCCCTCTTGGGAGGTAACCTATTTGGTTCTTGAAACATCTCGCCATGCTAACTTACCACATCAAAAAAATCATATTTTAATTTTTCGAGTCACATCCTTCAAAATATTCATAGTCAACATCATCCTTTTTCTTGATCATGAGAAGCACAAATTTTTTACTTGCATTAACTGGCCTCATCATTTGCCCTGAATTAACTAGAGAAATATTCAAATTTTTGCGATGAGCTCTCACAATATACTCCACCCCATCCTTAAGCAAATGATATTTGTTCTCATGGCGATAAAACACTAATTTCCTATCATACAAATATGGACTTCCCAAGATAATCCCAGAAATGTCAAGTGGAACCACATCTAACTTGACTTCATCAACAAAGTTTGCAGTAATATCGAATTGAAATATGTATTTCCTTGTAACATATAAATTGGCATTCCTAACTATCCAGCCCAAAGGGTATGGTTTATGATGTGGTAATATTTTTGACCAAGTCTTCTGATATCATGTTGGCTTGTGACCCACTATCAAACAATTCATCAATCTTTGTATGTTTTGAAATCACTCTAACATGGAACAATTCCATCCTTGTGTCTTCATTTGAAGTGTTGTTGTGACTATTTGAGGAACCAGTACTTGCTATGGCTTCCTTTCCTTTGTTAACCATGGCTACGATCTTGGTCTCATCTCCGAAATCGGATCCAAGATCTTGTTGTGTGGTGGCAGTCATTTTTTGTTTCCCCATGTTATTTGTTTTCTTAGGCCTTAGTTCGGGATGTAGTTTCCAACATTGGGCTTCATCATGCCCCTCTTTGGAACAATGTTTTCATGTAGTTTTATCCCCTTCTTTCTTTATTCTTGCATTCTTCTTTCCCTTCCATTTTCCTCCCTTCTCTTTTCCCTTACCCTTAAATGGCTTCTTCTTACTACCCTCTTCATGAATGTTCTTCCCCTTGATTCAAGATGTGTGGCTTGCACACATACATCATCTAAGTTGTTTGGGTTAAACATAAGGATAGTATGTTTCAAATAGGAATGTAAACTCCTAGTGTATTTCAAGTGTGTGTCTTGGGAATTCAAGTTTACTCCTAACAAAAAATCCCTCTTTCTAAACTCCTGGGTGTACTCTTGAACTATTTTGCCTTTGAGTTGCCTAAATTTTTTCCAACTCATAATTGCTTTTTGCATATAGGCTAATGGATAAAACTATATTTTAATGGAAGAAATGAATTCAACCCAAGAAATGGATTTCTTACCATGGATTCACATTTCCTCTTGAGTCTTTGCCTCCCACCAAAGTAGTGCTGCTCCTTCTAGCCTTAATGAAGCCAAATGGATCTTTATGTCGTCCTATTGTATATTCTAAATTCTGTAGTATACTTCCAATTGAAGGATCCAATTGTCTAACTTCTTTGCATTTACCTCACCATTGTACATGGGAAGTTCAAACTTGATGTCCAACTTGAGTAATGGAGTTTTTCATTTTGGGGTTTTTGAATGAGTGTGGGTGGTTTTTATGGTGGAAGTGGAAGATGAAGACGTTGATGAAGATGATAAGGATGAGGATGTTGGAGATGGAGGTGGCTTTCCTCCACTTCCTTTCAAACTCTTCTCTTCATCCTTCTTGTCATCTGAAGTTCCTTCTCCATGTGGAGGCTTAGAACCTTCACCTGCTCTTTCTGTAGTGAAGCATCAATCATGATTTTAACCATTATCTGAATGTCCTTGAAGTCTCTCTTGACATATTCTTCTTCTTAATGTCCTTGAGTCTCTCCAACACCTGACATAATGTCTAAGGATTCAAGCTCAACATCTGATGCTTGTACCTTTTCAATCACTTCAAATTCTTGTGCAATTTGTACCTCTTAAATCTCAACTGTTGGAGATAGAACTTGAGGTTCTTCAAGTGCATCTTTGAGTGTGACTTTGGGTGAAGATGATGCTCTATCAACTCTCTTTCTTCTAGTCCTAATTTCTAATCAAGGTTGTCATTGATGTCAATATGGATTTGACTAAGAAGTCAATATTCTTGAGATGCTTGGTTCTAGACGATGATGTGTTGCCCTAAGAAGTTTCCAAATGTCTCATTGGTGATCTAGTCCCTAAGGAAAAGCCCATGATGTGAAGAACTATACTTTATGAAGCCATACTTGTGATGATGTTATACTCTTATATGACCACACTTAATGATGGTGGTTGATGAAGATTGGAAGACTAAGTGATGACATGATTAAGGATTGAAAGAGACCTTCCTAATGATACTGCCTATAACATATCACTGTGCCACTATGTGATACACTCATTGTTGATGTCCTACATGTTCCTATGATGATGAAGAAGCCAAATAATGGAGAAAACAAACAATAAGCCAAACAAAGAAGCCATACTGTCCTAATAATTTTCTACACTAAATAATTCAAGGGTAGTCATAAAGAAAAATGTTTTTCACCACCGTAGAGGCAACATTTTAACATGGGACCTAGACCATATGAAAGAGGATTTTTTCCTCTTTCTAACGTGCCCTTACTTGCCCCAAAACTCCAAATATTTTGAGAGATATTGATTTTTTAAGTTAAGGAAATTAACTCTGTCATTGAGCCGACCTATGCTCAAGGACACATGTTGGCCTCCCTCCAAAGGGTCACGTCCCCTCATTCAAATAAAAAACCAGTATAAATAGGAGTTCATACTCCTCATTTTAAGCACAATTTTCACTAAATATTTCAAATATAATGCAGTGGGAAGACAGAGAAACTACAGGAGGCCGAGGAGAAAGAGTTTAGGGTTAATTCATTAATTGGGTCATTTATACACCTCCAGGACTAGGAAAATAGAAGCTCGGACATCTTATTGGGTAATATACTTATGTGGACAGTATTCTAAAAAGAGAACTCGGACCTGTTTGAGTGCTTAGAGTAACACCTTCCTACCTCACCAATATTTCTGAGTTCGGATTACTGGACAAAACTGTGACAGGCTACAGGAGATTGTTTTTCAGACTTTAAGTTCAGACCTATGCATAACCTGAGGTATTCATCTGTGACATTCATAGATATGGCACAGTAGTTTAGATCTGTCAGAAATTCATACTTGTGCCTTTGAATTTCAACCTTGCAGATTGATCATAATTTTTTGAAAACTATAGTTGGTAATTGAGCATCCTTTGAGGGCAGACTATTGGAGACTTTTGGAGCAGCCTACTGATACCTTTGAGAGCAAACTTAAGGAGCAGCCTTGAAAATTTCTTGTTGAAGTTGTTGGAATTTTTTGTTGTAGTATACTTAGTCTTGTTAGAAACCTGATTGAGATTTGAGTATTAAATTCAAAGTCAGATACTTTAAAAACTTGTTTGGAAAGGACTAGCATAGTTGGTGACCTCTTGAAGCATATTTTGAAGGCTTATTGTAGCAGGCTGTTAGAGCATTCTTGAAGGCATTTTTTGGACAAAATCTAGAAGCCTTAGAGCAGTATGGTGTGGACATCTTGAAACTGTCGTAGAAGTAACTAGGAGCAAACTTGGGTTGACAACTACTTTGGAACATTGTCATTATGACAAATTGAAGGATTTTTTGAACTTTTGAAGACTTTATTTGAAGGCTAATCTTGGTATAGCTGATTTGAGCATTGTTTGAGAGCAGTACATCAGACATTGCTTTGAATACTTCTTGAAGCAGGTCTTGAAGAGAAACTTATTGAGGACAGTATTTTGGGATCAAGGGAGATTATTAAAGCAGAAGTTTTGTTGAAGCAACCTTGAATAACATCTGGCATATTTGAAGACTAATTAGAGAAAATTTTGAAGATGATTTTAATATATTAGTGTAGACTTCTTGGCAGAAATTTTGGTATACATCTTGAAGAAGAATTTGAGTAGTCTTGGGATATTCTTAAGCAACCTATTGAAGAAATTTCTTGGGATAACTAATTGAAGACATCTTGAGGCATCACCAAGCATTGATTGAATTATTGGAGACACCCTTGGAGATCATGATGCGTTGAAGCCATCATGAGGTAACCTTGGAGAAATTGTTTGGGTAACATGAAGAGCTGTGGAGACACCTTCATGAGCAGACATGGTTGTCATTGATGATGTGACGTGGAGACTAAGTGATGGGAAAACTGAAGATTGTCAGGGCTTGTTGAAGAAGACTTTGGGAGCTATGAAGAATAACCAAACATATTTGAAAAAGTGAAGTTGAGGGTTGGAGCCCAAGAGGTTGGAACCTCATAGAGACAAGGTTGGAGCCTTGGAAAGACCAAGTCGGTGCTTGGCACAATACAGGTTGGAGCCTGGAAGATTGGAGTCTTCATCTAGAGTTGGAGCCCTATATCATTATTGTACTTTAATTATTGTAAAGAAGAAATTAATATAAGTATCTATTCCATCATTTTTCATTTTGTGTTCTAAATATAAGTGATCTAACTGGTAAAATTAACAATTGAAAAGAAATATTGATTCACCCCCCTCTTAGTATTTCCAACAATTGGTATTAGAGCCAGTACATTCACTCAAAGCCTAATAGCTTGAATTTTGATCATTAGAACACAAATGGCAAAGCCAAGGAAGAAAGTCTCCAATCTTCCTAAAGATGTGTCTTCCTCAACCATCAAAATTGAAGTCAATCAATTTGCAAAGGCTCTATTTTTCAATGGAAATTTTGATATATGGGAGGCAAGAATGAAGAATTTCTTGAAGACTCAAGGAATTGAAGTTTTGAAATCAGTGATTACTAATGACATGATGGACGAAGAATCCAAGGAGTACAAAACAAGAGCAATGAAGACAATTTTGAATGGGTTACCAAATTCTGTGAAGGCCAATTTTGAAAAATGTTCGTCAGTAAAATTCATATGGGACAAACTTCATGATCTTCACTCAAAAGGAGTGTTGAAAATGATCTATAGTCAAGAAGATGATGGAAAACAAGAAATAAGTCCAGAATCCATCAAGGAAGCTAAGGATAAAAGAGATGAAAACAAGACTAAAGAAGACCTAGAAGATGAAGAGAATAAAGAAGACTTTGAAGAAGATCTCTTGAATAAATTTATGGCTTCCATGGAAGAAATTAACAGTTGGAAAAAGGAAAATGAGGAACTTAAGAAGAAAGCACAAAATGATAACCAAGACAAGACAAGGAAGGAAGTTGACTTTGTCAAGCTTCAAGTACAAGAAAGAGATGAGGAGCTCGCCAAACTTAAAGAGGAATTTCATCGAAACAAAAGAAAGCATCATGAAGAAGTCATATCTATGACAAATCAATTGGATAAGGCAAAGAAAAGGGAAGAAACTTTGTCAAGCCACCTTGATCAAAGAATTAAGAGCTTGAACAATCTTGAAGCAAAGATTGGTTAATACAAGGAAAAGGTCTCCTCTCTTAGATCTCAACTAGAAGAAGCAAGGAAACAAGCACAAGGAGCCGAGAAAGTGATGAAAACTTTGGCAATCATAGAAGGATAAGTTGATGAAGCAAAAAAGGAGAGAAACACCATGATATGCCAACTAGAAGAAAAGGATGATGAAATCTTGAAACTAAAATCATACATCAATATTATAAAGGCCAATACATGTGAAACTACAAGAATAAAAGAAGAAATGGAGAGTATTCTAGCAAAGGAGAATGAAGAAGTCTTCATAATGAAATGTAATATTCCAAATTCGGAACAGCTAGGGAAAATGCATTTTCCAGTAATGGTTGCTACAGGAATTGAAAACAAGACCTGGATCCCTTAGAAAAATGTGTTTAAGTGATAAATCCAAGAGGAGGCTCCAAATAAATCCTTATAAGTGGGTTAAACAGATCTCCCACACTTAGATGTCCTCAGAAATGTGCCCGATGAGGGACTGCAACAATGTATGAGCAATACATGGAACAACAACGTTATTCTATAGCCATGAACATGTGAAGATACAAATAGCCATCATATTAGGTTATAGCAGCAATAATGTATACAAATGCTTGAGGAAACAATCACTCAAGTAAGGCAATGCCTCTGTCAATGATAAATGGAAAAAACTGCTACATAAAGGAAGCCATGGCTATACAGCGCAGTTTATATGGAGACACTGCAATATACAAAATGATAATATGATGATATATTAATATTAGCTCAAGAAATGATGGGGAGCAAGATCTCAACCCCTGAAAACACTAATACAACAATAATACACAATCCTTGGAAGGATTTGCTACAATGTACAAAATGGAAAATCTACAGAAATGTCGGAGTTGCTGGGCAGCAGCTGCAACTCAATACTAGAAATACATAAAGATAGCTAAAGATGATGCTCAATCTGAAACAAACCTCCTCCAATGGATCTCTCAATGCAATTCTGATCCCGACACTGGAGATCTTGCCCTCCAAGAAGCTAGTGCAACCCCTCACTGCAAGTGTGCATTGCAATAACGCAGTATGGAGACTGGAATGCGCTGCCTATGATGGGAGAAGCTTGGCCTTGATTCCAAGATATTCAAATCAGCTCTGAAACCTTCCTTCTAACCTTTCCGAGGAATAGAGACTCCCTCCTCTGAAAGATGAGACAAGGAATATTGTTGTGGAACCCCTCCATTGCAACACCCAGCAGCACTACGTTATACTTCAACAGAAATAACTCAGTGACTGAATAAGTGGCTTTGCCCTTGAGCCAAGATGTGGAGAAAATGATGTGGAATATTTCAAGAGGCATCTCAAGAAGGAGACGAAATCCTAAACAAGAATCCCTCGTGCTAAGCAGCACTGCAACTCAGCTAAACAACATGAGACTGCAAATAGTCTAATCAAACAAGTGATCAAATGCTCCAAGATGTCTCACTATGGCTGCCTCTTCCTCCTTTTATGAAAGTGAATGACTCTTTGCCCTGGACCCCACACATTAGGGTTTCTTCTACAAATAATATTTCTCCCTCCAAAACTGCGTTGTCTTCCCAAGCAAGCTACACCTCTTAGGCAACGTTGTTGACTTGGTCAAACTTGACCTTGTCCTCATGGAAATTGTCCCTTTTCAGACTAGAAGGTGCAAAATAAGCTGCTCCAATGATCCTTTTCACACTATGAAGGATCTTATTCCTACTCATGGGCCTTTTACCCATTTTATTCACCTCCTAGATGAAATAGGCAAAAATTAATATTCCAATTTTCTGCATGCAAATTTTGGAATATTACATGAAATCAAATATCATCTCCCTTAAAATCAAAACACATGAAGCAACAAGGATGATGGAAGAAATGGAGAAGCAAATAGTTATGAAAGATGAAGATTGTGAAAATTTGAAAGGAGAAATTGTCTTTCTTAAAAATGAAGTTGACTTGCTGAATAAGAACTTGAAAAGATCTCAAACCCTAGATGACATCCTAAGTCATCAAAGGTCTCCCCTTGATAAATCAGGTCTTGGCGATGTAGGTGAATCCTCAAGAAAGAATGATAATGCTTCAAACAACAAAGATGTGAGGAACCTAGAAATAAATTTTGATGCTCCCAGTTCCAACAAAGGCAAGGAGAAGAATCAAGACAACAATAGAAGAAATTATACTCCAAGGAGACTTGCAGATGGTGTCAAGAATACAAAAGGAAATGAATATCATCAAAGAATCCCAAGGCAAAAAGACTTCAGAAGTACATAGAGAAAAACTCCATCTCCCAGGTACCAAATTAAATTTCTTGGTTATTTCTATTCTTGTACAAACTTTGGGCACATGGAAAAAGATTGTAGGGCATATCACAAAGACAAATATAATGGTCCCCGTCAATATTCTAGAAGCAACTTTGCAAAAAGAAATAATGATTCCTCATTCATGAATAAGATGTGCTTAAATTTCCATGACATTGGACATATGGCTCATGATTGTAACTTGACATGGGTCCCTAAAACTATGACAACCAAGCCAGAGAAGAAATTTGCACAAGTATGGAGAAGGAAGCAAATTGGATCTGAAAGTTTCTTAAACACTCAAGCCAACAACACATGTTGTTGATTTGATGAAGATATCCTTGGAAACTTTGATATTCCAAGTGTTTGATGATGAGACTCTTCCAAAAGGAGACCATCCATACAGTTAGGGGGAGCTTGTGGTCATTATTCGAGAGGCCCTATGAAGTATTTGATGAGTCACCCATGGACATTCATCCTTTGATAGATCATCTCTCAAGAGTAGCTCCATTGAAGAACATGATTCCAATATTGACTTCTTCCACCCGATCACAAGGAAACAATATTTCTTGAAGCTAGAGGAGTTTATGCATGACATGGGGAGTAACATATCTATGAAGGACTACTATTCATGAAGAAAGGAAGAAAATTGAAAGGGGGAGTACTTGGGCACCCTATTTTCCATTGATGTCAAAGGGGGAGAGAATGTTGGAAGATCAAGAATATTTCCATCAATGACAAAGGGGGAGATTGTTAATCAAGGTTGTCATTGATGTCAATATGGATTTGACTAAGATTTCAATATCCTTGAGATCCTTGGATCTAGACGATGATGTGTTGCCCTAAGAAGTTTCCAAATGTATGATTGGTGATCTAGTCCCTAAGGAAAAGCCAATGATGTGAAGAACTATACTTTATGAAGCCATACTTGTGATGATGTTATACTCTTATATGACCACACTTAATGATGGTGGTTGATGAAGATTGGAAGACTAAGTGATGACATGATTGATGATTCAAAGAGACCTTCCTAATGATACTGCCTATAACATATCACTGTGTCACTATGTAATACACTCATTTTTTATGTCCTACATGTTCCTATGATGATGAAGAAGCCAAATAATGGAGAAGACAAACAATAAGCCAAACAAAGAAGCCATAATGTCCTAATCATTTTATGCAGTAAATAATTCAAGGGTAGTCATAAAGAAAAATGTTTTTCACCACCATAGAGGAAAACTTTCAACATTGGACCTAGACCATCTGAAAAAGGATTTTTTCCTCTTTCTAACGTGCCCTTACTTGCCCCAAAACTCCAAACAGTTTGGGAGATATTGATTTTTTAAGTTAAGGAAATTAACTCTGTCATTGAGCCGACCTATGCTCAAGGACACATGTCGGCCTCCCTCCAAAGGGTCATGTCCCCTCATTCCAATAAAAAACCAGTATAAATAGGAGTTCAGAATCCTCATTTTAAGCACATTTTTCACTGAATATTTCAGAGATAATGCAGTGGGAAGACAGAGAAACTACAGGAGGCCGAGGAGAAAGAGTTTAGGGTTAATTCATTAATTGGGTCATCTATACACCTATATGACTAGGAAAATAGAAGCTCAGACATCTTATTGGGTAATCTACTTATGTGGACAGTCTTCTAAAAAGAGAACTCAGACCTGTTTGAGTGCCTAGAGTAACACCTTCCTACCTCACCAATATTTCTAAGTTCGGATTGTTGGACAGAACTGTGACAGGCTACAAGAGCTTGCTTTTCAGACTTTAAGTTTAGACCTGTGCATAACCTGAGGTATTCATGTGCGACATTCGTATATATGGCACAGTAGTTCAGATCTGTGAGAAATTCAGACTTGTTCCTTTGAAGTTCAACCTTGCAGATTGATCATAATTTGTTGAAAACTATATTTGGTAATTGAGCATCCTTTGAGGGCAGACTATTGGAGACTTTTTGGAGCAGCCTACTGATACCTTTGAGAGAAAACTTAAGGAGCAACCTTGAAAATTTCTTGTAGCAGTTGTTGGAATTTGTTGTTGTAGCAAACTTAGTCTTGTTAGAAACCTAATTGGGATTTCAGTATTAAATTCAAAGCTAGAGACTTTAAAAACTTGTTTGGAAACGACCAGCATAGTTGGTGAACTCTTGAAGAATATTTTGAAGGCTTATTGTAGCAGGTTGTTAGAGCATTCTTGAAGGCATTTTTTGGACAAAAACTAGAAGCCTTAGAGCAGTATGGTGTGGACATCTTGAAACTGTCGTAGAAGCAGCCAGGAGCAAACTTGGGTTGACAATTACTTTGGAACATTGTCATTATGACAAATTGAAGGATTTTTTGAAATTGTGAAGACTTGCTTTGAAGGCTAATCTTGGTATAGCTGATTTGAGCATTGTTTGAGAGAAGTACATCAGACATTGTTTTGAATAATTCTTGAAGCAAGTCTTGAAGAGAAACTTATTGAGGACAGTATTTTGGGATCAAGGGAGATTATTAAAGCAGAAGTTCTGTTGAAGTAGCCTTGAAGAACATCTGGAATATTTGAAGACTAATTAGAGAAACCTTTGAAGATGATTTTAATATCTTGGTGTAGACTTCTTGGTGGAAATTTTGGTATACATCTTGAAGAAGAATTGGATTAGTCTTAGGATATTCTTGAGTAACCTATTGAATACATTTCTTGGGAAAACTGATTGAAGACACCTTGAGGCATTGCCAAGCATTAATGATTGAAGTCTTGGAGACACCCTTGGAGATCATGATGCGTTGAAGCCATCATGAGGTAACCTTGGAGAAATTGTTTGGGTAACATGAAGAGTTGTGGAGACACCTTCATGAGCAGACAAGGTTGTCATTGATGATGTGACATGGAGAATAAGTGATGGGAAAATTGAATATTGTCAGGGCTCGTTGAAGAAGACTTTGGGAACTATGAAGAATAACCAAACATATTTTGACGAAGTGAAGTTGAGGGTTGGATCCCAAGAGGTTGGAGCCTCATAAAGACAAGGTTGGTGCCTTGGAAGATAGGGTTGGACCCCTAGAGGATTGGAGTCCTCAAGAAACCAGGTCGGAGCTTGTATTAGAGAAAGGGTTGGAGCCCTAGAGGTTGTTGCCTCAAATTGACAAGGTTGGAGCCCTAGAGGTTGGTGCCTCAAATTGACAAGGTTGGAGCCTTGGAAATTCCAAGTTGGTGCTTGGCACAATACAGGTTGGAGCCTGGAAGATTGGAGTCTTCATCTAGAGTTGGAGCCCTATATCATTATTGTACTTTACTTATTGTAAAGAAGAAATTAATATAAGTATCTATTCCATCATTATTCATTTTGTGTTCTAAATATAAGTGATATAATTGGTAAAATTAACAATT
Organism: Pinus albicaulis; assembly: GCA_034641835.2. Classification (NCBI taxonomy): domain Eukaryota; kingdom Viridiplantae; phylum Streptophyta; class Pinopsida; order Pinales; family Pinaceae; genus Pinus; species Pinus albicaulis. The sequence goes on from CM076580.1 coordinate 1,090,608,972, forward strand.
GAAAAGAAATACTGATTCACCCCCCTCTCAGTATTTCCAACACTAATCTCAGGACTAACAACCAATGGCTTCCCTTCTCCTCTCTGTAACTTGAACCTTGTAATCATTACAAAATTGCAACTATTAAAACACTTCTTGCACAATCTCAAGCAAAGCAAGAAAATATCCTTCGATCTAATACCAACTTCATCTGAAATCGATTGCTAGTTAATGTTGTGCTAATATCAGTTTCAGATTTAATATGAAAGTGCTTTGGCTTGCTTCGTGTACAAGGGTTTATACATGTGGTTATGATTGATAAATCAACAAACTTAATGAGATTAAGTGTAATTCATGAACATAAAATAATGGAAACTAAATGTTGAATAACAACATATAAAAACAAAAAAAAACACCAACAACTGAGTCAAATACACATTGTTTTGATGAAGGAGTTCACCCCTCCTGGGCTACATCTCCTTGGTCCAGCTTCCATGGCATGGGCCTTTGTATTAGCTTCTATTGTGCATAAGTGTTGTTTACAGACTCCTGTTTCCTATGCCACCTACTCCAATGGCTCCAAAACATCAAAATATACCAAGAATGACTCTTCCTGAGCTAAAAATGGGCAAAAATTGCCTCATTTATGGAAAAACCAAATTTTCTGACAATTTCTCCACTAAAATTGGAAGTTTCCCAGACAACTCCACTAAAACTGGAGCTTCCGCCGCATTTGGCAGGCTCCACCAAGTCTTCTGTCAGTTTAACTGTGCATTTAAGTTAATATAAGGACGGATTTAATTGATATTAGTGGAAGGTTAATGCATAAAGTGCGTTTAGCACTAATCACGGGTTATGGTGCTAATCCTGGATTAGAGGCGCATTAAACATGGATTAAATTCCATTGATTTTTCCCACTGGTGAACAGTTTTAGCTCCTGGTCATAGCATTTGAACATATGGGAGGGGGCTGGCCCCTTCCAGACCCCTAACCTTGGCACGCATAAAATTTAAATGTGTGTAGAATCCTTATGGGTTAAGCCCCACAAAGGCGTGATGGTATGGCATGGGGGTGGTTGTGGGTTAGACCTCGACCCCCGCACCAAGTTTTTGCTACGCATTTCATTAATACATATCCAAAGTCTGAAAAATTTGGAATATAACCAAATATGTCTTTGCCAGGTTTAGAGATAGTCTGCCAGTTCTGGCTGCTCCATCAGATAGTTAGCCTTCGCCAGGTTTAGAGATAGGCCACCATATAGTTACAATATCTATCAGCTAGGTATAGCCCCATTCCAACAAGTATATAATTTTTCCACCAAATATAAAGCCTCCCCAATAGGTCAACCAAATGTAGTTAGGGTTAAAACCTTACCGTTCGAAAATATATGTGCACCATAATATGCCATGGGGGAGGGCACATGGTAGCCCCTAACTGCTCCACATGGCCCTTCTCCATTGGTTCAAATCAACCATTATAAAACAAAAAAATTCACCCATACTTAGAAATTCAACCTTAGGATTAGGAAGAAAATTTCAATTTCTCCAAGCAACATTGCGAATCTGACTGTGACACTTGTCACAGTGTCATTGGATGAATATTGGAGAATATTCCATGGATATTACTGAGGTGCTTAATGGACTACCAAGTCATCATCTTGTCACTATTCTGCACATTTTTTACCTGTTTGATAAAATAGAAAACATACCATAACTTACTCATACGAACTCAGATTTTGATGAAACGAGTTGCGTTGGAATCCTGGTGACGAGCCCTATCCGGTCACTCTGGTTTGGAGAATTTCTAAGAACTTTTATTTTTTAGCTAAATACTAAACCTTTGATCTCTCCTAGACTTAGCACTGTAAATAATGCATTTGGTCCAATTTTTCCATCTGCTCTGCATTCTTCTCATGACGAACTCTCTCAGCTGCATCCACTCTTTCCATCAGGTTGTTGATAAGTGCATGACAATTCTTCAGGAAATAATGTCGGATAACCTGCCCCTCATTTACCTCAGATCAATCAAACCCATGATTCCCCTTTCCACCACGGCCTCCTCTGCCCCGACGAATCTTCTTTTGAACCCTCAAACCCCCACTTCTATTATCCCCCTGCTTACCCCCTCCACGGCCCCCATGCACACCCACACTAGTGAGTTGCGCATGCCCCGAAATCTTGCCACATTGGCGTGGAGCCACCATGATTATTTCAGAGTCTGCTACCCACACATGGCCATGGAAAATAATGGAGGGAGAATTCCCACACCACACTAGGAATTCATAATTCGCTAAGGTCAAGGAACCCCTTTGTGTGTAGAGTCCAGAGACCAGACCCCCCACCATAGAAAACAAACACCACCAGCAAAGGAGCCAAATGTAGCCACCCACCACCGCAGGAAGCACATAGACACCTCTCACCAGTAGATAAAGGTTTCTACCACTAAGAAAACCAACCATCACCCACGAAACCAACACAAGAAATTGAACAAAAAACGATGAAAAAATATCCGATGCCTGAGTGTAACTTCTCCTAGGGAAATGACCAACCTCCAAATTCTCCACATAGAGACCACACACCAAGCCACCAATATTGTCGCTCCCATGCTAGAGGGTGTTGGCTCGAGGGGTACTGACCCAGGTTTGGAGGTTCAAGGTTTGCCAACAACCCCTATACTACTGGCCCTTTCGGAAGTGACCTGCTTGCGCAAGCCAAAGTCTCACCCGAAGGAGTATGGGTGGGTGCTGGAACTAGGTTTCCGCACCCTGGGAGAGGGTAGGTAAGTCAAGTAGAGCTACGTTCAATCTTACAGTGACCAGATCTTATGTCACAGATCCTAGATCTACATATTCCCTTCGCATCCACATGCACAGCAACAATGATATTCACAGTAATCAACAGATCATGAAATCATATAACGATAACACAACTATTCCAGATATTCTTGCATGAAGTGCAATAGAATAGATCCAGATCGTAGCATAAACAAGTAACACAAGTATGTTCACAGCTTAAATCAATAACACAGCAGCATATAGTAATTAACCAAACATCACAGATTCACATCATAGCAATTCCAATAGATTCAGATATTCAACAATACTTCTGCATTCATTAATCCTTCAGATCTTTCTTACAATACCCAAAACCCAACCTGCGCACACAGCAGCAGGGTCCGCACACAGCAGGACAGAGAATCTCTGCACACACAGTAGTAGGATTCCTTCCCCAACAACCCTAACCAGATCTATCAGTTCACACTTATCAATCTCGACTCATTTCTCCCCCTTACAACTCAAAATGTCATTCTATTTATAACAAGCTAACCTAAACTTTCCGGTGGTCCGCAAACCATGGTTTGCGGACTCTAGGTCTACCCTTTGACCCATTACAATTCTTTCGGGGCTTTGACCCACCCCAAAACCCCTGTGCTAGACCAAAATATGCCAAAACTTATACAAAATGGACCAGATTCACAGCTTTGTAGGAGAACCCGTTCCAACAGTCCCCCAACACAATCTTGTGACTCGTCCTGAGTCACTACGTTGGTAGGTTCTTTACCTGCACATGTGCGGCCACTCTGGCCATATAGTCATATTATCTGATATGGTTTTAGCCAAATTCCATTGACGTAGCCTGGTAGCATATCACCATGCAGGGTAGCTAGCCTAACAGCTCCGCCATCTATGATTTCTGTAACTATGTAGCGACCAAGCCAATGTTGTCGAAACTTCCCTAGATGCTTGGAAAAATGGCTATCATATAAGAGGACCAATTCACCTTCCGTGAACGTTTTTTGGCAAATATGTCGGCCATACCAGGCTTTATCGCAGGCCTTCTGAACCTGCTGATGGAAATTAGCCAGAAACCAATCCTCCTCCAAAGCCATAAGCTACATTAATCGCTCCTCCATGATATCAGGTTTTTCCATGTTCGTGAATGCTGAGATAAGTAGACTAGGAATAATATACTCCATTGGCATCATGGCCTCCTTGCCATAGACCATCCTGAAGGGGGGTTTTTCATGTTAGCTTATTGCAGGTCATTCGATAGGCCCAAATAACCGAGGGGATGCGCATGTCCCAATCACTGTGATCAGCGTTGCAGAAACTTTTCAGCATCTGCTCCAAGATTTTTTTAAAAGCCTCAACTGCGCCATTTTCCTATGGGTGATATGGTGTTCTCTTCGCATGATGGATCTGGAATTCCTCAGTTAAAGCTTGGATTGTTTCATTAACAAAGTGCGTACCTCTGTCGCTCATGAGGATCTTCGGACATCCGAATCTGGTCAAGATTTGTTCAAAGATGAAATGCGCAGTGGTATCCATAGTACAATCCTTTACTACCTGTGCCTCGGCTCACCGGGTTACATGATCAGTGGCAGTAATAATGTAGCGCACACCCGTCTTCTTTCCTAGTGGGTTGATGGGTCCTACGAAATTGATGGCCCATTTATCAAATGCTTGTAGAGCCATTTGCGGTTGAAGGGGCATTTCATCTCTGCAGGATGGCCTTCCTGTTCGTTGGCAAGTATCACAGGCTTTACAATAGTCGTGGGTGTCACTATGCAGGGTTGGCCACCATAACCTAGCTCTCAAGATCTTTTGCACCGTTTCTTTTCCTGCATAGTGACCTCATGCTACTCCGTCATGAGCTTTTGCCAAGATAGTGTGCCTTTCATGGTCCAAAACATATCGCCGCAACACTTCATCAGCTCCCATATTATATAAATGACTTGTGATGATGGTAAAATCCGTTGCCCGGGTGACTAGCTCTTTCTTTTGTTGTACCGAGTACTCTGGAGGTGCCACCCTAGTAGTTAAGAACTGAATGATATCTGCGAAATGTGCATCCACTACTTTAATAGCAAAGAGTTGCGCATCAGGAAATCCATCCTCCAAGTTGGTTAGCTCTTCACCGCTCTCTATCCGAGACAAGTGGTCTAGCCCAACATTCAACTTTCCCAGCTTGACGATGATTTCAAAGTCATATTCCTAAAATAGTAGCAGCCATCAAAAAATTTTCCCTCCCAACACAGGCTTATTGACGAGGTACTTCAAAGCTGAAAGGTTTGTGAACATTTTAAAGTGCCCTCCTAACAGATAATGCTGATACTGCTGCAACGCGTAGACCATAGCCAATCCTTCCCGCTCTATGGTGGAGTAGTTGCGTTCCGCACTTGAGAGTATCCTACTTGCAAAGGCGACCGGGTGGTCAATGTCTCCTTCTCCTGGCTGCGTAAGGAGAGCCCCGAGAGAAATGCCGGACGCATCGACATGAACATGAAATACCTTCTCCATTGGGAAAGATGAGAATAGGCACCGAGACCATTTTTTCCTTAAGTAACTCAAAGCTCTTTTGACACTCATCATTCTAAAAGAACGAACTATCCTTCTTGAGAAATTTTTCCATAGGAGCCATAGTCAGTGCATAGCCTTGAATGAATTTCCTGTAGTAGCCTACGTGTCAAAGGATCGAGCGTAGCTAATTTTCCGTTGTTGGTACTGGAAAGTTTATGATAACTGCGATTTTGGCAGGGTCCACCATCAATCCTTGCCGACAAACTATGTGGCCGAGAAATATTCCAAAAGGTACGTAGAAGATACACTTCTTGATATTTATGGAAATCGGGTGCTTTCGGCAGGCATCCAACATCATGCGCAAGTTCGATACGTGTGCCTTCATCAGGCCAAAGACAGTCCAATCATCGAAATACACCTCCAAGAACTTGTGGATGAACTCTTTTAATACTACGATGACGACCCGCAAGAAGATAGCAGGGGCATTCTTAAGACCAAACGACATGATAGCATACTGAAAAGATCCCCACTCAGTGGCGAACATGGTTTTGCTTCGGTCCTCAGGTGCGATTATTATTTGATGGTATCCTGAGAACCCATCCATGAAAGAGTATGCTTCCTGGCCATCCACGCTATCCAAAATTTCATCTGAGAATGGTGTAGGGAATGGGTCATGGACGCAGGCATCATTAAACTTGCACAGATCCCCGCAGATCTGAATCTCCCCCTTAGCCTTTTTCTCCTGAACCACCATCGGGTTGACCCAGTCTGACTATTCAACAGGTTCGATGATACCTGCAACGATCATTTTATCAATTTCTTCCTTGACCTTCTGCTTATACTTGGGGTTCAGGCTATAGGGCCGCTACTTCACAAGACACACATCCGATTTGAGAGTGATATGCATGACCCCTAAGTCTCCCATGATCCCTTTTAAATCCGAAAACTTTGTTGGGAACAAGTCCTGGTATTCTGTGAGTAGTTCAGCCACTTTGCCTACGGTATCCTCATCCCAGCAGTCCCCAATCTTAGCCAACTTAGGGTGCTCTTCCATCCCAATGTTGAATTCGCACAGCTTGAGAGGCTTAGTGACATCTACCTCTTGCAGTGGGGGTCCTGCAATGGCGCACTCCCCTTCCAACTTTGGGATAGAGACAGACCACGTATCATCTTCACCTTCCTCCCTCACCAAGCTGCATCAATTGACAATATCCTGCATCTGGGTTTCCCAAGTTGGCTCTTCTGCAGTATTCGGAGCACCGGATTTGCCAAAAAAAAATGTATCTATGTCCTGCAGAGCTTCTTCAAGTGCCTCGGAACCCCCTATTAGTCTGAATGTTCCTATGAAGTCATTCTCCAGAGTTTCCCAATGGCGGGTGCGTTGATGTAGCTCCGCATCCAGGTACCATGCAGTAGGGATTGGACCCAATGAATGGATGAATAAGTGAACCCATTCTTCTGTATTTCGGTCACCCCATGTCTTTCTCCATGCAACCAAGTGTTTCTGCGGGTACCCTGGGCCAAGGAACGTCTCGACTCGTACCTCTGCCAGAGTCTTAAATCGCAGGAGCATCATGCCCCGAAAATCCTCCCACTCCTGGAACACTTCCTCATGTGTCTCCCACCAGCGTGCAGGTGTTCCACGCATGGCCAGCTTAAGGGCCCATAGCCTTTGTTCCCTTGGAACCTTAGCTTCAAATGCTTGTAAAAATGCCTTAATATTATCAGAACCATCAAAATAGGGTAGGTCTCTTACCTCTGAGGAAATGCATCGGAAGTCCTTTATGACTCGAAGGCATCGCAGTGTAGAGGCATCATGTAACCAATTTTGCCAGTTCTCCATCTCCCCATCGGAGTTGGAGAAACATTCACTGTCCTTTTCCCAGCAGAGTACACCATCAGCCATGGGGTTGATCCAATATTCGTCCCACGTAGTCAACTTATAAATATGATCCACATCCTCTTCTTCGTGCACCAACTCAGTGTATTGTTAGCCTTCCGTAGGATCTAATGGCACTATCACTCTTGTACCATTATTCTCAAACACCATGCTTCTCTTCTTCAAGTTAATGATACCTCCCATATCGATGGCCCAATCCAAGCCCAAGAGCACGGGATAGGGGTCTGCATCTTCTATGATCTCAATTACCTCAAAGTCTGCTTGGGCCTTTACTCCTACGATATCCACCACGATTTTCTATAGTCTCCCCAAGGGTATAATATTTTGCTGATTAGCCATGCGTAGCTGGATAGTGAACCATTCCAACTTAGGTTCTCCTATTCATTGCCAATTCTTTTTAGGTAATACATTTGCATCTGACCCTAAGTCCAAAATAACCTAATCCATCTCATAATCACCGATCTGTGCAGATAACCGCATCTCCATACCAGTGCGTTTCTTATATATGTATAGTTTGTGCATGTCCTTGATTTTTGGAGGTAGGCTAGGTCATGTTGCGTAGCTATCTATCAATGCCTGAAGATTCTCTACAACCGTTGGGTTGCGCAGTAGCTTCATACATGCCTGTAAAAAGGGCTTGACCTCCTTTTCCACCTTAATGTTCGCAGGTGTCTGAGAAGTAGATGCTTATGCCTTAGCAAAGTCTTTGTGATCTGCGATAAATGTTTCTTTTTCCTTGGTTAGGTCCAAACCCTGTTGTTTGATAACAGCTTACCGGATCAGAGATTTAGTCACAGCCTTCTCCCCAGGTCCTCCGATGTCCATTCCATTGTGTTACAACATTTACGCTTAGATATTTGTCTCGCAGCTCAAACTTAACCCTCTACACATTTTGCGTAGGTGTTGGATGCTTCTCCTACATTTTTGCTATCAAGATTGGATAGTCTTCGATCGCATGATCCAGTTGTCTGCAGTACCGGAAAGACTGTCTCGTAGGATTCGGGTAGTCTCTCGCAAAGTGCTTGACCTCTCCATAGTTATAACATATTAGCTGCCCTCATCCTCGACCTATGCTTCCGCCTCGGCCTCCCCCCCTGCCCCTGGCTGGGGAGCCACCTATGCCTGCGGGGGACCTTAGCGACGTAGGGTATGATTGTTCCCTATATAATTTTCTGCGATCAATCATCAAATTGTATGTCTAGAAGTTATGTTCATCATGTCCTACCGATCTACAAAACCTGCACCATTGTTGTTTTACCTCTAGGACATACGTAGCAAGGCGGGGGCAGTGGTTTGTGTTGTGCAGCCCTGCAACATGGAAATCATCACACCACAATGCTAGCCCAATTGGCCCTGCAATTTCCCTTGGGCGCAATGGGCTAGGTCCCCCAGCATGCATATAGTCTAATAATAGAGGATAGTTATCCTTGGTGTGACCATTCACCCTGCATCGTATGCACCACCTTTCAGGGCTAGCCTCTGCTCCTCGCTCTTTTCGTAGGTTCTGGATCTCCATGTGCATTGCTTCTAACTGTCCTTGGATCTGTTGGATGCCCAGCTAGTTCTCGTCTCAAGGCGCGGCTTCTAACTTCATAGCACCCTCCAAGGCTTTCTCCTATGATTCAAATGTTTGATGACCCATAGGTACGCGCAGGTGAGGCAGCAGCATAGCAATGAACCATTCTGTATGCTTCTTGTCATCATATTGAAATCCTCCTTCTCTAATCACCTTCTTCAGTCGTTGATCGGCCTCCCACACAGACTCATAAAGCCCTTGCTTGAAATCTTTTAGATCAACCACTATTTGCAAGTAAGACTTAGGCTTCTTGAATTTTTGCTTAAAATCATTCTTAATCTCCTCAATGGTTGCGTTCGCATGCTGGATGATGTATCCCGTGTACCAGTCCAAATCTCTCCCTTAAAAGGAAAGGGATAGTTGTGCCCACTTCACCGCATCACTAGCTACATTCTGCTCAATCCATACCGATCCTGCGACAAACCAGAACTGATCCATGTCTTCATCCCCCACACCCTTAAAAGTCGGCAACTTCATGTGCACATCCATGTCGTCTTCTAGTGGTGGTGGAGGCGTAGGCGAATTCTTACTCCTATGTTGGTTCGAAAGTGGTGTGCCGGGAGGATTCTGCGCAGCTACTTCTCTTACCGAGATGTAGACAGATCTATCTCCTTCTAGGTTGGTCCGATATTATTTTCCGTTTCACGTCGTACTTCCATCCGGATCAACAGTCATTCACTCGGTGTGACTACACAAGATACTCTTTTCGCACAGTAATATCTTAATCAACAATGGTAAGGTCTTTAGAAACTTACCCTGGAAACCCTTGAAGAATCTTCTCTCTAGTTCAGAGTAGGATATGAACTAATCGATGGAAAATTCTATCACGAACCCTCCTAGCACACTGTCCACCTAGTGGTCCACCGTGCGAGTGATGGTGTTATCAGTCGTCTCTAACTACTGGATCAATTCGGGGGTCCACTGCATGACCCATTTGTCCTTCCAACACTTCTGAAATTCAACCAACCTTGTGAGCCACTCCTGGAGCTCAATCGAAATTGTCACAAAGAAGATCTCGTATATCTCTATGAAAATATACTTATTTTTCCACTCCTCGGTGGTCAACCTCTTACTGCGGTTTTCTTTCACTGCGAATTCTTGAAATTGTTGTTCGAACCATTCATTAATTTCTTTGCTTTCAGGTTTCCAGCTTGGCCTTGGCATTACCCTATCCCTCTCTCAAAATGCTCCCGGTCCCAACAACGGAACCATTTTTTGGCTCAAGGGGTCCCGACCCAGGTTCGAAGGTTCAAGGTTTGCCAACAACCCCTATACTACTGGCCCTTTCGGCAGTGACCTACTTGCGCAGGCCAAAGTCTCACCTGAAGTAGTATGGGTGGGTGTTGGAACCAGGTTTTCGCACCCTGGGAGAGGGTAGGTAAGTCAAGCAGAGCTGCGTTCAATCTTATGGTGACCAGATCTTATATCAAAGAGCCTAGATCTACAGATTCCCTTCGCATCCACGTGCGCAACAACAATGATATTCATAGTAATCAACAGATCATGAACTCATATAATGATAACGCAGCTATTCCAGATATTATTGCATGAAGTGCAACAGAACAGATCCAGATCATAGCATAAACAAGTAACACAAGTATGTTCGCAACTTAAATAAATAACACAACAACATATATTAATTAACCAAACATCACAGATTCACATCACAATAATTCCAATAGATTCATATATTCAACAATACTTCCGCATTCATTAATCCTTCATATCTTTCTTACAATACCCAAAACCCAACCTGCGCACACAGTAGCAGGTTCCGCACACAGCAGGACAGAGAATCTCTGTGCATACAACAGCAGGAGTCCTTCCCCAACAACCCTAACCAGATCTATCAGTTCGCACTTAGCATCAATCTCGACTCATTTCTCCCCCTTACAACTAAAAATGTCCTTCTATTTATAACAAGCTAGCCTAAACTTTCCTGTGGTTCGCAAACCGTGGTTTGCAGACTCTAGGTATACCCTTTGACCCATTACAATGCTTTCGGGGCTTTGACCCACCCCAAAACCCCTGCGCTAGACCAAAATATGTCAAAACTTATACAAAATGGACTAGATTCGCAACTTTGTAGGAGACCCTGTTCCAACATAGGGCATAAAATTTGGAAAAGAAACTGGTTTTTTTCCACCACCCTCGAGGTTTCCTGGACTGCGGATTCTAGCTTGCTCTCTTAGCACGAAAAAACAGGCTCACTGAAAGCCAAGAAAAATGGAAACGAGTGATCTCACTTCCCTTCAACTTCCTATCCTCAACCCATATGCAGACAATGGAAAATAAAATCAGCAGCAGGGATCAGTTGAACACATCACACCAGCAAATGCCCACGACAAGCACACATAAGCCACTCCCTCTGTAAACCTTCCTGTGACATTTACGCTTCCTCTTCGGAGGCCACCATCAGGACTAGCACCAAACCTGAGTGAGGAGTCTAATGTTGGTCTCCCTCATCTTCTCTCACCCTACCCTTTCACCACCTCCGAACTCTAATGCACAATTATTTTTCACACGAATTGCCAACGTGAAGCCAGTAAATCTCCCACTACATGCATTATGGTGACGGGGCCAGGATTACCATCCATCACCCTCGCTCCACCTATATTTACTCATGTGAGACACCTTCCACATGTTGCTCAGACCTCACCCACATCGAGGAGTATTGTATGAAGCTTTGTTAATTTAGTTATGAACCTTAATTAAATTTTTAATGGTGTATGGATTTTTATTAATTGTTTGATATGAACCTTGGTTAATTTTTAATGGTATTATGAACTTTTGTTAATGTTTTAGGTATGAAATTTATTTATTTTTAAATAATATATAGACCTATATTAATGGTTATAAATATGTAATTCAAGATATTTAAGTATGGTTTATTTTGTAATAATGGATACATGTATTTAGTTTTATCAATTTCAATGAGAATTGTACCAATGAATAGATTTATTTCATTTAATACATAATTTACATGATTATATCAAATTAAGCTTTAAATAAAACAATATTATTAGTTTTATATTTGATTAATAATCAAAGTAGTAAATATGTTTTTGCAAAAGAGCTCCCCTCAAGTGATGCATAGTAGGGACTTTGAAGCCCTTTCATGTAGCTATAATAGAGTCCCACATAACTTGGTAATAAGGTGAGTGAGCAACATTAAATGGGATATCTGAATCATACCACCATCTAGCAATGTATTGAAAAGAAGATTCTTTGCATAGTTACAAGACATGTCAGATAACCCTCGATGATGGAGAGCTTGACCTTTTCGTTTTTTCTTGACAACTCAGATTTCCTGATGGGGAAGAAAGTGAAGGGGGTTTATTAGCATTTATGGCAGCAGTAATGAACCCTGGTTTTGGAGGAAATAATGGGAAGAAAGATCCTTTTGGAGGACCGACATATTTGGTACATTGACGGAGGCAACCAAAGATGTATGATAGTCAATGTCTCCAGAATTCCATTTCTCTATAGATATTTATTTTTCGAATACTCATAATTCCCCTTAACCTGACATGGTGCCAGGTTGATGTACCCAAACTCACGCAGTGGACCAGAGTCAAGATCAAAACCCCTCGATGTCACCATATTAGAGCTCAAAGGTGTGACCATGGATTGGATACAATATCAAAGCCCCTGCAACATCACCATCTCGGAGCTCGAAGGCGTGACCTGTGATAATGAAGGGTTTTCAAGCTTAGCGTCGTGGGATTTGGCCTCAACGGAACAATCTTGCCTTTCATTTTCAACTGAACCAATTTAGACTCCCTCGACTTGTTGGAAAACTGTTTGAATAGAGAGATACCAATGAAGCTCCAATATCTGGTCAATATTGCAATGTAATTCCCTTGCGGTGAATCCTTTGCGCTACCTAAATGTCAAATATCTCCACGATAAAAGCCTCACAGGAAAAGGTGGTGGACTTTCGACATTCAAAGATTGGATTCAAAGGTAGTTTTGGGCCTTGGGTACCTTGATCCTGAATACTTCATAAGGCAATAACTAACAAATAAATCTGATGTGTATTGATCTGAAAATGGTCTGAATAACTTGTATGTATTTCAAGAAACTACCACTCAGTTTTAATTAAAATGATCTAGCTTGTACTTGACAATTTTGCGAAATTATTTACTTGAAAGTGGTGTATGAATTTTTACTGTTTATGTGTCTTAACTTCATTTTCTCTTGCTATAATTTAACATGTATGACAGCAACATAATGCAACAGATAATCATTCAAACACAACATCAATTTTAATTTAGGAGTTCACCCGAAATCTCGTGGGCTACGTCTCCTTTGAGCTTTGTCATCCTCAGATCTTTGGGATTATGGTAAGTTTTTTTACAAGTAAATACTTAATTCCAATGAATACAAAAATGATCCAAAGGACTGAAAATACCATAGATATCCCTCAATTGGCTATCCAAACTCTAAAAAATAGCTTTAGGATCTTGTTGACACAATTCCTTCTGTTGGTGCACTAAGCTACTCTGAGCTTCTAAATGGCACAAACTCCCTTAGAATTCTATTTCTATCACTAAAACCAATACTACTATATCCAATACACATCATACATCAAATACCAACTGATAAATTTCTCAAATTGAGCACTGCATTCCCCAAATAGGCTATCCTCCATGGTTTGACCAGGTCTTCCCAGAACTTCACATCCACTTTTCGAGCTCTAAAATTTCTCACAATGTTCTGAAACCACTTCCATTGGTTCTAAAATGACTGAAATATTCAAGATAGAGTTTTGGTTCATCAAAAACGGCCTCTGGCTGCTCCAGTTTCGCCTCCAAACGCTGTCGGCACCCCTTGGCACTAGGGTTAAAGAAAACTTCTCTACTGAGTTTTAGACCTCTATAAGTATTCAAAACTTGCTGAAACCTCTATAAATAGATTTATAATGATGTTTTTAGCCAAGAATGACCATTGGTTCACTGCATATGATCTCAAATAGCTCAGTCTAAACCCTGTACTGCTGCTGGCAAAAATTGGCACTAATGACCCCTGGAACTTTACTGAAGATTTTTGGCCTTCAAACATTCTAAACAGGATCTCAAAACCATATCATCAGATTTAGAACATCTGAAATATCCAATTTAGCCTATTGGAACTCTGGAAAAGGACTCTAACTCCCCTGGTTAGTCCTCAAACTGAATTTGTCTCATGGTGGCCCCGATGGCTCCTTCATCTTCCTTGAAGAAAAAGCTACGGAAGCTCACCTCCATTCGACCTAAAACCTGTCCCAAAGTGCTCAGGAGGTCGAAGAGACCCAAAATTGACTACAATTTCATCCAATTTGGTTCCATAATGAGGAAGTTATGGCCTCCCAAAGAAAAATGCCCAATGTCACTAAAACAACTCCACTAAATGTGGAGGACTGAAGTTAACTGCAGTTAGGTTGGCCAATTCCGCCAAATATGGCATGCCACCATAAATTCCGCCAACTTAAGAAACTGAATTAGTTTAAATTAAATTAAGGATTAAGGGCGTTTAATCATGTTTTTAAAAAACAAAACGAATTTTGCGCTAATGACCCAGATTAGTGGTTAAGCCACGTTTTAGCGCTAATTAATTTGGCATTAACATAGATTCCACTTTTGTTGTAGCGCTTGGTCGCTTGGGGTTGGTCGCATGGAGCACCATGAGGTGGGGGCTAGCCCCCTTTACTGCCTATGCAACGTTCATATAAGTTCAAATACAAATTGCGACCATAGTCATATAAGAAACAACGTGTAGCCCGCCCGGTCGGGCCTGTGGGTTGGTAGTCAGTCGACCCGGGGTCAAATCTTGTGAAGTCACAAAATTTTGTACACTGCCAAAATTTCACTGGCCTGGGGCCACGTGGTGGCCCCCTGGCCTGCCACGTGGCAACCCGTGATTGGCCACAAAAACCAAAATTCAACCAATCATCCAATAGAACATTGCCACTTGTCAAAATGTAATAGGCTTGAATGGAATATTCTAGGGGAATATTCCAAAGAATATTCTTCTTAAAAAATTTCCCAAATTATAAAGTCAAACTCGGTCAACTGAAAAATGGAGTTTACTGGAGACTTCAAACCTTAATAATTTTCACATACAACCTTGGTTTTAAGAACCGTTTGCGGCACCAGAATTACAGCGACGAGACCTTTCCATTCGTTCAGGTTGCAGCCAATTTTGAACACTTTAATTTTTGAGAAATTTTCCTAACTCTGACATGATCTCCTAATCATGTATTCTTTGGAGTAGTGTTATTGGAGGTCTTGTGTACAAGGGAAACTCTTAATCTTGTTTTTCCCGGAGAAAAATTCAATATAGTAGAGTGGAAAATGCACTGGTGGAAAAAGGGAAAGCTTGAAAAAATCATTGCCCCTCTCCTTGTTGGGACCATCAACCCTAGTTCTCTGAAAATGTTTAGGGAGACAACCGAAAAAGTTCTTGGAAGAGAAGGGCATCGATGGGCCTTACATGGGAGATGTTTTATGGAACCTAGAATATGAATTTCATCTCCAAGAGATATCAATGAAAAATTATCTATATGAGAATAGTACAAATCATATTGCATATGTTCCTTTGTGATAACTAGATCCAGAGCCTTTTGGTCCAAGTTTAGTATGACTTCAAGACCCAAGTCTTGTACGAAAGTTCTCAATTTATATATTTCATTAATGAGCATGTGGCATTTTGGAGTTCTCAACATCCCATAGAGGTATATTTGTGAGAATTTACCTATTGTTTGGAATACGTTCTCCTTCAGTGGATATGACACATAGTGGATCCATACCTTGCTGCAACAGTTAATCACCTCGGGATGTTTGCACAAGATTCAGGGCAAAGTGAACAAACAACACTAGAAGAGATTGAGGGGGCATGAATTATGTTCCTTTTCGCTGCCCAAATCATGAGACTTTTTATACTAGAATTATTGGATGAGGTGGTTGTGGAAGTGATGATGATTTAGAAGATGCAACCACAAGAATTTGTTGAAATTCAATAAGAAAATTTCAGAACCCACACTTAGTGAATTAAGCACCTACACTAGGGTGGGACTCACAAGGCTAAATTTGGTGCATTTCTATTTTAGTTATCCCTTAATTAAGATGGAAAATAAAATGTAATCTACTCTCAAAATAGCTTTTAATAGTTAGCTGAGAGTGATAAAATCAGTTAGCTCATGAATTTCAAGTTAGAGGTAGTTGGTGAGGCATGTAGAGTAATTCTAGTTGTAACAGAGTTCAAAGTGCAGTGGTGCATTAGTTAATGCAGGTTGTAATCAGTTTAACTCAGTTAAGTGAGTTAAAATTAGTTGTGTTAGTTGTAACTGTTAGATACACTAGTGAGAGATCAAATGAATTAAATATTAATTAATTCACAATCAGTGATCTCACATGCAACTGAGGATTTACTATTATTAGTTGCATGCATGTCAGATCCAGTGGAGACCCAGTTGAGACCTAGGTGAAAGGGAAGTTGAATATCGGTTGTAGGATTATTGGGTTGCACCCATGCAACCAAACAACCATTGGAGTGCCCATGATACTTTCGCAGTCAAGGAAGGCCAAAATTCCTATTCTTTAGGGATTGCATTCATTATGGATTGTGCAAGGCAGGAAAGCTGTCTCGAGGCAGTAAATTGGCTAAGTATTGGTTAGTTTTATGTATGACAGTGTGAGACAATTAGCTGAATACAGGAGGGCTCTTGTGATAAGAGTTGTATGTAATTGTTTCATGATTCAATGTTGAATATACAATAAAATATAGTGGGGTTTTGAGCAGCAAGCTTTCCCTGAGAAATTATCTGTGTTGTGGTTTGATTTTATTCTTCTTTGCTTCAATTGATTGGTGATTGTGTTTTTAATTCCGCAAAATATTTGTAGAAGCAATTCAATATTTAACTTTAGTACATTGTTAGATCATATTGAATCGATGATATACATGCTTGTTGTATAATTTCTACATGGTATCAGAGCATAAAAAATCACAATTGTGAAGGAGGATCTGAGTTCGTGACTGGATAGAATTCGAATTTGCAAAAAGACTTTTCTACTGCTACAGCTGATTCAGGATCGAAATGGATTTCAATGGCTTGAGATTGGAGTATGCACTCGAGGGATGGAGGTAGTACTCGAATACAATGGCTTGAAGGAATTCATTAACAATGATGTTCCTAAACTGGCTATGACAGATGCTACAAATCTTGATGCATGGAAAAAGAAAGTGAAAGGCGAAGAGGATATTATTATAGGGAGTACGAGACCACATTGTCTCAAGCATCCATGGGAAAGCCACACCATATGCAATGTGGAAGGCTTTGACCAATCTATTCCGGAACGACATGTTGGGTGTGGAGCTTGATTATCTTGTTTATTTTGTATCACAGCGTTGGACCCTTGTACCTTAATGGGGGCGGCAATGCCGCCCGTAACTAAACGCTGCTTGGGGGGTCCAGG
This sequence comes from Pinus albicaulis, assembly GCA_034641835.2. NCBI lineage: Eukaryota > Viridiplantae > Streptophyta > Pinopsida > Pinales > Pinaceae > Pinus > Pinus albicaulis. Next base: position 1,090,626,182 of record CM076580.1, read on the forward strand.
GGGGGTGGCTATGACTTTATGGAGCCCCCCTTGGCAAGGGGTTTTAGGGGCAGTGCTGTCGAAGCTAAAAATAGATGTAAAATTTCCTTGTAAAAGTATAGCAATTTCTAGTCAATCTGGGTCGTTCATTAGGCAGATGATCTGACGGTAGAAGCTATGTTTAGTTTAGGGTTTTTTCCCTAGAAGGAAACCCCTCGCTTGTATGAGGGTATTGTATTGTGCTGTGCATTTTATATGTATTCTTGAAGCGAGAAATAGATAGGGAGACTGTGAGAGAGAACAAAGGATATTACAGCAGATCTGCTGTAGGTTGTGTCTCTTCATTTTGCTGGATAATAGAAAGAAAGGACTGGCTATTTTGGGTGGACGTAGCCCAAACTGGGTGAACCACGTATATCTGTGTCTCTTTGGCTTTATGTGTTTTGTGTGCTTGTGTTTTCTGCATATTTGATGTGTTTCAGTGCTCTGTAATATTTAATTTTCTAACAACTGGTATCAGAGCTGAAGGTCTATTTGGCCGATAAACTCACAGGAAAGAAGGGTTCCTGGTTTGAGTGGGAGCAACGACAGAAGATGGTAAATTTAGGGTCGAGAAATTTAACGGCCAAAAATTCCCGCTGTGGAAGATGCAGATGGAATATTATATGTATCAGAAAGATTTGTACCTACCATTGAGCGGAAAAACAAAGAAGTCGACGACTACGATAGACGCAGAATGGGATATTCTTGATAGAAAGGCACTCAAAATAGTATGGTTGTGCCTCGCGATGTCGGTAGCCTTCAATATTTCGAAGGAAACAACAATAGAGGGTTTGATTAAGGAGTTGGTGGAACTATATGAAAAACCCTCGGCCTCAAACAAGGTATTTCTTATGAAATGTTTATTTAATATGAAGATGTCGGAAGGTCGATCTGTTGCAGACCATTCAAATGATTTTAATACAGTTACCAGTCAGTTAAGTTCTGTAGGGGTAAAATTTGATGATTAAGTTAGAGTTCTGTTATTTTTGTGCTCATTTCCAGAAAGATGGAATGGTTTAGTTATGGCCATTAGTAACTCTGTCTTTGGATCTAGTACTTTAAAGTTTGATGATGTTGTCGGTGCTATCCTTAGCGAGGAAATGCGACAGAAAAGCTCCAGTGAGACATCGGGTAATGCTTTGAGTGCAGAGTCTAGGGGAAGAAGAATGGAAAGAGGAAAGAGCTTGAGATATCACAGTAAATCAAGGAAAGGTAGATCCAAGTCTAGATCGGGGATAGTGTGGTGGAAATGTGGAAATAAAGGACACCTAAAGAAAGACTGTAGGTCTCGGAATGGAAAAGAAGGAGACACACATCAAGAAAACAATCATGAAGCAAATGTGATAGGTGATGTGTTACAAGATGCTTTGATTCTTTCTTTCAAAAATGTTACTGATTCTTGGGTTGTATATTCAAGGGCCTCATTCCATGCCACACTTGATAAGAAATATTTTCATGACTATGTTCAAGGAGATTTTGGACAAGTCCGTTTGGGTGATGATAAACCCTGTAAAATTATTGGAATGGGTAAGGTTCTTGTAAAACAACAGAATGGAAACCAATGGTTATTAAAGGGGGTAAGGCATGTTCCAGATTTGAAGAAAAATATGATTTCAATAGGGAAGTTAGGTAGTGAAGGTTGTGTGACAACTTTCACAGATAAAACTTGGAAGGTCACCAAAGGAGCACTGGTAATAGCAAAAGGCAAAAAGGTTGGTACATTGTATTTATGCAATGGTATTTCTAACTCTGTTAATGCTTTAACTTCCAAAGGAGCAGATGCAGCATTATGGCATCATAGGCTCGGACACATGAGTGAGAAGGGGATGAAGATTCTTCACTCAACAAAAAAAATTTCCGAGTTTGAAGAATGTTGATTTGGATTTTTGTGAGAATTGCATTTATGGAAAACAAAAGAGAGTCAGATTTCTCAGAGTTGGGAAAGAAAATAAGAGCGAAAAATTAGATCTTGTGCATACAGATGTATGGGGACCTGCTCAGGTATCATATCTTGGTGGCTCTCGTTATTATATTACTTTTATTGATGATGCAACTAGAAAAACTTGGATTTATTGTATTCAGAATAAATCTGATGTATTTGATACTTTCAAGAAATGGAAAGATTTGGTTGAGATTGAGACAGGAAAGAAGTTGAAGTGTCTCAGATCATACAATGGAGGTGAATATTGCAGCAAAGAGTTTGATAGGTACTGTTTAGAGCATGGAATTCGCAGAGAGAAGACAGTTCCAAAAACACCACAAGAAAATGGTGTGTCAGAAAGGATGAACAGAACAATCATGGAGCGTGTAAGGTGCATGAGATTGCATGCAGGATTGTCTTTACAATTTTGGGCAGATGATGTAGATACTGTTGTTTATCTAATAAACATAGGGCCTTAGAGTTTTTTGGATGGTGGTATTCCAGAGGAAGCATGGACAGGTAAAAAGGTAAACTACTCTTTTTTAAAGCCTTTTGGTTGTGAGGCCTTTGTCCATATTAATAAAGAAAATAGAAAAAATCTTGAGGCAAAATCAAAGAAATGTACCTTTATTGGATATGGTGTTAATGATTTTGGTTATCGCTTATATGATTATGAAAATCACAAAATCATTAGGAGCAGAAATGTAATATTCAATGAAAAGGTATTGTATAAGAATCAGTTGCAGGAAAAGAAACAAGAAAAAGAAAACAAAGAATACACAGTTCTTGATGAGATCACATAAAAGGTAAAGGTGCCTGAAAAATAATAATAATCAAGAGCCACCACAACAACAACCACCACAACAGGAACAGGCACCTCAGACACTTGAAAGTGGTGTTAGAAGATCTACCAGGATAAGTAGACCCCATGAACGATACTCTCCTTCATTATATTATTTATTGTTGACTGATTCTGGTGAACCTGAATGTTATGAAGAAGTAATGCAGGTTGAAAGCAGGAAGAAGTGGGATCTATCCATGGAAGAAGAAATGGAATCCTTAATGCATAACTAGACTTGGGACTTATTCAAGTTGCCTGCATGTAAAACTACATTGCAGAATAAATGGGTTTACAGGCTAAAGGAAGAAGATGGAGGAAAACAAAGGTACAAAGCTAGACTTGTGGTGAAGGCGTTTGCACAAAAGAAAGGTATTTATTTTGATGAAATAGTTTCTCCTGTTGTTAAGATGACTTCAATCAGAACTATTTTAAGTCTTGTAGCAGCAGAATATTTACATCTTGAACAGTTAGATGTAAAGACATCATTTCTCCATGGAGATTTGGAGGAAGAGATCTATATGCAGAAACCAGAAGGATATGAGGTCAAAGGGAAAGAAAAATTAGTGTGCAAGTTAAACAAGAGCTTGTATGGCTTAAAACAGGCTCCAAGGTAGTGGTATCTGAAATTTGACAAGTTTATGTTTGAACAAGGTTATACTAGATGTCACTCTGATCATTGTGTTTATCTGAAAAGGAAAAATGATGGCAGATATATTATATTGTTATTGTATGTAGATGAAATGCTTGTTGCAGGGTCTAACATGCAGGAAATAAATGTGCTCAAAAGAAAATTGGCAAATTCATTTGCAATGAAGAATTTGGGAGCTGCAAAACAAATCCTTGGTATGAGAATAACTAGAGACAGGAAAAATCACAAATTAACACTGTCTCAGAATGAGTACATACAAAAGGTGTTGAAAAGATTTAATATGCAAAATGAAAAACTAGTTAGTACACCTTTTGCTAGCCATTTCAAACTTAATAAGGAGATGTGCCCCAAGACCCAAGAAGAAATGGACTATATGTCTAAATTTCCATATGCATCAGCAGTTGGAAGCTTAATGTATGCAATGGTCTGCACAAGGCCTGATATTGCACATGCAGTGGGAGTTGTAAGCAGGTACATGAACAATCCAGGGAAAGAACATTGGATGGCAGTAAAATGGATTCTCAGATATTTGAGAGGTACCACAAATCAAGAATTATACTTTGGTGGTTCAAACATTGCTCTACAGGGATATGTTGATGCAGATATGGCAGGTGACAGAGATAACAGGAGGAGCACTACAGGAAATGTATTTACTGTAGGTGGAACAACTGTCAGTTGGGTTTCAAAAATCCAAAGTGTTGTTGCACTTTCAACAACAAAAATAGAGTATGTTGCTGCTACAGAGGCTAGTAAGGAAATGATTTTGTTACAAAGGTTTATGGATGAATTGGGTAAGAAGCATGATATGGGCACGTTATATAGTGATAGCCAAAGTGCCATTCCTCTTGCAAAGCACTTAGCATTTCATTCCAGGAATAAACACATACAGCTCAAGTACCATTTCATACAGTCAGTATTGGAAGATGGACAGTTGAAGCTGGAAAAGATACACACTAGCCAGAATCCTGTAGATATGCTAACAAAAGTTGTAACCAGGGAGAAACTGAGAACATGCTCAGTTTCAATTGGTATTCAAGGATGACGATGAAGATGAGAAACAACCGGGTCCAAAGAGGATTCATTTTCCAGCAAATGAAGCAGCGGTGGAGTTGCTACAATCAGTCTCCAAGTGGGAGATTGTTGGGTGTGGAGCCTGATCATCTTGTTTATTTTGTATCACAACATTGGACCCTTGTACCTTAATGGGGCTCGTAATTAAACAATGCCTGGGGGGTCTAGGGGGGGTGGCTGTGACTTTATGGAGCCCCCCCCCCCCATGGCGAGGGGTTTCGGGGGTAGCGCCCTCGAAGCTAAAAACATATGTAAATTTTCCTTGTAAAAGTATAGCAATTTCTAGTCAATCTGGGCTGTTCATTAGGCGAATGATCTGACGGTAGAAGTTATGTTTAGTTTAGTGTTTTTTTTCCCTAGAAGGAAACCCCTCGCTTGTATGAGGGTATTTTATTGCGGTTGTGCATTGTATATGTGTTCTCGGAGCGAGAAACAGATAGGGAGATTGTGAGAGAGAACAGAGGATATTACAACGGATCTGTTATAGGTTGTGTCTCTTCATTTTGCTGGATAATAGAAAGAAAGGGCTGGCTATTTGGGGTGGACGTAGCCCAAACTGGGTGAACCACGTATATCTATGTCTCTCTGGCTATATGTGTTTTGTGTGCTTGTGTGTTCCACATATTTGATGTGTTTCATTGCTCTGTAATATTTAATTTTCTAACACGGCAGTGACCATAGGAAATTGGCACTCAAATATAAACTCAGGAAGATCAAGATGGAGAAGGGAAACTCCATACCAAAATATCTAAAAAAATTTGTCCAATGTCAGGATGAAATGGGGAGCATTGGTATAACTGTCCCTGATGATTATTTGGTGAGCTTGGCTCTCCTAGGAATTCCCAAGAGTTGGCACAGTTATCAAGACTCTGTCAATGGAAGGTAAAATATGCTAGATTGGGAACGACTTTGGTTAGATTTGGTGCAGGAGGAGTTCAGACGGAACACCAAAGAGGGATCTTATCTAAGAATGAAGATGAAGAAGATTGTTCTTTGGATGCCAAGACAAAGAAGTGGAAGGGGAAGAAATTCCATTCCAAATCCAAGCCCAAAAATGGAAAGAATTAGGACATGTTCAAGGAAAAGTGTTTTCATTATCACGAGCATGGGCATTATGCTACTAAATATCCACAAAAGAAGAAGAACAAGAAGGATGGAGGATATGCAGCTGGTGAGGCTTTGGCCTCACACTTTGAGCTTGACTTCTGATTGATCGCATGCATGGTGTCAAGTGCATTGGGATCTGTGTGGTATTTGGATAGTGACGCTTCCTTTCACATGACAGGAGACAAGGAACTTTTCAGTAGCTTGGAGGAGAAGGATCTCTAGATGCATACTGAAATGGGTGATGACGGGTGGTACAGTGCTACCGGGATTGGTACCATTACCTTCCAGAGGTAGTCAAGTAAACCCTTTCAATTAAAATATGTAATGCATGTACTAGGTTTGAAGAAAAATTTAGTCTTAGTCGCGATGTTGGAGGATAGAGGCTATGATGTTGTTTTTAGTGAATGAAAATCCTTCCTGCGACACAAAACAACAATAAAAGCCAAGAGGATAGGGATTCGAGTTAAGAATATCTACAAGCTAGAGGTAGATGGCTGCACAACAATGATGGGCAAGGCAGACAAAGTGGTGAGTCGGGATGAGGGCAAATGATGGCACATGAGATTGGGTCATCTTCACCAGGGAGCCTTGAAATTCATGCAGCATATTTCTATTGGTCTTCCTGGGGGTATGCTTGCATATTAAGAAATATGCAAGGGATGTACAATTGGAAAATATGTAAAGGCCAACTTTCATGAGAAGGAGAACCGAGATTCAGGGATCCTTGAGAGAGTTCACACAGACGTGTGTGGACCATTCTCTATTGCTTAGACAACAAAACATAAGTACTATGTGATATTTGTTGATGAATTTTCTCGTAAGTGTTGGATCTTCTTCATGCAGAAGAAATATCAGAAATTCTCTAAGTTTATTGAGTTTAAGGCATTTGTGGAGAAAGAGTCGGAGAAGCAAGTGAAGGCTCTTAGGAGCGACAATGGTGGAGAATACATCTCTAACGAATTCAAGAACTTCTACAACAAAGAAGGAATTCGAAGAGTACTGATAGTGCCTCATAACCCACAACAAAATGGGGTCGCATAAAAGAAAGAACAGAATGATCATGGGTGCAACAAGAGAGACGTTGCATGGTCAAGGTCTACAGATGCATTTGTGGGTGGAAGCATGCAACACTGCGATATTTGTGCAGAACTGTTGTCCTCATTGGATACCTGGCATGAGTACACTTGAAGAGGCTTTCACTGGTAAGAAACCTGATGTTTCACACTTCAAGATTTTTGGCTCATTTGTTTATGTGCATGTGACAAAGACGTCAGGAAGAAGCTAGAACTAATAACTGAGATCCGAGTTTTTGTGGGGTACACTGAAACACCCCATAATTATCGAGTGTATTTTCCAAACAACATAATGACTGTTGTGTGACAGAATACAAAATTTGATGAGGAGAAAGCCATACAGTTGTCCCTTGAGAGGGAGTTGGAATTACACGCAGAGGAGGAACTGTTGGTTCCCAAGGATGAGCCTCAAGATGTGGATCATCCAAATGCGGAGGATCATGGAGTGGAGGAAAACACTCATGCAGAGCCATCCATCTGAAATGGCAGAAGGTGCACAATGGAAGTTGATATATTTAGACTTGATGTTGCAGAGAATGTAGGAGCCCCTACTTCACAGTGCAGATAGAGACAGTCTCTTGATAGGTTTATTGGATACATGGATATTATGAGAAAATTTATTGTGACTGAACCATCTTCCTTTCAGGAAGCAGTGCAACAACTAACTTGAGTTGATGCAATGGTGGAGGAGTATGACTCCATTGTCAAGAACAGTGCATGGGAGATTGTCCCAAGATCGGAAGACAAATTAGTGGTTGGATCAAGATGGATCTACAAGGTAAAGCAAGCTGTAAATGTGAGTGTGGAGAAATGCAAGGCCAAATTTGTGGCCTGGGGATTCTCACAGATCGAGGGGATTGATTATGATGATACTTTTTCACCTATTTCAAGGTAATCTTCCATAAGATCCATCCTTGCACTCTCATCGCAGATGGGCTAGAACATTCATCAGATGGATGTGAAAGCTATGTTTCTCAATGCGATCATTGAGGAAGAGGCATACATAGAGAAGCCTGAAGGTTTCTAGATCTTCAACAATGAGTTGCATATGTGCCAACTCAAGAGAGCACTATATGGGCTGAAGCAAGCACCTCATGCTTGGTACACTTGGATAGACAGCTATTTCACTGGACCGGGCTTCACCAAAAGTGAAGTAGATGCAAACCTGTACCAGATTGTGGTTGAGGTAAGCTATTGATTATTTTTATTTATGTTGATGATCTAATTTTGACTGGTAATGAGCAACTGATACACTCATGCAAGGAGGATCTTGAAAGGAAGTTTGAAATGAAGGACATGGGACTCCTTCATTATTTCCTTGGATTGGAAATATGGCAGCGGGATGGTGAAATTTTTGTGTCTTAAGGAAAGTATGCAAAGGAGATACTGGGTAAGTTTCACATGGAGAGCTGAAAACCCATGGATACTCCTCTTCTAGGAAATTGGAGGAAAGAGGATGCTACTATCTATAGGAAGTTAGTTGGTTCACTTATGTATCTAGTGAACACCAGACTAGACATTTTCTACACAGTTAACCAGTTGAGTCAAGCTATGGTTAAGCCTACAAAGCTCTTTTGGAAGGCGGGGAAGCATGTCTTGAGATACCTGAGGGGCACATCAGAGTATGGTCTATGGTACATATGGGAAGAGGGAGTGAAGCTTCAAGGCTTCACGGATGCAGATTGGGTGGGCAGTCCATCAGACAGAAAGAGCACATCAGGAGGGATCTTCATCATAGGATCGACAATAGTTTCCTAGTAGAACAGGAAAAAAAGATATGTGGCACTCAGTTCAATGGAAGCAGAGTACATGGCAGCAAGTCAAGCTGCATGTGAGGCTATCTAGATGAGAAAGATCTTGGTTGGTTTGTTTGGTTCTTAGATGGATCCGAAAATGATACATTGTGATAATTAGAGTTGCATTAAACTATCGATTAATCTCGTGTTTCATGATAGGTCCAAGCAGATAGATATCCGGTACCATCATCTCAGAGATTGTGTGCAGAGAAGAATAATGTTGCTTCAATACATTGCCACGGAAGATTGGGATGCAGACATTCTGATGAAGGCACTCACCAGGAGAAAATTCGAATACCATAGAGGCAGGATCGGGGTGAAAGATAATCCCTTTATTGTTGATAGGGAGTGTTGAAATTCAACAATAAAATTTCAGCACCCATGCCTAGTGCATTAAGCACCTACACTAGGGTGGCCCACAGGGCTAAATTTGGTGCATGTCTATTTTAGTTATCCCTTAATTAAGATAGACAATAAAATGTAATATAGTCTCAAAATAACTTGTAATAGTTAAGTGAGAGTGATAAACTCAGTTAGCTCATGAATTTCGAGTTAGGGGTAGTTGGTGAGGCATCCAGAGTAATTTTAGTTGTAACAGAGTTTGAAATGTAGTGGTGAATTAGTTAATGTAGGTTGTAATCAGTTTAACTCAGTTAAGTGAGTTAAAATCAATTTTTATAGCTCTAACTATTAGATAAAAAAGTGGGAGATCAAGTGAATTAAATATTAATTAATTCACAATCAATGATCTCACATGCAACTGAGGATTTAATATTATTAGCTGCACATATGTGAGATCTAGTGGAGACCCAGTTGAGATCTAGGTGAAAGGGAAGTTGATTATCAGTTGTAGGATTATTTGGTTGCACCCATGCAACCAAACACCCATTGGAGTGCCCATGATACTTTCGCATTCAAGGAAGACCAAAATTCCTATTATTTAGGGATTTCATTCATCAGGGATTGCGCAGGGCAAGCAGGCTGTCTCGAGGTAGTAAATTCGCTAAGTATTGGTTATTTTTATGTATGGTAGTGCTAGACAATTAGCTGAATACAGGAGGGCTCTTGTGAGAAGAGTTGTATGTAATTGTTTCATGATTCCATGTTGAATATACAATAGAAGATAGTGGGGTTTTGAGCAGCAAGCTTTCCCTGGGAAATTGTCGGTGTTGTGGTTTGATTGGATTCTTCTTTTATTCCTGTGATTGGCAATTTTGTTTTTAATTACACAAAATATTTGTAGAAGCATTTCAGTATTTAACTTTAGTACATTATTAGGTCGGATAGAATCCATGATATACATACTTGTTGTATAATTTCTACAACGTTGTGTTCTCACAATTGGTGAATCCTCGTGGGAGGTGATCACAAAACAAGACTCCTTTGACATGTTACAAATCTACCAATTTAGCACATGCAGAGAGAACATTGGTGAATGTCAAATATTTAGGTTTTGTAATGCTCCCAAATTAGCATGCAGCTAGTTGGAACATTAATTTTTGTTTTTATCACCTATGAGTTGAATAATTGGGTAAGGAGGCCCATACATAATAAAAACATGAATAAAATCCCTCATAGTATGAAAGGGGATCATCATTGGAGCTGGATTTCACACCCTCATGTGTGAAAGAGGACAATTGCACAAGGACAAGGTCAAGTTTGACCGAGTCAACAACACAGAGATAGGAGGTGGAGATCATCTTGTGGGACAGCACAGTGAAAGAGGGAGCAAGATTCCTTGATGGAGGAAACCCTAATGGGTGGGACCCACGGAGAGAGGGCTTCCATTTGTATAAAAGGAGGGAAAGGTAGCCATATCAAGACATGTTGATGATTATTGATTTTATGGTATGTTTAGACTCCTGTGCATTCTCTCGCTGTTTAGCAGAGTTGTTGTGTTGTTTAGCACGAGGCATTCCTGTTTAGGAATTCGTTCTCCTTTCAAGAGAGGCCTCTTGGGGGATCTTGTTCTTCATTTCTCCACATTCAGGCTCAAGGCCAAGCCACTTCCTTTATCTACAGTGTTATTTCTGCTGAAGTATAACGTTGTGTTGTGGGGTGTTACAATGGAGGTTCCACAACACCATTCCTTGCCTTATTTTTCAGAGGAGGAAGCTTTCTTTCCTTTGGGATATCAGTTAGGAATATCTCTAGGCATATTTCACCATATTTGGCATCAAGCCAACCATTTCCATGATCTAAAACGCAATCCCTCTCTTAGACTGAGTTATTTTCAGTGTGTATCTGCAGTGAGGGTTGCAGTGTTTGTTTGGAGGGAGAGATCTTCAGTGTTAGGATCAGCATTTCACTTGGAAGATCCATTGGAGGAGGTCTATTTCAGATTGGATATCATATTCATCCATCTCCATCCAGTCAATGAGTTGGAGCTACTACTCAGCCCTACTACTCCGACATTTTTCCATTATGTATATTTCAGCCAATCCTTCTATGATTGACTTGATATTGTTTTTTAGGGGTTAGAGCTTTTCTCCCCACATTATTTGAGCCATACATTTCCATATCTATGTATTGATATTATTTATGTATCAGTGCCTTATATAAACTGCACAGTCATAGCCTTGGGCTTTCCATATGTAGCAATGTTCTTTATTTTCATGTACATGTTCTGTTGAGGCTTGCATTGCCTAGCTTGAGTGATTGTTTCCTCAAGGATTTGTACTCTTTTGCTGCTATGAGATCAATATGCTGGCTATTTGGATCTTCTCATTTTTTATGCATTGATATAACACTGCTACTCCATTATGTGTTCTTACATTGCTGCATCTCCAACTTTGGAACATCTTAAGGTGTTCTTATTGTTGTAGAAATTCCCTATTTTTGGATATTATAGTGGTATCAGAGCATCATTTTGGCTCAGCCTATGAGTTTCAGCCAAAGAAGATAGAAGAAGACCAGAATGTTGGAGAGGATGATTTTTGTCTCATCATTCTTCAGATCTATGAAGAACCTCCCCAAGGAGGATAAGCAAATAGAAGAGGAAGGACCATGCACTTCCTATTCTCACCGAGAAGAAGACAATAAGAATGAGAGATACTTGGATCATTTGATTCTAAGTAAGTACCTTGTTGAGTACAAATCTCAACCTAGAGCCTTCAAATATACTCTAGCTCTTCCACAGTTCATTCAGTTAAAGGAAGAGAGGAGGTCCTGCAACAAAAGAGAAATCAAAGGTAATAGGTTTCTATTGCCTACATATGATGGATCATCTACAGCAAGAGCTTGGGCAAGAAAGCTTGAGGCATTCTTCCTAGTACATCCAGTGGTAGAGAGGGAAGCAATAGAAGTTGCAACACTGCACTTGGAAGGTGGAGCCAATGTTTGGTGGTTCAGCCACTTCAGCCATGCAAGGGTGAATACTTTTGCAAAGATCACTCAAAGGTTGATTAGAACCTTTGATAGAGAAAGATCAGAAGAGAAAAATCCCACACCACCATGGGAGGAGACTTGTACCAGCGTTGTCACAGCCTTGGAAGAGAAACCTTCTACATCTGTAAATGGGCAGCCATTTCAGTGGAGGAAAGAACTATTGCAGCCATACAAGGAGCTCCTAAGATCCATCAAGGTATGAATGAAGTTCCACTTTCTATTTCAGCAAATCTTTTGGAGGATTGTGGAAATTCATATTTATATGTCCAAGAATCAACATACATTGCTAATATAGAGCAGCAAGATTGCACTGCGCTGTGCAACATTGAAACATTCAAGGAAGAAATAAACCATCATCCTCATGAGCCATTTTTGGAGTGCATACCACACTTGAGGTTAGGGTTTGAAGATTTGAAGGAAAGGATGATCGATAGTACACATCTTGACATGAGAAAAAATTTCTCCTTTCCAGATGACATTTTCTCAATGAGCACCTCTTAGCTCAAAGAGAAACTTCTACTTTTAGCAGATCCAAGACCTCATTGGTTTTGGAGGACTATTGATGAGAGGGAGATCTCATGGAGATATCCCATTAGAGGTGAACTTTGACATGTCATGGAGTGCAAGGTTCATCAACACATGGAGGATGGTTGTCTTCATAGGAAGGATACCAAGATTGATCATGATGCAAGACATCCACAAATGGTTGAGTGGATGTGGATGGAGAGCAAGAAGTTGGTGAGCTACTTGCAAATTTATGACACTGGGCAGCAGGAGGCATGGCTGCATTGGCTACTCTTAAAATATTTTGGCCATCTTGAGACATATCCTCTTTCAAAGGGTATGAGGAGGCATAAAAAAAATTTGTTGCTTTGGTTTTCCTTGAGAGAGCAAGGGCAGATTTTCTCTCACACTTTGCATGATGTTGTAGGAGTAGGAGATGGAACTATCATGGTGTAAAGGGGCTACTCCTTGGCCTTATATTATCAAGAGGTACTTCCACTTTATGAGGGACTTCTTATGTGTAGCAGTATTATGGGAGATGTCTTTGACAAGATGAATGTCAAAGAATGGAGCTATGAGTTGGAAGGAGCCTATTTACATAGGCCAACAGCGTTGTCACTTGGGAGCTTGGGGTTATTGATGGAGTGTCCCCAGGATCACTTCACACTTGATGCACTTGGTGGACAAGGAGGAGGTGAGAATGATGAAGTGGTGGATGGAAACATCTATTAAATTGATATGATCTTCTTAACTTGGATTTCCAAGCATGAGAAGAGTGGTCTTCATGCAGCACATGGTTTATTCCTCTTCATAGGAGTGTGTCATACCACTATGGAGGAATTATTCACATACATATGCATCATATTACTCTCAACACATTGTAAGAATATTTTTTTTGCATCCATGGATTGTATAACATAGTATTTGGATAATCTTACCATTCATGTTCAGTGCATTGCTCCACAAGAGGGCAAGCTTTTCATTAAGCTCCATGGTCAACATTGGGCCAAACTGTATGATGGAGATAGCCATCTCTTATATGGCCTTGGGCAAGTGTTTTCTTTCATGTGTGTTCAGTTGATGTACCTAGCCATTTGCTATTTATTATTATATGTCATGACATACATAATTATCCATGTAACAAAAAACTTGCCATGTAATTTTCTGAAGCAACAGTTTGGGAAATTGCACTGTCACTATTGCGAAAACTGTTGGTACCTTCTTGCACCACATGAAACCTTCAGAATTTTCCTCATTTTGATTCTGATCATGATTTCATTTGCTGATATTGATCTTGCTTGTATGGGAAGCATGACTGGAAGAGATACACATGAGTTGGATGTGTCCTTTAGGGAAGAGGATTCTCACACTTTTGCATTGCATGTTCTAATGGGAGCATGAGAGGAGATATGGCCACCACAGCCAAAAACTTGTTTCTTTTTGTTGAGGTGGGCCATGTGATTGATGGGATGCCATATGATGATGATTGTCTATTCATCACATATAGGATGATTTGGGCCAGCTTGATTCACAACATTGGAGAGGAGATCTTTGGAGATCTAGTCTTCACCTTGCCACTTGAGGGAAATTGTTTTGCAGCCCAAGATCAGCATATGCTCTAAACTTATCATAATTGGAGAGGAGGATAGTGTGGGGTAGGCTCCTATGTCTACCATGTTTATATTTTCAGTCCACCTACATTGCGTGAGCTCAAGGTGGAGGAGAATTTTCAGGAGTTGCCATGTTGGGAGGTGACTCATTCTGTATGGGTGATTGCTTGGGGATGGAAGATCCACATGGGAAGGATGTTTCCCAATACAATTTAGACTCCATGCCTTGAGAGGACCTCTAGACAACACCTTATTGCCTCCTTGAGTACTTTACTTATTCATGATGATAGCCATTTGGCTAGCTTACATGCTTGGGAGGGGCAATTTGGAGATTCATTGATGAGACAACATCTCATTCCTTGGAGGAGTACATCATATGTGGATGCTACAGTAAGAGAAAGGGAGACTTGTTAGTTCTATCCTTGCAGTTGCTTGAGGACAAGCAACATTTGGGAGGGGAGGACTGTAATGTTCCCAAATTAGCATGCGGCTAGTTGGAACATTTTATTTATTTATTATCACCTAAGAGTTGAATAATTGGGTAAGGAGGCCCATACATAATAAAAACATGAATAAAATCCCTCATAGTATGAAAGGGGATCATCATTGGAGCTATTTTTCACACCCTCATGTGTGAAAGAGGAAAATTGCACAAGGACAAGGTCAAGTTTGACCAAGTCAATAACGCAAAGATAGGAGGTGGAGATCATCTTGTGGGACAGCGCAGTGAAAGAGGGAGGAAGATTCCTTGATGGAGGAAACAATAATGGGTGGGACCCATGGAGAGAGGGCTTCCATTTGTATAAAAGGAGGGCAAGGTAGCCATAGCAAGATATGTTGATGATTATTGATTTTATGGTTTGTTTAAACTCTTGTGCATTCTCTTGTTGTTTAGCAGAGTTGCTGTGCTGTTTAGCACGAGGCATTCCTGTTTAGTAATTCCTTCTCCGTTCAAGAGAGGCCTCTTGGGGGATCTTGTTATTCATTTCTCCACATTCAGGCTCAAGGCCAAGCCACTTCCTTCATCTACAACGTTATTTCTGCTGAAGTATAACGTTGTGTTGCAAGGTGTTGCAGTGGAGGTTCCACAACACCATTCCTTGGCTTATTTTTCAGAGGAAGAAGCTTTCTTTCCTTTGGGAGATCAGTTAGGAAGATATTTGGGAATATTTCACCATCTTTGGAATCAGGCCAACCATTTCCATGATCTATAGCGCAGTCCCTTTATTAGACTGCGTTATTTTCAGTGTGTATCTGTAGTGAGGGTTGCAGTGTTTGTTTGGAGGGAGAGATCTTCAATGTTAGGATCAGCCTTTCACTTGGAAGATCCATTGGAGGAGGTCTATTTCAGATTGGACATCATATTTAGCCATCTCCATCCAGTTCATGAGTTGCAGCTGCTACTCAGCCTTGCTACTCCGGCATTTTTCCATTTTGTATATTTCAGCCAATCCTTCTAGGATTGACTTGATATTGTTTTTCAGGGGTTAGAGCTTTGCTCCCCACATTATTTGAGCTATACATTTCCATATCTATGTATTGACATTATTTATGTAGCAGTGCCTTCTATAAACTGCACAGTCATAGCCTTGGGCTTTCCATATGTAGCAGTGTTCTTTATTTTCATGTACATGTTCTATTGAGGCTTGCATTGCCTAGCTTGAGTGATTGTTTCCTCAAGGATTTGTACTCTTTTACTACTATGAGATCAATATGATGGCTATTTGGATCTTCTCATGTTTTATGCATTGATATAACACTGCTACTCCATTATGTGTTCTTACATTGTTGCATCTCTAACTTTGGAACATCTTAAGGTGTTCTTATTGTTGTAGAAATTCCCTATTTTGGGATATTACAAGTTTGGTACTTGTTTTTTTCATATCACATTAAAAATCTAGCGCCTCATAAAATCATCTCCTTGTATAATCGACCACCATTACAGAAGATTACACCACATTTGGTTTAGAAATTTACTTAGGTAGGTAGGGTGCCCGTATCTCCCATCTTCTTTCTTCTAGGATATTGGTTCCTCTCTCTCAATTCCTCTCTCTCTCTCTCTCTCTCTCTCTCTCTCTCTCTCTCTCTCTCTCTTTGTGTTTCCATTCCTTCTCTCCCCTCTCCTTGAGATTATCTCCACCTCTCCCTTCTGACTCCCCTTATCTCTCCACCTCTATCACTCTATGTCTTTATTATTCCTTCTCATATATATCTAGAGTTAATATATATAATTATATATTAATATATAGTATAATTTAACAAATTTAATATTGTATTAATTCAAATTTAATAAATTTATTAATATTAATATTATAATATATTAATATGAATATTAGAATTAATAATAATAATAATAATAATATTTTAATATATATTAGGGTTAATAATGTTTTTTTTTGCATGGTATTAATAATAATTTGGCCATGGTATTTGGTTCATAGGATTCACCTAAATAAAACCTCTTTTTTTTAGTGTTCATAAATATAAATAGAATTATGGAGTGAATATAAAATATGTTTTATTTATTTATCATACCTCTATTATTTACCATTGTATTTGGCCCATAGGCTTGGTATATAATTAGATGTTGATTTCTAATCCTATTTGATATATTTTTATTTATTTACCATACTTCTTTATACCTCTTTTATCTTTACCATACATCTTTTATAAATATGGTATTTGGCCCATGGTATTAAAATGGTATTTTTCCCACAGGCTTCACCTAAATAAAACCTCTTGTTTGAGTTTCATTAAATATAAAGAGGTTTATGGAGTAAATTTAAAAAAAGAGGATTTATTTATGTACCATACCTTTTAGTTTATTTATATTTTTATTTATTTTCTATACTTTTTAAGTATTAAAATAGGTTTTATTTATTTAAATAAAACCTCTTGTTTGAGTTTCATTAAATATAAAGAGGTTTATGGAGTAAATTTAAAAAAAGAGGATTTATTTATGTACCATACCTTTTAGTTTATTTATATTTTTATTTATTTTCTATACTTTTTAAGTATTAAAATAGGTTTTATTTATTTACCATACCTCTTGTTTGAGTGTTCGTAACCCTCTTTATATTTTTTGTTTGAGTGTTTGTAACCCTCTTTATATTTTAAATTTATAGTGTGATTATACATCATAATAATTATATTGATTTTTAAATAGGGCGACATTAGATTAAAAATGTTAAATATTTAGTTGTTTAAGTTTTTACTTGATATATATCCATACTGGGCTAGAAACTCATAATCATGCTTAGTTAGTGAAATTTTTAATGCAAACCCTTACACATTTTATGAATGTACTTCCAATTTTAAAATCCTTATTTTTTATTATTTAAAAAATTGATAAATATTTTTTTTTCATTTTCCCTCCTAAAACTTTGGGGGAGCTATCAAAACACTAAAACCTCTTGACGATATTACTAAGCTTCTTCATTGTTTTGTGGACAATGAATTTATTTCTGAATTCCAGATCCAGTGGATGTTGGCAACTCTGAAGTCCGCTAAAAGGTTTTCACATTAAGATAGTTTTGCTCCCTCATGAGCTCAACATTTTCTTACGTTTCTCCATATATAGGTAATATTATTTTGGCAAGTTTATGTTTTTGAACTTCTATTTTAAGTCGTCTCTACTTCAAACCCCCAATATTTTACGTAGAACAGAAGATGATAATTTGTTTCTTCGTTAGGATTTCAAAAAGAAAATGCTCGATGCCATGAGGTTTTGTTGTTGTATTTTTTGAAATGGCAGAGATTAAATCATTACAATGAGGAGGGGAGATTTTGATCCAGAGAACCTTTTGTAGGTTGATAGTCCCACTCAGGTTATGTGCACAAACCCTACATCTTGGATTGCAATTTGATATCCCCACTGCTGTGCACAAACCCTACATTTTGGATTGCAAGTTGATATCCCCACGGAGGTTCTGTGCACAAACCCTACATCTCAGATTTTGTTACTGGCAGATAATTTTATTACATAACATCTTAGATTTTGTTACTGGCGGATAATTTTATTACATAAAATCTCAGATTTTTTTACTGGCAGATAATTTTATTACATAATTTCTGTAAAATAATTATTTTGTGGTCAGTAAAAAAACCTAATTTCTTTTTGCCTCAATTTTTCTTGATTGAAATCTTAATTGTGTTTGGTTTACTTTAGTAAAACCTAATTCTTCTTGTTTTCCATGAATACAAATTTGATTTGGTTTTTTCCTTGTGAGGAAAACTCTATTGTCATACTTTCATCCAAATTGTTGCAAAAGGAAGCCTTTATTTTTGGCTTTAGCATGGCTAGAATTCTTTATTCTCATAATGTGGAGTAATCTAGAATTCTTTATTTTCAGCTTAGTTTTCTTTGTCTAATAAACTAATCATACTAATAGATCTATTTAGGAGGTAGGTGCATGACAACAAGTGCAGATCTATAATAGACAATAGGAATTGGGATTACTTGAAAAAAAGAGTTCAATATTCCCTAAGCCCTGACGGAATTCCTTGCTTCTGGAAAGTTGCCAATAAAACATACAGTTTGGTATCCTATGACCCCTCTAAAAAAATATTGTATCAACTTGGATAAGCTATCAAGTCTCCCTAGGAAAATCTATGACCTTAGTGTGCTAATCATGTTGGAGGTATCGGTGGAGGAGATACTCTTTGCATGTACTCACATGTAAGAACAATAATTGGAAATTTCAATGGAGTGGCCTTTGTGATGGAATGATGAGATGCATATCTACCTCAAAAAAGAGTTGTAAAGGGAAGATTTATCTTTGAACATAAAGGGAACAACATTTTCAACTTGGAATTTCAACTACAGGAGTATCTTAAATGAGTACAATGGGGGTTCCATGGTTCTTAAAGAATAATGGTATTTTTATGCAACATTGGTTTCCCCTTTATACCCCCAATGAGGTAGGTTCTTAAAAAATGTCTTGTCTGATCATATTGGCTTATTTTCTTGATGATTTTAAGGTTCAAGAAATATTGGCAAAGATACATGGGTTGGATATAGGAAATTCTTTAAGTTACTGGATGATCTATTTAATATAGTTAAATAAAATACAATTGTGTACCCTCAATTGGTTGCTTATTTCCTCAAATATTGGACTAAGTGCAAGTGACCCACCACATGAAAAATCCCATATCTAAATGGTACTCTCTAATGATTAAGTTTTTGAGTATAGGCTTGGTTTGCTCAAAGATGATTTTTTTTCCAACCAACTATATATATCCTTGACTTATTTTTTCCAATCAACTATAGTTAGTGTATTAACACCATTTTCTAAAAAGGTTTATAAATTCATCATTGCAGGTGATATGATTTTGTTTGTCCTTGATGAGAAGTATCATGAAATCTTCTTTCATGTTTCTATCATTTCAATGGTTGATACATTGTAAGTAAGTTTTGATTTCTTGTTTTTCTCCATTAAAGTAGATTGGGCTTCTGTACTTTATGCTCACGTTTTTTTCCATGTTTTGCAGTTATGTGCTAGAACTATGAATGGTTGTGAGTTAAAGACAATGGTTATCAAGAAACACCATGATAATTAAACATGTTGCTCCATTAATGGAAAAATATCCTATCACAGTTCATTACATTGGTGGCACTATGGATAATTGACAATTGACCAATCCCAAAATTGACCAATCTCACTTTAATGTACTATGGATGCCATATTTGTTTAATGTACTTTAAACATGTTCAAATTAGTAGATTTTCGTTGTTGGTTATTTTTTGCTTATCATATTTATTTTTCCCACTCTAATCCTATTCTCTATGGATATTTTTTATTCCCCTAGATCTATTCTATAGAGGTAGACGGGGGATGAAGTGTGTTTTTGTAATGTGTAGTTTTTTCTCTTTGAGGTGCTTGTCTTCACACCATTTTTCTGGTTGAAGTACTTGTGGGAGGACATAGTTATCATTGAGAGGTAGAGAGTGATTTCCTTGTATCCATATAATTACATCTTTGGATAATCATTCTTGGTGTGGATTTAGAAGTGTCTGAATCCCCTTTGATATTTTGTCAGTGTAACATATATTAGCCAAATTTTGTACTTAAATTTTTTAACATATGTTTAGTGGTTACATTTTAGGATCATTATTATTGATTGTTGTATTTTGACATTTTTAATTAATTAATAACAATAATCACTCCCAATTAGTTTTATAGACCCCATAACTAGTAGGATTCAAGCATGTAGCTCACTATTCATAATTGTATCATATATACTCATTTTTTTTGGCTTTTTGGCATGCAAATCAATCTTTTAGAGGCATATTTTTTATGCCATCACAACATATTTACATGACTCACAAGGTGAGAAATCATTTTATTGGTGTAATTGCAGATTTTAGATTTGATAATTGTAGGTCATTTATAGGCTATCAATTTCTTTAAAGTTTCACTTCTAATTGAGTATTTAACTGAATATATTGAGTATCTTATACATGACTATCTTTCCCTCCACCCAATTTTCATAACTTCCACAACCATTAGGTACAAAATTCGATCTTATTTTTCTTGTTTAGTAAAATATTTTCCAATACTTTACAAAGTTTTATAATTTATTGAAAGTTATATAATTTACAATTTATAAAGTTTCAAGATCTATTTTTTTAAGTCTAATTCTTTAAAGGGTGCTAGCTCAATGGAACAACACATGATTTACAAGAAGAAGGTTAGTGGTTTGATTACATTGTGCCTTGATATTTATATGGAATGAATATGATCAGTTTTTAGTGACAAAGACTCTTTTTACCATCCCTAATGAGCTGATGGTGACATTTTTCGACCCTCACCAAAATATGAAATGGTGACAGTAAATGAACGCCACCATATATATGCATCAATAGTGATTACCATGAAAGGTCCATCACCACAAATCGACGTTGTTCATATGAAATGGTGACAGTCACTATCTGCCATTATAATCATTATTCGTGACAGACCTTGAATGTCACCAGAACACTTATAATTTTAGTGACGCCACATTTGGTGATGTTCATTTTTTTGGTGACGGAGGTTAACTTCCATCACCATTTAACATATGAAATGGTGATGGTCATTATCCCTCATTATAAACCATTATTGGTGACGAACCTTGAATGTCACCCGAACACCTATACTTTTGGTGACGCCACCTTTGGTGGCGTTCAATTTTTGGTGATGAATATTCTTTTGACCCTCACCAATGAGCTTATGGTGACATTTTTCGAACCTCACCAATGTCTTTTTTTCTTGTAGTGTAATTGAGGATCAAAAATTGGTGGTATTGTTGTAATATGTTAAATTCTTGTTTGTATTGAATCAAGTATTTGCTGTAAAATATCAATCAATGTGTTATATCTTGGAAATTACAAGTATGGTAAATATGGGAAAACTATTGGTGCTTTGCATTTAAATCTATAAAACATATCAAAAATACTCTTATTTTATCTTTTCATTATAATGATCACTGATGTTTTGAGTTTGAGTTATTGAGGATGGCCACAGGTGTTCCCTCAAATTGGAAGTTTGGTGTTGGAATTCATTGTGGGTTTTCCATTCAAGAATCATATAGCAACTGGAATTTGTAAGTTACATTCCAAAGTAAACCTTTTTTGGGGGATTACTAGTGGTGATTACTACATATTCCTATGTTGTAAATTTTCTCCAAATCATAGCTAATATATCGTACCACAAGTGAGGAACATGATGGGAAGGGAATTGTCTTCGCAATTTATCCACTTATATTGTAGTGATCCATAAATATAAGAAAAACATTAATAATATGATATAGACTAGTTGGCGTATTCATATGTGATAATGGACCCAAATAGTAGTTCTTATCTCAAGAAATTTTCATCATACTTTGGCTTTCTTGACATCATCGACCTCTAGCCGTGGACTTATTCACTTAGCGTTCTACATTATCTGGTTATATACATGTATACGAGGCATCCTATTATTGTATACTTTTTACTTCATTTCATTTTATTCTAGACTTAGCTTTGGAATTTTCTAGGATTTTTTTTTGTACTCTCACATTGTATAAGTAATCTACAACTTGATATTTTTAATATGTAACTTAGTTGGCATGATTGTGCCTAATATTTCCTTGAATGTTGAATACTAATTTTACTAAGGTGTTATTTTCTATTGGGATGTTTTATTTTCTTTTTTTTATACAAGTCATTTGGCCACATAGAAGCCATTATTTCCCAACTGAAGAAAACTAGTTCGAGTTTCTTGATTTTATGGGGGAAAATGTTATTGACAATATTGTTGATGTTGAGGTATATATCGTATAATTCCTTTATAGTCTACTTTAGTTTATATTCTATTTTTCATCATCTTTCATGTCTTATACTCTGCATTATATCTTCTTTCTTTTTCAGAAAAGGAACTCAGTATTGATGCTAAGAAGCAGGAATTGAAGGTAGAAGAGAACAATAACACTGAAGCAAAAAAATGCAAATTAAAGAAAGGGAGAAGAGAGTTAGTCTAGTCATACCTATAGAGTTAATATCCTGCATAAGAGACACACATAGAGATTTATTGTCAAGTCTTCAGAGTTAGTGAATTCACCTGCAATGCCTTGGCAACACAATGATAATGTTTTGAAGTGATGAAACAATATTTCATGTGTAAATTGTACTCCAACCAATATTAAGTTGGAAACTCATATTATAATACTTGATATCTTATATAATATAATTATGTGGTTGAAATTATTTATAGTTTCACTTGATATTATTTAGTATTGTAATTAACATATGTAACTTTTTGTTTTCATATTAGATGAACATGTACATTGTATGCTATTTTTTTAAAAATAATTTAGCTGCAAAATCATACTAATTAATTTATGTTGATTAATAATGAACAAATAAAATCAATATAAAACTACTAAATTAGTAGTTTATGTTTATTAATGAACACAAATTGTAGGAATTTATAGGGTAAGTTCCTTAGATCAAATACCAAAAGTCACCACTCAACAACACAGATCATAAATTAGTACATCAGTATTTGACGTGGTTAAAGTCCTCAAAGAGGGAAACAGTCCATGGTTTGAGCAAACGCAGCCACTTCAAGAAATTTATTAATACAAAGAAAGAAAATTTACATAAGATTGTCTCATAAATGGTTACTAGAAAAATGAACCTCCATGCTCTTTAAATAGAGATCATGGACCAATCGGGTGTTAAACCACGGATCAGGTGTCGGTAATACCGAGAAGAGAGTGAACCGTCAGATCACTACATATCGTGACCATCATATTATAAGTTACAAATGTTCATAGTAAATAAACACACTTTACCTAACTCTACGCTAGACCAATTTATACTTAACTATTTCCTCTGCGTTGGAATATCCTAACATCCCCCCTTAAGAACAACTTGGGATAGGATTGAAGTATTTACAAAGGTGACACAAAAGGAGACTATTTCCTATGTGTTGAAATATCCTAACATCCCCCCTTAAGAACAACTTGGGATAGGATTGAAGGATTTACAAAGGTGGCATAATAGGAGAAGGAAGGAGGCATTAGAGCCTATCCCCCCTTAATGATAAATTTTATGAACTCAAAGCATAGATCGAAGTTTGGTAAACTTCACTTCTATGAGAGCCTTTGTAAAGATAACAATAACTTAATCATTGGTTGAACAATACTGCACTTCAAGAACACGATCATGAATGAGCTTTCTGATGAAGTGTATATGAAGCTCAATGTGTTTCATATGTTGATGTTGAACTGGATTTTTGCATAGCTAAATGGCACTCTGATTATCACACCAAAGTGTAGTTGGATGTTGCTGATGAAGACCAAATTCGGTCAGGATATGACGAAGCCACATGGCTTCCTTGTTGGCTTCAACTGCACCATGATACTCTCCTTCTTCTGAAGAAATAAATATGGCACTTTGTTTCTTACAAGACCAAGTAATAGGTCATGAACCAAGAGTGAATATATAACCTGCAGTATACTTTCTATCATCAAGGTCACCATCCCAATCAGAATTAGTGAAACCAATCAACAATGGAGATGCTCCTCCACTTTAATGAATCCTGAACTCAACTGTACCTCGAATCTTTCAAAGTATTCTTTTAGCTTCTTTCTAGTGACTTTCATGAGGTTGGTGCACAAACTGAGCAACAAGATAAACGACAAAGGAAAGGTCAGGATGGGTATGGGTTAGATACAAAATTTTACCAACAAGTTGACGGTATAACGTAGCTTCAACTTCAGGGGTAGTACAAGTGATTGAAAGCTTGACTCCAGACTGAAAGGGAGAAGGGTATGGCTTACAGTATTCCATGTGAAAGTGGCATAGAATATCACATGCATACTTGGACTGAGAAAGGGTAATACCTTCTTTGGATTGCAAGACTTGAAGACCAAGGAAATAATGCAAGTGTCCTAATTCTGTCATTTCAAACTTCTTTTTGAGCCTAGACTTCATATGGTTTATATGGTTGGGATCACTACCAGTAAGGATAATATCATCAACATAAAGAACAAGGATGATGAAGGACTTACCCACTTTCTTGGTGTAGATAGTGTTGTTAGAATGCCACCTAGAAAAGACATTATCTAAAAGAAATCTATCCATTTTGGCATACCAATCCTGAGGAGCTTGTTTGAGACCATAGAGATACTTCCTAAGGTGACAAACAAGGCTAGAGTCATTTTGGATAAAGCCAGGGGGTTGTTCCATGTAGGTTTCTTCATGCAAATATCCATGTAAGAAGGCATATTTAACATCCATTTGATGGACTTCCCATTTAAAGGAGGCAACAATGGAAATAACAAGGCTGATAGAATTCATTTTGGCAACAAGGGAGAAGGTTTCAATATAGTCAATACCTTCAACTTGTGAAAATCCTTTAGCAACAAGACAATCTTTGTGTTTATCCACTTTTCCATCTGGTCCAAACTTTGTTTTGTAGACCCATTTGAATCTGACAAGTTTTCTTCCCTTTGTAAGAGGAACAAGATCCCAAGTATCATTTGCCAATAAGGAACGATATTCTTCATTCATATATTCATCCCAATCTGGATGACCTGAATCTTCCTCAAAGGTGTCTGGATCAGTATTTTCTGGAACTTGAGCAAATAAGGAAGAGTCTCTTTCGAACTGAGAACATGTACAACGTTGATCTGCAGGGTCACCTGCAAGAGAACCTGCTGCATCCCGAGTAGAAAGGAGCCACCTTGGAAGTTGTGGAGTTGAAGGAATATATTAAGGAGGTGGAGGAGGATTTTCATCCTCGCTGTCATCATCCGAACTAGAAGGAATGCTGTGAAAAATAGAAGAGATAGAGAGAGGTGGCACATATGCCGAATCAGTCTCGCAAACGAAAGGTGGCACACCCACCGAACTAGGCTCACAGGCCGATATATTTTCATCAAATTTTACATCTCTTCTAATGATTACATTTTTGGATTTTGGTTGAAGAAGTCTATATCCTTTGACATCTTCATAATATCCACAAAAATGCATTTTTCACTCTTAGGTTCTAAGGTTTTATGTTTCGCATCTGGAATATGGGCCAAAGCTTCACTTCCAAAAACATGAAAGTGACTTACATATGGTTTGATTGAGCTCCAGGATTCTTCTGGAGTTATATTCCTTAAAACCTTAGTAGGAGTGTGTTGAAGCCCCAAAAATTGGGTCTACAACAAGGGGGATACCCACTCGGTTCGGACCTTGGTTGGCAGCTCCTTTTCCGTTTGGTATAGTGGGTCTGACTGGGGATAATGGGACCAGTTTCCCAATATGTGTATGTGTGTGTTGAGAATTGATATTTCCTTTCTAAAAGTTCCTAAGTGAAATGCTTTTATTCTAATTCTAATCTATAACATGCAATTGTATTCTAATTAAACAGAAATATCTAATTCTAAACTAACCCGGGATGTAATCTTTTCCTTATGCGATCTAAAATGATTTCAAATAAAAATTGGTAATAAATATCATTCAACTGTTATAAGAAAAGAATTCAATAAAGATAAACCACTTCGTATAAAAAGTTAGACGAAACAGTTGTGAAAAATATATTTCATAATAAGCTATTCATATATTAAGCATAAAAAAAATAGCTATCACCGTACAAAAGTGCCAAATGATAACTCAAACATTCAAGCATTAATAGATAAACAACTAAACATAAATATCACTTTAACACAGAGGCATAAATAGTTAAGAGATAAAAGTACCATTTATAACTAGTTCTACTCATGAGCTTCAAGCAATAATGACTTATCTCTTCTTAATCCAACATCCACTAAGAGTACAAAAGTGCAACATCAGTAGTAGATATTAAACGCAGATATCAATAAATTCTGTTCCATTCATTCATCAAAACCTCCTCGGAGGGTGCAAAAGTGCATGTTCTGAGGACAAGTTTTTGACAAATTTCAAGACCTTTCTCTAAATGCATGAGAAGGGTTTAAATACTACTAACTAAATCTAAAAATAATTTATTACAAAAATGTAGGATACGGTTTAAATGACCGTCCTCTTTTTAGGAAAAACAAATAAAGCAAAATTAATACTAAATCTAAAATTAAAACTTAACAACTAACTACTTATGAATCTTTGAAATTGCAAGTGTTCAGCATCGATTTGAGAAGAGTAGGCTAGCCAACTTCGGACTTTAACTGTCCTATGAAAACGGAATTGGAAAGAGCTGGCGCCATCTTCTCGGTAGAATTGATGATACACTTGAGAGTCATGCACTGGCTGTGTGGTTTTACCAAACACGCCTAGTAAGAATCCCAATTTAACTTTGTTAATATTTTAATCGATTTTACCTTTTCTTGAGCCTTCTGTCTCCAGTCTGTCTGCAGTTGCTGTGCTTTCGGTAGATACCTTGGAGTAGTTTCAGAGATCAGATTTGCCTCGTGCAAATTTTCATTTATACAATCAATAATATTGCTTGCTGCTGTGACTGCTTCTTCCACTTCTGGCTCTGCTTTTTTGATTTGTGCATCCCAATTATTAAAGAGCATTTCCTTGTGATTGTTATTGATTATTGGTGCACCTGATCTTTTCCCCTCCTCTGTTTCTTGCCAAGCTAAATATTCAGTAACTCTTTTATCAATTGAATCATAATCATGTCGTAAGTCTACGACATGATTAGTGATTTTATCACTTTCTTCACAATAAGAGTTCCACTGTGATATTCTTTGGCATAATATTTCATGTTCCTGCAGTAGTTGATTATTTAAGGAAATAGACTCTGTGATGAATTATGTAAGCTTCGGATCATCCTTGTGCATCTCTTGCATAACCCATAGCTATTTTTCTTTTTCAGCCAAACTGTTCTGATATCCTATCTGCATTTGTTGGAAGTCTTTCTGTAATTTTTCAAGTTGTTTCTGTGCTTCATTGTTGGCATTGGCTTGTTGCAGTTATTGTTGCAGAACCTGTACTTGATCTTATTTTTCATTCAATAATTTTCATACCTCAGATGCTTTATCAATGGCTGCAGAGGCATATGCTCCTGTGATATGAGATAATTTTGTGATATTTTCAGTTGGATTAGTAGTAGGATCTTGCCATAGGACATCTAATTGTTCTGCATCATGAGAGAGCACATTTTCCAATTTTCTTTTCTTCCTTTATCTTCATACCATTGCCTTGTGTTGTGGACTATAGAATACATCAAGAGGAGGAATTTCCTCTATTTTGAGCATAAGTTCAGAGGATGGGGTAATGGGAATATGTTCCATTTCTGAGACATTGGTAGTTATTCCTGTGACTATATTTTTCCTGTACATTAATCATAGGTGTCTGTGTGTTTTGTCCTTCAATATTAATCAAGTCATTGAAAGTCTCCCATTCCTTATCTAACTCAGTTCTGACTGATGGTTGCTGTACAATGAGAGGGGGAAGATTTAACTGTGGAGAGGTTGAAACCTGTTGCTGTGAAAGCTCCTTTGACTAGGCAGTATCCCTTACTGACCCTTCACTTTTATCATGGTCATTGTCAGACCTCTTAGAATGTTCAGAGGTTTATTTCTCGGACTTAGACTTAGACTTGTCTATACCTGAACTTCCACTGAGACTAATACTGGGAGTTGGTTCCCTTACGGGTTCCAAGCGTAATTTATCCAAAGGGATAGTAGTTAACCTCCTTTCCCTGTATATTTTGAACTCTTGAAATTATGTTGGAGGAAACCGTATTTGGGCCGAATGTAGAACCTCTTTAAGTGTGCTTTTTTCTTGGAACATGTCATCAAAAATATCATCTTCTTTAGAAAACACTCTTATTTTGACTATAGTAGTGAAATTTTTAACAATATCATAGGGGTCGAATGGTCTTCTTGGAAACTTGAACAATTGTAAACATGTAATGTTGTTTACTTCATTGAATGCATGACCAACATCAAATAATGAAAAGGCCCCACAGGCTACAGGAAATTGTGGCCAGATAGCCTTCTTTTTGTCCTTCAAATCTTTAGTCAAACCTCCTTCTCCGCAGGTTTGATAAGCAATTTCTCATGCCATGAGTTTATCAGGAACATACAAGGGTAAAACATGAGGGGAGGCAAAACTTCCAAATACCCTAACATATGTAAACAATTCTTCTCCAAACCATCTCGCAACATAAAGTATGTCTACCTCTGCTCCAGGAGAAAACCTTGGAGCGTCTTTATCATATAACATTTTGTACAGGGGCAACATGATTCCATGGAAAATCTTGTAAAAATAGGGAATGAACTTTGAATCCCACAATTCTTTGTGATAAACATGAATGGGTAGGGGATCTTGAGTTGTCCATTTCCAACCCATTAAAGGAAACTTAGAAACATAACAGATTGAATCCATCACATAAGCAGATAATTAAAAAGGGGGATAAATTCTCTGAGAAATAGTTCTTTTGGACCGATAATTCAAAATAGTTGTGGCTAAGTTGTCAGGTAATATCTTAGACCAATCCACAATAGTAGCATTAACAGTAGCATTTAATAATGGTAGCCATTCAGATGAAAATTTATTAATATCTGGCTTTCCAAAAAGCCTACAGAGCATAGCAGCAGCAAAGAAATATGGAGAAGTGAGAGAACCAGTACTATATATACCGTGTTTATCCTTCTTTAGTGGTTCGTCTCTCCTTGACCGGTCCTTGGTGCATTCTACCAGGTTTTCATTTTCTTTGGCAAACTTCTCCATGAACTGTTTGTTATAAGTCGCCTATGGCTTCGGAAAATGATACATGAGTCTCAAAACTTGTGGAGTAAATGAACCAATGAGTTCTTGACCCAGAGTCTTAAACTGTCTGTTTGTAATATCCATGTTGTCCAGTACCCATTTAACCATGTCCGTGTATGGAAGAATTTTTAGGGCTCGCTGTTATCCGGTGCAAGAATGAGTAGGCTAGCTCTGTAATAGACGCTTCAGATGACCCATGTGAGCCTTCAGTGGCTGTAACCTCCATTAATATGGGGTTCTCTTCCTCAAGTAGATTATACATGCCCTCCCAAGTAGTAATACCAGCGTCTTTGTTACAGGCGGTGTCTGTATACAAGGGCATCATTTCTTTGTCTTCAGAAATTAGAGCCTTGTCTTTCTTTTCCATTATACTCTGAATATTTCTTTGTATAGTTCTCTGTTCTTCACTCCTGCAGTTTACGAATTAAGTGAGAATAATGATAGGAAAAAGGTGACGGGAAAGTTTTAAATGCTGAAGACGTATTAAATATACCACCTTACGTGGAACGGCTCTTCGATCACAACAAAACCAAATTTCATTAATGATTGACAACCAATTCATTGATTAACATTAAAGCGCATAACGGGGTCTCGATTTATGGAGAAATCTTCTTCGTACAACGAGCCTTAAGGACCTGCGATAAGGCGGTCTGCAATTTGCTTCGCAATATCGCAGATCACAGTATCGCAGATCGCCATATCGCTTTATCGCAACATCGCAATACCGCAACATCACAATATCGCAAAATCGCTGGAGCGGAATATGTGACAATCATCTGTTAACATATTTTTTTGCGACATGCGATTTGCAATATGTGCCATCGCATATCGGTGATTTTGAGGTTTTTAGCGTAAGTGATACTTGAGACATGTGATGCAATGAATATTTTTCATGCATAGTTTCTCATCGCGATATCGCAATTTTAGAATTCTGCTCGTAAAGAGATATCCATTACTTTTTTGCGATGCGATATTCCTTTAAGGAATGATTTTATTCTATCTTATCATAAAACTTAAGATTTTTAGGTTTTTCAAGAGGTATTTTCCTAAGTTTATGAAATTAAGTTTTATTGAACAAAGAATACAAGCACTAATCGATTTTTAGATTTTTTGATTAAGGGCCCCCACTTATTTAGTATTATCACTAATACTAAATAAGAAGGGGGGTTGTTGCTGGCCACAACAGAGTGTGATTTACTATGTAATTTGCACAGTTAATTGCTTCTGCCCAAAAATTAAGACTAAGTCCTTTAGATTGAAGCATACAATTAACCATTTCTTTTAGAGTGAGATTCTTCCTTTCAGCTACACCATTTTGTTGTGGAGTATATGGAACAATATGTTGCAATTGAATGCCATGCTCAGTGCAAAATTAGATAAATTTGTTGTTAACATATTCTCCTCCATTGTCAGTTATTAACTTAAGATTGTGATATCCAGATTGTTTCTCGACAAAGGCCTTAAAGGCAAAGAACATGTTAAAAAATTCACTCTTGAGTTTTAATAAGAATACCCAAGTTCGTCTGGAAAAATCATCAATGAAAGTTAGGAAGTACTTGCAACCAAAGAAAGAAACAACAGGAAGCGGACCACATAAATCATTATGCACAAGCTGCAAAGGGGCTGAAGTGTGCCAATAGGCATGTTTGTCAAAACTATCCTGATGATGTTTTTCGAGTACACATCCGGAACAAACACCATCTTGGCAAGATACCATAGGAAGGCATGTCACCATATTTTATTTACATAAAGTTTGAAAAGAGAAATAGTTTAAGTGACAAAATCACTCATGCCAAAGTTTTCTTACTTCATCATTATGAGCAACAAAAATAGAGAAAATACTTGATGACCCAAATTTTTCAAACTTATACAACCTTGTGGAATCATTAGTGATGCCAGTAGCTAAAATGTCTAGGATCTTTGAGGTCCTTAATTACAACATCATGAGGTGATAATTCTATTGTTTTCCCTTTACCTGAATGAGTTATTTGATAAATGGATAGAAGGTTGCAGGACAAGGTAGGAACACATAATACATCATTAAACTGACCATCATCTAGATGAATGGTTCCAGACCCTACAACACTAAGCGATCTATCATCACCAACATAAATATTTCTGGTGTTATAATCATTTAAAGAAGAAAACATGGCTTTATCTTTGGCCATGTGGTAAGAGGCTCCAAAATCAATGATCCACTCATGAGAATGAGAACAAGAAGATACATTCAAAGCATAACTAGATCTTGATGCTTGACAACCACAAGCAGAAAGTGCCATTCCCGAAGATGAAGTTGAAGAGCACTCCAAATTGATGTCATGCTTCTTCATTGCTGCTTCCAAGGCTTCAATCTTCTTAAAACATTTTGACTTTATGTGGCCATCACAATTACAAAAGTTGCAATGTCTATCTGTCTTCTTCCCTTTGTTTTTATTTTCCTTATCAGTTTGTTGAGTTTCTTTTTTAGTTTGCGACTAAAATTTCTTAAGACCCTTGTTTGGTTTAGGACCATTCTTTTTATGATGTTGCTTCTTATGATTCTTTTGGTATGGTTGCTACTGGGTTACTAAGGCTTTCTTAGAAGAGTTTCCAATATTAATAAGAGCAAGGTGTAAGATTTTTTCTTGTTCTCTTATCAAATAATCACAAAAGGCATCAAAAGAGGGGGGCTTGTAGGTTGTTCCCTGAGAAATGAGGGCTTCTTTAGTGGAATGGAAGGTGGAAACAAATATAGAGTATGAAGGGCCAAGCTTACCAATAATAGAATAGATAAGGATACCATCTTCCTTTTTGACCTTACAACCTTCTAAAACAAGTATAAAGGTCTTGAATTTGGACAGAACATCTTCGATAGAGGAGAAATTATTGGGGTCCAAAGTAAGCAACTAATTTTCAAGCTGGTGGGCTTTGATTTCACTTTTAATGCCAAAAACAATATTTAGCTTTCTCATATAAGCTCCATTAGGGGATTCAATGTCTTGGATATGAATTCTAAGGTCTTGAGTAATGGACATTCCTATAGACCCCCATTCTTGTTCTTATTTATTTTCCCATTTAGCAGATTTATCTCTATCGATAGGTTTAGTTTCTTGCATTGTGGCTATTCTATAAAGTATTTTACTTCTAAGTAAGTCTACCATGTAGGATAGCCATTGGAAATAATTGGTGCTGTTAAGAATAATTGGGCATGCACTTTCTATTTTGTTTCAAAAATAAAAATGAAGCTGAAAGGGCTGAAACTAACTGCTCCAATGGAAATATCTTGAAAAATTAGGCTGGTTAAAAAAAAGAAGCTTTGAAAACGGCTTCCGGATGAAGAAGTTATGCCTTTTTGAAAAAAATTGTAGTAGATGTCGAATAGTTACGTGAGAGGTTGAAAAATGATGATGAAGATGTACTTTTTTTAAAAATAGCTCTCCCTTTTCCAAACTTATTACAATTAGCTCACTTTTTGAAAAAACTACTTTATGTGACCCACTTTTATAAATAAGTGAGAGTCACTTTTACAATGTTACTTTTGCATGTGCAATTTAAATAAAAATTTTAAAAAAAAGAACCTTTTTTTAAAACTGGCAACTTGCCAAAATGTTTTCTAAAAAAAAATAACTTAACAATTTTTTTTTTAGAAAAAGAATATTGAGAGAGAGACTTGCACCCAAGACCTCTATTCTCAAGAAGTAATTTTACACCGAGTGAGGTAGTAAAAGGATTCTGTAATTGTTTGAAAGGAGGAAGGGGTTTCTTTTTTCCCTTTGATGTGCGTGCCTTTTTTTGCAAAAAACACAAAATCCATGCAACAAAAAAACAAAATACAATCCTTACGATAGAATGTTGGATTTCCGGTTAGTCTTACCCACAACTATTATTTTTTTCACTATTTCTTATTTCTCGAGATCGCACAAAGACGCGGGGAAAGAGCATACGTAGCAAAAATAATTCATGTCTTCTCGTTTCTGATTTTCCGAGATCACACACAGCTCAGAGAAAAGAGCATACATAGAGAAGAGGGTACATATATGGAAATAAAAAAAACTATAAACCGAAATAAATAGTGGGAACCGAAATAAACAGAGGGAACTGAAATAAACAAAAGGATTAATAAGTATAACTGCAAAAAAAATACTTTATACCTCTAGATCTAAAATGACATAAATTGGGCAACTATAAACCTTTTCGCATGAAACGAAAGGGGTCTCTCACTGTAATAGACGCTCCGAACACAAAAAAAATAGTTCTCCTAGCCCAAAAGCGGTCAGAAATAGTAGATCTGGAAAACAAAAGTTGCGTGCAGTCAAACCAGCTTCGGATTTGGATCAACAACGGATGCAACCCTCAAAATGGCTCTGATACCATGTAGGAATTTACAGGGTAAGTTCCTTAGATCAAACACAAAAGGCCATCGCTCACAAACATATTACAAATCAGTACACCGGTATTTAACATGGTTAAAACCCTCAAAGAGGGAAACCAACCATGGCCTGAGCCAACGCATCCACTTCAGGAAATTTATTAATATAACGAAAAAAAATTACGTAAGTTTCTCTCATAAATGGTTACCGGAAAAATGACCCTTCGTGCTCTTTAAATAGATATCATGGACCAATCGGGTCTTAAGCCACAAATCAAGTGTTGGTAATACCAAGGAGAGAGTGAACCATTAGATCACTACATATCGTGACCGTTGGATTATAAGTTACAAATATACATAGTAGAGAAATAGACTTTACCTAACTCTACACTAGAACAAGTTATACTTAACTATTTCCTATGTGTCAGAATATCCTAACACAAATAAAATGAATATACGACTATTTGCTTATAATAATTATTAATGAAAGTAAAAGAAATGAATATAAACGACTAAAGTAGTCATTAACATAATGAATATGAAACTACCAAAAAAATATAAATGACTACTACAAATTATAAATTTTTTATTACAAATGAGGACTAAATTTTGCATATATACGACTATTAGTAACTAATTTATAGTATCTTGTAACATGACCAAAATTTAGTCATATTTCTTTGGTCATTAATTGGTTTCAAACGATGACTAAAATTTGCATATATATGACTATTAGCAGCTAATTTACAGTATCTTATAACACGACCAAAACTTAGTCATATTTCTTTGGTCATTAATTGGTTTCAAACGATGTCTATTAGTAGTCAATTTACAGTATCTTATAACACAACCAACATTTTGGTCATTAATTGGTTTTCTTAAGTGATCATTTAGTAATATATTTTGTTGTATATTTGGTCATTAATTGTGACAATTAATGACTAAATAAATGACTAAATTAATCACCAAATTTATGAATAAATATACTACTAGACATAAAGTTGAGACAAATAATTAATGACTAAGCTAAAAATGACTAAAAGTTGGCCACGTTATAAGATACTGTAAATTAGCTACTATTGGTCACTGACTGAAAAATAGTTGTTTATATGCAAATTATAGTCATTTTTTTAGTAACTAATTATCCATTTTGTACTAGTGTTATTTTTTTTAAAGAAATTTAAGGAGCCCCTCATAATTGTTCATTCTATACTAATTTTTTGGAGAAAGGTTGTTAGGCACAACATAGCCCCAGTGAAGGATGAACCATGCATTGAAATACAATCCTTTGTAACTTTGTCACATCCCTTAATATTTTCTAGCTTCCTTTGTGACTTTTTTTGCATCAAGAAACAATTATTTTCACTTTGGAAAATGGTGACGAGGGTAAATTAGAGGGATCTACACAAATGAGTGAGGAAGGAATGGTGAAATTAGAAGAGCTAGGAAAATATTTATAAATTTCACAAAACATAGATCTTGACAGTTTTGAAATATTCATTCAAGCATTGGAAGGTTTGTCAACATCTCAAACCCTTAAGATTGTAGAATATATTAAGAACCAAAAGGTCATAGTGCTTATTAATTTAGGTAGTACCCAATAACTTCATTGATAAAATATTAGCATATTTCCTCAATTTTTTGTGTATATAGTGAAAATGTTTCAAGTACTGGTTGCTAATGGAGGGATTATTAATGTGGAGGAAAATTTCATAATATTGAATGTAGCATGGGATAATATAACTTAACACTCTCAATGTATTTCATTCCCATTGGAGGATGTTGTTATGGGGATCCAATCCTTAATAACACTCAGTATTGTTTATATGAACAATAATGAATTATTCATGAGATTTGAATTGGAAGAAATTCAATGTGAATTCAAAGGATTTAAAATTGAACCCTCTCTAGTCATCAATTCTCATAGTTGGAAAGGCTCCAGAAAAGATGTAGCAGTAGAATTGTGGTTGTAATTTATTTTATGGAGTAAAGTAGAAAGATGGAAATATTCCTTGGGAATTAAAATAAACCTTGTAAAAGAACCATAAAGTCTTCCAAGAAATTACTAAGGGAATACCTTCATCTAGAGATCATGAACATAAAATTGAGCTATTAGGCGGAAGTACTCCTAATAAGATTCCTTATGTTGGGAAAAATACTAAGAGGGGGGGGGGGGGGGGGGGGGGTGGTGAATAAATATTTATAACTTACTATAAATTTTACTTTTCTTTACTATTTTCTATACATGACTTTAATGAACCCAACTAGCGTATACACACGACTATATTTAATGAAACTTGTGTATGTCTAGAGATATTATTATGCAGATACATCTTTACTTAGATCAGTGCATCATTCATTCATCAGATATTTAGTAAGCAGTAAGCATGTGCAGTAAGAACAGAATAAATCATCACACATAAGAAACACACATGAAAACCAGGATTTAAGGTGGAAACCCAAGTCAGGAGAAAACCACCATTACTGTCGTCTTTGTCTTCAATAATTATTATAAAGAAAAATGCTTGCAATCTTGTACTGGCACAGACTCATACCAACACGTAGCTACCGACCTGCAGAAGGCTGCAACCTTCTCTCGTTCTCCAGCTTCTACTAGAAGGGAGCTCCAACCCCCTAATCTCATTTACCAGTCACTACCGGAAGGGAGCTTCAACCCCCCTTGATCAGAGCACCATCTTCTATTGGCAGGAAGGTTTTACTTCCACACTGAAGGCTTCAACCCTCAGACCCACTGCACATCATGTTTCATAAATTTTCACACTAGATCCAACAGATTCAACACAACTCAATATATAGATCAATACCAATAGATATAACCCAAACTTCAAATAGAACAATGAGATCATTGTAACCAGAACACAGTAATAAACCCAGACTTTTGAATCAACATGTAGGACCAAATTCAACCTTGATCACTCATCTCATTAAAATCATACGCTACTTCTCTTTACTGTAACCTGCATGTATACGCTCTTTCCTCCACACCAACCTGCGTATAGATCTGTGAATACTTAATTTCCAGAGTTTGATCAGACCCATGAACAGATCTAATACTTTCAGTCATATATCTTTTCATATTTGAAGAACCCTTATTCAGTTAGCATCATTAATCATATTTAATCACTCTTTGATCATATTTGTACATATTCTACTAGTAGCATATATAATATTCAAACAACCCAGATCTATATGAAGAATTCATTGATAGACTGTTATGAAACTAGCTCCAAAAATAGAAGAAAAGAGAGATCAATGTCTTAGAAATCAACCACTTCGAGGGGGAAACCTCCAATAGATTACATAAATGAACAATTATTGGATGATTCAAATGACCAAAACCTCCTTTCTATATATAGGGTTCCATGGGGCCATAATCTGATCCTAGCCGACTTAACAATAATATTGTAAGGGCACAATAATAAAAATATGGGGGTTACAGGGGTACAACAATAACAATAAGGGGGTTACACTAACAACAATAAGGGACTATACTAGTAATATAGGGACCTAACATGCTCCTCTCCTTCAAAAAAGTGTTGTCCTCAACACTTGAGTAGCTCCGGGTGCTTCTTATAAAATTCTCATCTTCCCATGTAGAATCTTCAGTGGGTAAGTTCTTCCATTTGATGAGATACTCTGAAATTGATCGATTTCATATCTGTCGAGTTCTTGTTTCTGTGACTGCTTCATGTTCAAATATGGTTTTTCCTTCCTCATCAAGTTCTGGCAATATTGCTTGAACTAGAATTTTGTCCCCTGTAACCTTCTTTAAACATGAAACATGGAAAATTGGATGAACTCGCGAAGAAGCAGGAAGCTCCAATTTGTATGCCATATTACCAATCTTTTATAACACCTTGTAAGGACCATAGTACTTTGGTGATAATTTATTATCCTTCTTAGCTTACTTTAGGGACATTTTTTTGTATGGTTGTAGCCGTAAAAATGTCATCTTCTACATCAAAACTTCTCTCACTGTGATGTTGATCTGCCTATTGTTTCATTCGATTTTGTGCCAAACTTAGAATATCCTTTAAGAGTTGGAGAACTTCTTGTTTATGCTCGATTTGATCTTCCACTGCTTGAACCCCAGAATTTTCCCTTAAAGAAGATGCGATGGATGGTGGATGATATCCATAAAGTGCCATAAATGGGGTCATTTTCGTTGCAGTATGGAAGGAAGTGCTATACCACCATTCAGTGAGAGGTAACCACTTGACCCATTGTGCTTGCTTATCAGATACAAAAAAGAAAAGATATCCTTCCAAACATTTATTCACTATCTCAGTTTGACCATCGAATTGAGGATGATAAGATGAGCTATGAGCTAGTTGAGTACCCAAACAAGAAAATAATTTCGTCCAAAAATTTCCTGTAAAAATGGGATCTCTATCACTTAAAATAATCTTCAGGTTTCCATGTAGCTTCCATGCCATCCATCTTAGATTCCATGCCTTTCTTCAAACTATCTGTCTTTGCTTCCATGCCTTTCTTCAAAACTTCCATTTCATTTTTTTTTGCTCTTTGCGAGAGCGAAATTTGGTGCACTTGCTCTTGTAATTTTGATAGATCATGTTGCAATTCTTCATCTTCATGAGTCATAGTAGATTAATCTGAGGGATTAATGGGTGTTCAATTATTTTTAGGAGGCATTTTAGAACCAAATACTAATATCTATGCTCATTAGGCCTTTGGAATCACTTAAAACTAATTTTTCAAACAAGACTTATGCAATTTGAAAAAAAAAATACACACTTTTGTCTTGATTTTGAGGAGCTCGATATTGAAAATGAATTAGTTATGTGATTTTGGATCTTCAATATCTAAAATTCAGCCCTGAAGTAACCCTCTAAATCTTATTTCTAATTCCATAGGTCGGACGTGATTTGGATTCTTCAAGGAAAAGTTATGCCCAATCTCCCACGATGACCTAATTATGGACTTGTTCAGTAGAGTGAACTTGTACAACTTGCTACGTGCCACTGTTTCCTCCTTAGACTCTTAAATTGATATAAAAAACACTACAGTCCATTTACTTGTGGCCACTTTTTACAAAATCCCAATCCGACGCTCAAAGAGAGAGTTATCATGTTTTTCCCATAGTCACCTCATTGAGATGAAATTTGGGAGCCTAAAACAATCCTAAATTCCACAGATCATATCTCCAAAAAAATTGCGAACCAAGATCCGAAATATTTACAGGAGGTTCCTCAGTATTTCATATTTTTACTGTAAATATTTCAGCTTCTGAAACTTCGTATACAAAAATTTATAGTGAAAATTCCACGATGACCTATTTTAGTTGAAATTCGTGAGCCTAAAAAAACCCTAACTTCCCCAGATCATATCTCCGAAAATATTGCGAACCAAGATCTGAAATTTTTATAGGCAGTTCCAAAAGATTTTAGCTTCACTCTGTACAAATTTCAGCATCTGAACCTTCATAGAAAAAACGTTATTGCGAAAATTCCATGATGACCTGTTTGGAGCAGCGAAACCCTAGAATCCAAAGCTCTGATACCAATTGTTATGAAACCAACTCCAAAAATAGAAGAAAAGAGAGATCAATGCCTTAGAAATCAGCCACTTCGAAGGGTAAACCTCCAATACATTACATAAATGAACAATTTTTGGATGATTCAAATGACCAAAACCTCCTTTCTATATATAGGAGTCCATGGGGCCACAATATAATCCTAGCCGACCTAACAATAATAATTTAAGGACACAATAATAACAATATGGGTGTTACATGGGTACAAAAATAAAAATAAGGAGGTTACACTAGCTACAATAAGGTACTATACTAGTAATATAGGGACCTAACATAGACAACAGAAATATAGCAACAATAAACAAATAACCTCTCCATGAAGCTTTAGAAAACCCTGACTTCCATATGCACTTTTTATGAAACAAACCTGTGTATATATGCGCTTTTACAGAGACAAACCTACGTATAAATCTGCAACTATTTCAGGACTATGCAACTCTTCAGAATAAATAATGAGCTCAGATCTTACCCTTCACTTTAGAAAAAATTCGCGAGATCATAGATATAAACATTTCATAAAAAAAATCTAGCAAATACATAGTCATTTCATTTCTAGAGATCCTGACCCATCATTGTATTCATAGATACATTATTATTTCAGATCTATCAATAAACTATAGCCCATTCCATGCAAATATACTTCAGAGTGAAGTATTCATTCAATAGCCAAAACACATGCACCCCATTGCACTATGATATTTTTCTCCTTATATAAATTTAGCATATCCTAATACCATGAGCCAAAACCACACAAGTGCCAATGGTATTCTTGGATGGAATCAAATAGACGACACCACACTCAATATTGTGGGCTAATACCATGGTAAGGACTCTTGGTATTATAAATTGAGTGCGTAAGTACATATGTGACTTGGCTTCTTCGTACCCATGTGTATACGTGACTTCTCTTCATTAAAACTATGTATATACTAATTCTGGATGTATACACAGGTTGCCTTCATCAAACCTGCATATACATTGTGACATATTATATTTATCATTTCTCCAATCCTAACTGGATTTCCTTTCTCTTCCACATCTGAACTGACTTATAGATACATCATTTTCACATCTTCTTCTTATCAAGGACAACCCATCAAGTAGGTTGCCATCTAGGACAACATATTAGATCATAATACCAACAGTCTCCCCCTTTGGACTTGATGGCAACCATGTTGGTGTTTGATCACCACAACAGATAGATACATTAATCATAAAAATTATTCAAACACCAAATACTCTCCCCCTTTGACATCAAGGGAAACCGGCGGATCAATACCAAAACAAGGTTTCTCTTCCCTTGTAGAAAGAAGAGCTCTGTAGATTCTATATGTATTGAATTGACCATGCTCCCCCTAATTTCATGTTGAATCTTCAGACAAATTTTGTAATGAAGTACATGACTCTATAACACAATTGAGTATGACCTTTCCTATCACTAAGGACTCATACTTACATCAATGATCCAACCAAGTGGAATTATATATTTGACTCAACTACCCAACCAAGTGGGTTTACAAATTTGAAAAATTCCTTACATGACTGAATATAACAATTTTACATCATATATCTCAACATGACCTTTTCAGATATGACTTTGTAAGACCAAAAGACCTCAAGAGAGAAATCATAATTCAACAACGACCATAATGCCAACAATGCATTATTCACACCAAGGCTAATGCTCCCCCTAAACCTGTGCATCCTGAACATGCAACTTTCTTCAACGGAACTTGCGTGTATATGTGACTTTAGTTCATGCAACCCACATAGAGAAAGTGAAATACTGGAAATTTCACATCTCTATCTCCTTCTCCCCCTGAACTTGTAGCACTTGTACCTTCGCTTGTCACGTCAGATGCATTGTCAGAAATATAAACAATTAGAATTACCAAACCAACCTTTATACATTGCAGTTGATGGTATTATTATTTCAATAATGATGGACTGCAATGGGCATTGTATTCTTTCAGTCTGAGTTTGAATCCTCCTCACATCTGTGAGAGATCATATCTTTAAACACATATAATTTATGAACGTTTTTGTATCCCCTTTCTATGAATTCTCTAGTTTCTTCATCCATAACCTTGCATTTGGTTGATGTGAACACCAATACATTTCCTTTATCTTCCATTTGGCCTACACTTAATAAGTTTTGTTTTAGCCCTTGAACTAATAAGGTATCAACTGCCCTTCTATTTTTGTTAATTATGGCTCTACCTTTTCCCAAAACATTTGTTGGAGCATCATTTGAAAGAATAACCTTACCATCTTGATTTTTCTTGAGTGACTCCATCTTTCTCTTATCACCAGTCATGTGATGAGAACATCCGTTGTCGATGTACCATTCATTGTTATCTTTAATTACACAGAGATCAAGACCACATATTATCTCTTATTCTTTAAGCTTGCTAAAATTAATGTTGGTGGATCCAACTTTCTTTGGTATTACGATATCATTTGTTTGACTTCCATGTTGTATTTCACGATTCCTTAATCTGTTCCTGCATTCCTTTTCTACATGCCCAAACTTGTTACAAGCATGACATCTTATGTGACCAAAAAAGGGAGCACAAGTATTATAATATGTTTGTCTAATATTTCTTCTAATGAAATCAATTGCTTTATGACCAAAATTTCTCCATGAAAAACAATATCCCTTAAATAAACTGGAGTACCTGGGAGTTGTAGGTCTTTCTGTGTCTATTTGTCTCTGACCAAAAAAATCTGCTTCTACAATTGGCTGCAATATGACCATAATTATGACATACAAAACATTCAAAATTATTGATCAAAGGAGAGAATCTATTGATACTTCTGTAGTTAGGAGCAAAGGATTTCCTTTGAAAATTCATGATTGTCAGTTGACCTTTTGTCTCTTTAAACACTTCAGGTTTTTCATTGATATCCTTGGAATCTTTAGCATTGTCTTTTGAACTAGATTCTCCTTTAACAATTTCATGAAAGCCAAGACCAAATTTAATAAAAGGAGACCTTTGACTACTAATAATATTATCCAGAATCTTAGTACTATATTGAAACCTCAAGTGTTTATCCTTTTCTTCTAATTTACCTTTTAAAATGTTTACCTCAACCTCTAATTTTTGACACTACTTCTTCATACTTTCTTCTACCCTTCCTTCTTCTACTTACTCATTCAAAGTTAGAATTTATTCTTTCAACTCATTTTTTTGTCCTTCAAATGTTTGTAGAAGTTATTCATTCTTCTTATTTGATTTTTCTAGATCTTTTTGGAGAGATATGATTTCTACTTCAAGTCCTTCACTGTGATTGGTTTCTTCATCTTGCAGCTTTTGATACTGGTCTATCTGTTCTTTTTTTAGTGTCTCAATTGTATTTCTTTCTTGTAACTGTTCATTCAATCTAGAAATCATATCTTTGTAGATACATTCCCTCTCATTAAATAAAATATGTTGATATTCAACTTTAATCTTGAGATTTACAATTACTACTTCTAGATCCATAACATTACTTTCACTTTTGTATTCACTATCTTCAATATTGCATGCACAAGGAAGTGAATCGCAAGAACAACAAACAATACCTGTTTCATCTTCTTCATTTTCTGTTGTACATGTTTTTTGAGATATCTTATTTATTTAAGTAGCATTCTTCTTTTGCTTCCATCCCATTGTGACGGATCTCCTTCAAGCGATCAAGCTTCTTCAGAAGAACTTTCTTTGATACAAATTGTTGGGAAAAATACTGAGAGGGGGGGCGGGGGGGGCATGAATCAGTATTTATAACTTAATATAAACTTTTAATTTTCTTTACTGATTTCTATGCGCGAATTTAATAAACCCAACTAGCTTATACACATAGCTATGTTTAATGAAACTTCTGTATGTCTAGAGATCTTATTATGAAAATAAATCTTTACTTATATCATTGCGTCATTCATTCATCAAATTTTTAGTAAGCAGTAAGCATGTGCAGTAAGAACAAAATAAATCATCACACATGAACACCAAGAGTTAAGGTGGAAACCCAAGTCGGGAGTGTTAGCACCAGTCAAATTTTCCTGTCACCAGTGATCAAATAGGTATCCTCTTTCTAAATTTGTCTGAGTCTTTTTCAAATTTTTAGTATTTCATCTAGTCTCAAAATAAAAATTTGTTCACTGGTTTAGATTGTTAGGTGTTTTATTTATACACCATTACTAGGGTATTGAGATCATTACTACTCCTTTAACCTCCATGGTCAATGGAAATCATCATGGTCAAGTCATTCATTTTTTAAAGAGTCCCATAGTCATCATGGTCATCATTCAACTCATTCTTCCGTGTTGTGCCATCATTAGGTCATAGGGTCAAAATCATGAAAATTGGTCATTTCACCATCAAATTCATCTTTTGAAGGAGTAGTAATAGTCAAAGGTATTCAAAAATTTTAGGTTCCAAACTATCATTTCCAAGTAAGTGGTTTTGTGTTTACCATATATGTGTCTCAGTTGTGCTTGGAAAACTCATTTCCCTCTCCTAGGGTTTTGAGGGAAATTTTCTTGGTTTCATGACTTCCATGGTTAAATCATCAACAAAGATTGTATCCTGATGCTCTTACACCTTCCCCTATCCTTAATATACCTTCCCAAAAATTTACGATCACTCCTATCCCTCAAAATAATCAATTTTCCACAAGCCCTAGCCTATTGCTACAATTTGACACTTTTCTAGACTAAGCCTATGTTTTTCCCTTTTGGACCCCTTCCCCTCACTCAATCCTTGAAATTATAATTTCCCCTACTCTATAAAATCTATCTCTATCCCCCAAAATTTCCCCAAGAATTTAGACAACCCCTAACCCCTTCATTCCCCTCCCTCTACAAGGTAGTCCTAAATCCCATGTTTTGCCTACAACAAACCCTAATTTCCTCTCCCACTGTTGGCGAGAAGTCAGGTCTCGCAGACAAGACCCAGGTTCAAGAGTTGTGGCCAACAAAGGGGTCCGGTGTAGTCTAGGAACACGCCGGCATTTTCACCCTGCTCTGGAGAGCAGTGCGTCTCACCCGAGGCGTGCCGCAACCACATGCAGAAGGGGATGAGATCAATGGAAAGGAACAAACCTGCAACTCATGAAGGACAGTGCATCGATTACATATACAGAGTTATATATGCAAGATCACTTAATAAGCATTCAGACATT
Source organism: Pinus albicaulis (assembly GCA_034641835.2). Taxonomy (NCBI): domain Eukaryota; kingdom Viridiplantae; phylum Streptophyta; class Pinopsida; order Pinales; family Pinaceae; genus Pinus; species Pinus albicaulis. The sequence continues at coordinate 1,090,670,462 of CM076580.1, forward strand.
TGCAAATAAAATTTCAAACCAGCATAAACACATTACAAGCACATAAACATCTTATTGAGACAGCAACCTTCCATTGTATTAATCTCTTGGCCAGACACATGATTACATGGCATTCTCACTGATAGCTTACAAATCTGGTACAAATGGATTTCGGAACAGAAAGGTAGAAGAGAGAAGAATAGGGACCATAGGAAGGACATGCATGATTCTTCCACAATTGCTCTATGCGTCTTTCCCTGTCTCGAGCCTCGCAACCTCTTCAGCATTCCTCCTCTTTTCAGCCAGGTGACTGTTATTTATTCACCCGCTCTCGCGACTATCAGTGTCTCTATGTCTTTCCTTCAGATTCTCCCGGCTTCTCTCCTGTTATTGGCGTGTTCCACTTTCTGTCTTCTGCTGTGTGTTTCCTTCATCTACACTTGTCCCTGTTCTATCTCCAGCTATCGCATGCTTCCGCGCCACCTTGATAGCTCCGTGACTCTTGGTAGTTGCGGCGCAGTCACGGTTGCCATGTGTATTCCTACCGCAACTCAAAAAGGTCAAAATTCAAAATGTCTTAGCCAAGATTTCAAAAATTAATAAAAAACAAGGGCCCCAACAAGGCCCGACCACAATTCCTTGACTCGTCCCTGAGTCAATCACAAATAACAGTCTCCACTTCCATTGCCCCGCTGGCTCCCGTGCTCCATTCTGCCGTGCCTTCACCCCGAGCCCTTTCCTGCTGTGCTCCGCCAAGCGGTTGTTCAAACAAGGGCCCCAACTCCGGGACCCTGTGGAGCGTTGTATCTCTAAGCCCGGTGAAGTCCGCCACCGCTTACTGCCATTCCTGCATAAGCAAGTCGGCTTCTTCAGAGATCCTGGTGGCGGCGGCCTCCTCTATAGCCGTCGGGACAGCCCCGAACAGCGTGGCAAGCTGGGCCTCGGCCTAAGCATCCAGCTGTTGTATGGATTCGGCATGGGCTCGGATGGGTGGACGGATTTTCCGAATGACTTGTTTGGCCGCTGCCGAGTCGGCCTCAGTCTGTTGCATTTGAATTTCAAGCTCGTCCGCCTGGGCATAGAGCTGATCTAACCATGCTGGGTCCGCGGTCTCCTGAATTTCACGGGAAATTTGTTGCAGCTGGGCAGAGATAGGCTGCGTCTTGACAGTGAGAGCGAGTGAGCACTCCTGCAGACTTCGCAGAAGGGCGTAAGCCTCGCCCGCAGTGGAATGGAGATTCGCCTGCATACAAACTGCCTGAGTCTACTTGGCAGTCACCTGTTCTGAGTGGACAATCTATGGATCCGGAAGGGTAGGCCGTGCAGCTAACGCCGCTTGGAGTTCCTAGTTCTCCCTGCATAGATCAGTGAAAACAGTCTGGAGGTGGTGAGCATGGATTGCTACACTGTCCTCCGCTATATTGGCAGGAAGTGGGGCAGAATGAGCCCTTGCAGTGGGCCATAAGTCGAAGAACGCCTGAGCAGCAATGGTGACCTGCTCCTGTAGGTAGGTCTTCTCCCTGGTCAGTCGATCGCGCTGTTCAGTAAGCGCTGTGATCTGGTTGTCCTGCTCGGTACATTGCTGCTGCAGCTCTGAGTGAATCTGTTCGGCCTTTAGGGCCGCCCTCTGAATGATTAGGTACAGTTGTCCTGTACCCCATGGTTCTGCATTGGTTGTGCTGGGAGCACCCTGCTCCGGCATCCGTTCCTGCGAAGGTTGGCCACTGGCCACTGATCGGTTTGAGGTCTCAGGAGGATGGACCGGCGTCCATGGCCCAACGATATCGTAGCTGTCTGTTGGGGTTGAGGTCACGGGAGGATGGACCGGCATCTGCTGCTGCATTGAGGTGGCCATATCGGACTCCGGCCGGTCTTGCTGCGTGGTCTGGTCTGGGGGAGGGTCAGCCGAATCAGCCCCAACAGTGGCCAGCCGGACAGATATAGTCGGGACAGGATCCTGGGGTGTGGCCACGGGGTCAACCGGCGGTACTACGGCTGCAGTACTGGAGGTGACTTCCACCCCGTGGTCGCCTCCAAAAAGTTCCCGGATGAGAGGATCTGATACAGTAGATGATGAGTTGGATGGATTGGAGGAGGTGGCAGGTGGACGGCCGGTGGAGGGGGCAGTGGACGGGGTGAAGGAGGTATGGGGGAGGCGAATGTTGAGGAACTCTGACGGATCAATCAGAGGTTCCTCCGGAATCAAAGTCGCTGTGAGTGGAGTGGATGGTGGATCATCGTCAGTAAGATCCACCACTGGATCTGTGACAGCAATGCGGGCCCTCTTGGGGGGAGGGGGGTCTGATGAATCAGGTTCTAGGCCCGTTTCGCCCATCGGTGTGATGATAGGGGTAGTAGAGGTGAATAGGTTGGTGGGGATGGGAGAAGTGAGAGGGGCGGTATGGGAGAGAGCAAGAGACCGACCGAGCTGAAATTCAGAAAATGAGGGAAATAAAGGGGCACCACTTGAAACAACTTGGGTTACCACGTTAAGACTTCGTACTTGGGCATTGAAGTGTTGTATGATAGGGATTAGTGATTCGGGCAGTTCCTGTGCGGTCCCGGCTACATCCTGTGGAGGCCCCGCCGCAACCTGTGAGGACCCCGCTGCGCCGGTCGAGGCAGGCCGCTGCGCCGGCATCATCCGCTCAAATTTATATCGGGGGATCTCGTCGCGGATGTGCTTGGTGACCCCCGACCACGCAGAGACCTCGCGGTGGAAGGTGTCATCATTCAACTGGAATCTGAGGGGCGCCATGTGGAAGGTGGCTTCCAGTACACAAGTTGGGTGGAGGTAAGTGTGCCTGTGGCTTACCCCGAACCACACCTGCTCACTATACTCATCCAACAGGTGCCTGGGCACCCGTTGCTGGTTAGCCACCACGTCTGTCATTAACCCGTACCACGCCCGAAACACTACCGCGTTCACCTCTTTGGTGCTGGGGTCCGAGGACACCTACCAGGGGGTGTATTTCATCGTGAGAGGCTAGCTCGCGGTAGTCTCCGCCGGCATCCGGACAGGAGGAAGGTGCCATTTCCACATGGCAAAAGCTAAAATCAAGTAACCGTAAATGAAACTGGTGGTGCGCTTTTAGTTCTCTTCGCAGGCCGCGAAGAGTTCTTTTAGCACAAAAGAGCACCAATTCAGCCTGACGCCCTGGATACAGTGCTCCGCAATGGAGATTGTATCCAAGGTGCACTCTCCCTTCGTATAGTGCCGCATCGTCTTGCTAGAGATAAGGTAGCAAGCGAACCGAATTTCTGGCTTATTGATCAAATCAATTTTGGCACCTTTGCCCCCCCGGCGAGTGCCATACTTGGTGTACAGGTCTGAGTCACCCGACTTTCGGGCGCGCTTGGAGGATGTCTAGCCGGCAGCGGAGACATCCGTGCCATTCTGAGACAGCCCTGTAAGCCGATGAATGTCTTCGGCATGAATTGGGATTTCCTCATTGAGCCACAGGGACCCGTTCTGTATCCGACTGAGGAGGAACCGGGTGCATTGCAGGGCCGGTCTTGTAGTTCCAAAAACAGGAAGAGTCCACAAATTCATCAATGATGATCGCTGGAGGCCCCTGTATTCTTGGCGCATTCGGCTGTTGGAGCTGCTGCCTGGCGTGTAGTGGTGCTCCATGTAGGTCTGCCAATGGAGGTGGGGGAATTCAGCTGGGTCGGACAGATTGGCGTCCATCATCACTGCGCTATCATACTTGCCAACCAACGACTCTGTTCGGTGGATTCGGCTGTCTAACACTGGTTCAGGAACGGATAAGGGAGCCTTTGGCATCTTGGCGCGGCGCTGGTAAACTTGGAGAATTCTTCGGGAGTTTCCTGCTGGGCGTGGTGTGCTTTGAGGCTGCAACTATTCTGGAGTCGCTGCAAATGCCAAATTGAACTGGTCTGTCATTCTCGTGTTGTCGATCTTCATGCAAATTATGTCATCCACTGGCACGAGCGGAGTTGATGAGACTCCATAACGGCAATTAATTCTTGCTATCCTTCTTGCCTGCGATAATCGTGCGATCAATCACATGCCTGTGTGTAATCTGACAGTTGCTGATGGCGTCATGGGGAGATGGGCGGACGTGACGGCTGAGGGAACTGCGGGTGATGGAAAATGATTACGGTACGATCACTGTCTACTTATGGTAATTTATGAAGCAAATCTGAGCGATCCTACGGACTGACAAAAGGACTGACGAAAATGACCTGGACTGACACTGGCACGGGGATGGATCCTACGCGGACGACACGCTGGACTGGCGCTGTGACACGCTGGACTGGTCCGCCCCAACCACAGTCGGTTGTGGTGAGGTACCCGCAACTAACTGGTTATTTGATAGACTTCCTATGAACGGAAAAGACTCCCTATGCTCATCCCGGTTGTGGGAGAGTTATTCGACTAAGCTACTCTACAGGTTCTCTCGGTTGCGAGAGTTATTGATGAAAAGTGAAAGGGACCTACTCCTGGTAGGGTTTCAGGCGTGCGCCATTCACCCAACCAGGGAGAACTGTACCGTCCAGCTGTGCCAACCGAACGGCTCCTGAGTCGCGGATCTCGATGACAAAGTAGGGTCCCAACCAGTGCATCTGGAGCTTGCTTGGAAACTTCTGGAACCGGCTATCATATAAGAGAAATTTGCCGCCAACTTGGAAGGCTTTGGTTTTGATGTGGCGTTCGTGCCACGATTTCTGCCTGGCCTTCTGAACCTTCTGGTGGAATTCCGCCAGGAATCGGGCCTCATCCAGCTCCTGTAGCTCCTAGAGGCGTTCCCGAAGTGACTCCTCTTCTGAGAACTGAAGAGATGTTGCGATCAAAAGGCTGGGTACAGTGAACTCAGCGGGAATCATAGCTTCCCGGCCATACACCAACTGGAATGGTGTCTGTTTGGTTAAACGTTTCACCGTGGTCCGGTAGGCCCATAATGCCGCTGGGAGACGCTCGTCCCAATCATCGCACTGAGCATTGCAAATTTTAGTCAAGCCCTTTTCAAGAATCTTGTTGAAGGCTTCCACAATACCACTGGCCTGCGGGTGGTATGGGCTGCTTTTATGATGCTGAATCATAAATGTGGCCAGTAGTGACTTGACCGTGGCATTAATGAAATGCGTACCCTGATCGCTGGTCAAGCTCCGTGGGTAGCCAAACCGGCTGATGATGTGTTCAAAAATGAACTGGGCAGCAGTCTCTGCCGAGCAGTCGCGTACCGCTGCTGCCTCAGCCCACCAGGTGAGGTAATCCGTGGCGGTAATGATGTATCAGGCCTTGGAGTGTCTGGCAACCGGGGCGATGGGACCTACGAAATCAACATCCCACTTTTCAAACGGCCACAACACATGCACTGGGTGTAGCGGAAGCTCGTCCCGGTGCGAAGGTCGTCCCGTCCACTGGCAAACATCGCAGCGCTTCACATAGGCCTTACAGTCAACGTGTACCGTCGGCCACCACAGCCCAGCTTGGAGCACCTTCCTTGCGGTGGGTTTCGCACCCACATGCCCTCCCACAACACCACTGTGACATTCCCACATCACTGCTTCCCGTTCGTGGTCAATAACACATCTGCGCAACACCTCATCAAGGCCCAGTTTGTATAGCTGCCCCGCGATCAGTTGGTAGTCGGCCGCCCTGACAACCAGGTGGCGTTTCTGGAGCGGGGTGTAATCCTGAGGGCATTTTCCCATGATCAGATAAGTGGCAATGTCAGCCAGGTAGTCTGGTACTGCTTCTACTCGGAAGAGGTCGGCATCCGGCAGCTGATCGTCCAACAAGCCTTCATTCTCTCCCATCTCCAACCTGGATAAATGATCGGGACCAACATTCAACCTGCCAGGCTTGACAATCACCTCAAACGTGAATTCCTGGAAAAGTAGAAGCCAGCGACAGATCCGTCCTTCCAACATAGGCTTATTTACCAGATACTTCAATGCAGAATGGTCCGTGAAGAATGTGAATTTTCCGCCCAGAAGATAGTGGCAGAACTTCTGGAGGGAGTACACCATCGCCAACGCCTCCCGCTCGGTCGTGGTGTAATTCTTCTCCGCATTCGATAACCGACGGCTGGCGAAGTATACGGGGTGGTCAACTGTCGTCTCCCCGGGCTGCGCCAATACCGCCCCGAGTGCAATACCGGACGCGTCAATATGCACATGGAATTGCTTATCCCAGTCAGGATGCACAAGTATGGGTGCCGTCACCAACTTCTCCTTCAATGTGTCAAGTGCCTTCCTGCACTCCGCCATCCACTGAAACACTTCTGACTTCCGCAACAGTTTCTCCAAAGGGGCCGTAATTTTTGCGTAGTTGCGAATAAACCACCTGTAGTATCCTATGTGCCCGAGCAGTGCCCGCAACTGCTTCATGGTCTCGGGGGCCTCCATGTGGATGATGGCCGCGACCTTGGCGGGATCAACGCAGACCCCTTGCTTGCACACCACGTGGCCCAAGAGTGTGTCGAATGGAACTGCAAAAATACATTTCTTCAAGTTCAAGGAAATCTGCAGCTGACGACATTGGTCAAACATAATACGCAATAGGGAGGCGTGTTTCTTCAACAGGCTGTAGACGGTCCAGTCGTCCATGTAAACCTCCAGGAACTTGTGAATGTACTCCTGGAAAGCAGCAATGACAATCCGGGAAAACATAGTCGGTGCGTTCTTCAGACCAAACGGCATAATGTGGTATGCGAATGATCCCCACTCAGTCGTGAATGTCGTCTTTGCTTTGTCTTCCTCCGTGATGCGCACCTGATGGTAACCCAAAAACCCATCAGTGAAGGAATAAGCTTCATTTCCCGCAACATGATCTAGAACTTCATCGCTGAAAGGAGTGGGAAACGGATCGTGGATGCAGGCATTGTTCAGGCTCTGGTAATCTACACAGACACGGATCTCCGCTTTCTCCTTCTTGTTCTGGATGACAATGGGACTCACCCACTCTGCTTCTTCTACTGGAAAGATTAGACCTGCGGCCAGCATCTTGTCAATCTCCATCTTGACCTTCTCTTTGATACGTGGGTTCAACCGATAGGGTCGGTGCTTCACCGGCCTGGCCCCCGGTTTCAGCGCGATGCGCATTTCGCCCAGGTCCCCCTTGATCCCCTTCAGGTCTGCAACCGAAGACGGGAACAAATCTTCGTATTCCCGGAGGAGGCTAAAAATTTCTTTTGTTGTTTCCTCGTCCCAGTAATCTCCTACCGTTGCGAGCTTGGGTCTCTCGTCTGTTCCAATGTTCAGCTTCTTTGTCTTTAGGGGCTGTAAATGGACTCCTTCAGTCGTCGGCTCTTCACTGATGCTCCGCTCGCCTTCCCTTTCGTCAAAATAGAGATGCCTGAGGTCCTCCAGACTATCGTCATCCGGATCGCCGTCAATCCGGTGGCAAACCAACTCGCGCCTGACCTCAGGTTATGACACCACCAGGCCCCCATCAGGCTCGGGATGGCAGAAAAACAAGACCTCCTTGACTGCCTGTAGGGCCTGAGACTCCTGCGCCGTCTCCCCTTCGAACAAGAAGCACCGCACGAACTTGTCCGCAACTGCCTGCCAAGAGCGGGTTCCCCGTTTCCGCTCTTCCTCCAGGTACCAGGCCTGGGGAATTGTACCCAGGGAGTGGATAAACCTGTGGACCCACAGCTCCTTAGGGTACCGGTTGCTACGCCACTGTTCCTCACAGGTCCGCAAATGGTGTCGCGGGTCGGAAGTTCCATGATACTTAAACATACTGCAAGGCCCTTCGTCCTCTTTAAAGCGTGCCCGCAGAGCATCTGCCACGCACTCCCATCGCAGCAGAGTGTCGCGGTGATTTTTCCACCATCGGGCCGACGTGGATTGCAAGGCCACATCTAAAAGTGGCATCCGGCTTTCATCTGGGACCATGTCTTCCACCTTGGTAATAAAAGTATTGACTGCTTGCATGTTCGACCAGGTGGGATATCCGTGGATCTCAGTCCCTACCCACCGGACTTGGGCAATGGAGCCACATCTCCGTGTGGTGGTCTCATACCCCCCTTGCTGCCAGTCTTCCCAAGCGAGTTCGGATCCGAGCTCCGAGCTCTGCACACTCCGCCAACTGACAGAGCCAGTCGCAGTCAGGTTAATATAATCTTCCCGCTTTCCTGCGGTCATCTAATAAAGGTGGTCCATCATCTGAGCATCCTCCCGATTGTCCACTGTTTCCGTATATCGCGGGCCCTGATATGGGTCGAGAGGCTGGGTGACCCGTACCTCCCCATCCTCAAAGATCATCAGCTCCTTCTTAAGTTCGATGATGGCGTAATTCTCAAAAGCCCAATCAATGCCGAGTAAGGCAGGATAGGGATCCTTGTCACCCATGATATCAATAACCTCAAAATCGGTGTATGTCTTCACCCCCGCAATGTCGACCTCGACACCCTCGAGCCGGCCGATTGGCAGAATGCAGTACTGGTTCGCCATCCTGAGTTGGATTGGTGAGTAGGCTAGCCATGGCCATCCAAGAGCCTCCCATGTCTTCCGTGGCAGAATGTTGACGTCGGATCCCAAGTCCAACATGGTGTCGCTGATTTGGAATCCCGCGACCTGCGTGTTAAGCTGGAATTCTTTGCCTGTTCGTTGCTTGTTCCGCTTCACGCGCTGCACATATTGAGGGCCAGCGTCTGCCGGATCTCTAAGTTCTGTGCGCCCCTACAGTGCTCCTTCCAAAGCATGCTTGAGCTGCTGCCGCAGCGCAGCGTTGTCAACAATCCTGAGGAATAGCCGGAGCCAATCCTCGACCACAGTACCTGCGACATTCTGCGCACCAGACTCCGGCAACATGGGCTCCTCCAAACCTCCCTCGTTCCGCAACTGGGCGAACGCCTCAACTGCCTCCTGGAAATACTTCTTCTGGACTTCGGGCCTGATCAACTTCTTTGGGGATGCCGGCCGAACCACTCGTGCTGGCTCCTTCCTGTGGGCATCCTCTCTAGTCTTCTTTCCACCCCTTGTCACGATCGCAAGGTTCTGCAAGTCTGGGGTTGTGGTCCCTCGCAGCTCTGAGTTTATCAGATTCACTCCCCTCTGCCTCGCCCGTTCTTCCCACTTATTGATGAGCTCCGGACAGTCCTCTGTAGCGTGGGCGTTTACCTGGCACTGGGAACACCAGGGTCGTCGCGGAAGGGGACATTCTCGAGCCACGTGACCCTCCTGGTCACAGTTGTAACATTTTACTGGACCACATCCGCCTGTGCGGCCTCCCCGCATGCCTCCGCCTCTTCCCCTCGGAGCCTCGTTCACCCTGTAGGAGGGACGATCCAATCGATCAGCAAGTGCGTCGAGCGCCATGCACTGCTCAGTGTTGTGAGTCGTGGACACACAAAATTCGTAGTACACATTATTCGGGACCATGGAGTACTTCTGTAATATCGGGCACATCCGAGGAGGATGCCCCAGCGTCCGGCAAATCTCGCAATATTCTGTGGTGGAGGAACCCGCTTGCGGTGGGAACCCCGCGTAAGGTTGTTGCGGCTGGTAGACTCCCTGCGGGTTCATCGCCGCGCCGCCACCCGACGGTGGACCCCCCTGAATTGCTGCGACCGAGGGTCTCGCTCCTGTGCCGCGCAACCGAGGACACTCGGTTGCGGTGTGGCCCTCGACCAGGCAATGAGTACACCAAACATTCGGTCGCGCTGATCTCACTGGCTGAAGCTCCTTGAGTTTTTCAGTCAGGCTAGAAATCTGGTGTTGCAACCCTATCAAAGAAGGGTCTTGCGGATCCACCCCCCGCCCCCGATATTCCTGGGGGTAGCCCACCATGGCTTCAATCTTCATGGCCTGCTCCAGAGCGTCCTGCAGATTATCAATCTTCTGCTGAGTGAGAGGGGTTCGCGTCAAGGGAAGAAGAGCCTTGATGAACCAATCCCTCTGGTGGTTTGGATCGATCAGGTAGTTGAGTTTCCCGATCGCATCCTTGAATCGCCGCATCAATTCCCACGCGGTCTCACCTTCCTTCTGCTTAATTTCCCACAGCTCTGACAGGCCCTGCTGGTCTGTCTGGGGAAGCTTGAATTTGCGGACAAAATCCCGCTTCACGTCCGCAATTACGGGGTTAGGATGAGCCTCGGACCACTTGATAAACCATCGCAGAGCCCTCTCTCTGAGCGTGGTTTGGAATTCTATTAACTTCCCTGCATCTGGCGTCTGGCGAGCCCTCCAGATGGCTTCACACAGGTACCAGTGTTGCTCTACATCATCATTGCCCCGGCCAAAGAACTCTGGATACCGGGTGAAAGATCCAGCCATGTGTACTTGCGGAGAATTGACCAGGATAAAGCCTCCAGGTCCTGGTTGCGTAACGGTCCCACTAGGAAAAATACTACTACTAGTAACGCTATTGTTACCGGACGTTACTGACGCTGATGAACTATTGTATGACCAACTCAATGCTTGTAACTGAATAAAAATATTACTTAAAGGTTGATACAGTACCAGGGGAAGGTCGGGATCCTGGACATGCAGAAGGTGAGAAGTAGGGCTGCCTGAAGGGGTGGGTGCCGTCTGATCTTGAAACATCCGTTGCATCACGCCGTGCCATTCATCATCAGAACTCTTTTCGGGCCACATCTTTCCATTATCTTCGCTAGTCACGATCTCTCTTTCTCGCATCGCTAGGCTCCCATGCACCCACTGCACTTCCACCGCTGTCTCGTCTTCTTCCCGGGAATCCAAACCCATAGTTCCTGTCCTCTGAGGTGCCTCCTTCTGATTTTTCCTCTCGATCTCTCTTCTCTTCAAATCTCACATTACCCTTCTTCGCCACCTATCGGCGATCTGTGCCCGGCGATGCGCACGTCGCTCCCGCAACTTGCATGCGGCCTCAACATCCATTCCCCACTCCCTACTCTCACAGTCTACATAGCATCGGTCCCCTCAACCCTTCCCCCAGTACGGGAGGTTTACGCTTCCATACTCGGTTTGTGGAATTCAATCAACCCTTCATCCACCATCACAGCTTTGATCCACAGCGGAATCTCCTTCAACAGCTTCCCTCTTAGCCCTGAGTGGAAAACAGCCTCGGCTTTCGAGAAGGATTGGTAGCACTCAGTAGCAAACTCCACAGTGTATCCTTCCAACGTGGTCCTTACCCAAAAATCCATCGCGCGGGTTAGTTCAGTGTCCACCCGATGCAGTGCCACCAGATCTTCGTGCGCCCACCTGCGGTTTATCTTCCGCAAGCCTTCTTGGGGCACCGTCGCTCATAACCTCTGCAACCAATTGTAAAGGTCCGTAGGGAACCTTCCCCAAAAAATTTCGTACGTATCATTGGCTGAGTCAGAGAAAAGCACAAGCTCCTTGATCGCCGCCTCCTTTTTCTTGGTTAGCTCTGCTTGCTGAGCAATGAACTAGTCAAGATGATCATCCCACCATCGCCGTATCGCTCCTTCAAAAATCCTCGATACCATGATCTAGATCCCCTCAAAACATGCAGGTCCCAACAACGGAACCATTTTTTGGCGAGAAGTCAGGTCTCGCGGACAAGACCCAGGTTCAAGAGTTGTGGCCAACAAAGGGGTCCGGTGTAGTCTAGGAACACACCGGCATTTTCACCCTTCTCTGGAGAGCAGTGCGTCTCACCCGAGGCGTGCCACAACCACATGCAGAAGGGGATGAGATCAATGGCAAGGAAAAAACCCGCAACTCATGAAGGACAGTGCATCGATTACATATACAGAGTTATATACGCAAGATCACTTAATAAGCATTTAGACATTTGCAAATAAAATTTTAAACCAGCATAAACACATTACAAGCACATAAACATCTTATTGAGACAGCAACCTTCCATTGTATTAATCTCTTGGCCAGACACATGATTACATGGCATTCTCACTAATAGCTTACAAATCTGGTACAGATGGATTTCGGAACAGAAAGGTAGAAGAGAGAAGAATAGGGACCATAGGAAGGACATGCATGATTCTTCCACAATTGCTCTGTGCGTCTTTCCCTGTCTCGAGCCTTGCAACCTCTTCAGCATTCCTCCTCTTTTCAGCCGGGTGACTGTTATTTATTCACCCGCTCTCGCGACTATCAGTTTCTCTGTGTCTTTCCTTCAGCTTCTCCCGGCTTCTCTCCTGTTATCTGCGTGTTCCACTTTCTGTCTTCTGTTGTGTGTTTCCTTCATCTGCACTTGTCCCTGTTCTATCTCCAGCTATCGCATGCTTCCGTGCCACCTTGATAGCTCCGCGACTCTTGGTAGTTGCGGCGCGGTCTCCGTTGCCATGTGTATTCCTACCGCAACTCAAAAAGATCAAAATTCAAAATGTCTTAGCCAAGATTTCAAAAACTAATAAAAAACAAGGGCCCCAACACCCACTGAGCTAGTTTTTCTATGGAATCAGATAAATATGAACAGAGGAGGCATTAAGGAGATTATATAATAAATAATGAAGTCATTTAAGCTCATAAACATCATGTCCCCACCATTTTTCAAGAATTCATTCCAAGGGACAAATCATTTTCCACTCATAGGGCCAGTTTTGCTTCAAAGTATGTTTCTGACCACAAAGATATGAATTTGATAAAGGTGATAGATTTTTTTGTCCATAATAGTTCAAAAAATAAAAACCTCCTTCATTTTTTACACAGGTATCATGGTTTGGGATAAATGTCAAAAATATAGGTGCTACAAGAGGTTTTCTGCACTTTTGGAGTGACCTTGCGAGAATCCATTTTTGACAAGTCAAGTCAAGTCCATTATGAAAACTAAAGGCATATTTGGAAGTTAGAAGGATAATATTTCCAACGCGATATCCTGGGCCCAATTTGGATTTTGGGAAGGCCTCCAAAAGTGGTCTGAAAAAAGGCATTGTGCAAATACTTATGTGAGGGCGCAAATGCTTAAGAGAGAGCCCAAATAACAGCCTTGGGAGAATGAAGTTTTTAGGAAGAAAATTACATTCATTATGGAAATTTAAGGTAGATCTAGATATTATACAGGATAATATTTCCAATGAGCTATCCTGGGCCCAATTTGGACACCAGGAAGGCCTACAAAATCAGTGATTTTCAGAGTTTTTTTTAACAAGCATTTAGCAAAAATGTGGTCATTTGTTGGGGAACTTTTTGAGGGAAATAAAGGCACCATTGGATTCATAATGACCAATTAATCTCATAAAACCATGTTTCCAAACTTTTTTTGTTGTTTTGATATGTGAAAGCTAAAAAAACCACCAAAAAATCACCTTTCTGCCCTTGTTTTGACCTAGGCGCTAAACAAATATCAGTCTTGGGAGAATGACTTTTTGAGGGGGGAAATGACCTTCATTTTCAGAACTTGAGGCATATTCAGAAAGAGTACAGGCAGGGATTTCCAACAAGCCATCTTAGGCCTGATTTTGACACATGTAGGTCAGCCAAAAGTTCCCCTGAACATGGAGGGCGCAAATGACACTGCCAGGGCATAAATGCATAATGGAGGGCGAAAATGACCAATTTGCTGATTTTTTCCAAGTTTCTCTGAAATTTTGAATTTTATTCAAGAAATCATGTTTCTACTTATGTAATTTATCATGTTAAATGTAATTATGTCAAGGATAAGTAACCCAGGGGTAGATTCATTAGGTAAAAGTCATCTTTGAGTCACAATGAATCAGTTGAATGTAATTAGAAATGAGTCACTTGGACCTCCCTACACTCTAGGTATCAGTTCATATTACTGTGTATCAGTTCCTCAACTTAGGGATTCGACCCCTGAGGTTGGGAGAGGTTGTTTGAGGCCTATATCATGTAAATTTTGACTCATTTCAAAGGTCTGAATCAGTTTGTATGTTTGCTTATTGATCAAGGAACTATTGTACTCAGTTTGGCCAACTAATAAAGAGGAGTTGAAACTATTTTTTGGGATACTTGTGGTATTGATGTTTATCACTGTATTTTATTTAGTTTCATATGTTATAATGTATTGTATTCATGTTCACTTCATCTCTATGGTATGATCTATTTCAATTTTGATAATCATAACTCATGCTTTTACATGCTCTGTTTTGGGGAATTGATCGTAGTTTGTCCATTTTCATCTGTCTAAGAAGAATACATCTCCCATTCTCTTCCTAGCTTCTCTTAAGTCTCAAAACCACTCCATCACAATCATCTTTAATTGATAAGCCTTGTGCCTGCCTTGCCCCATTGATCCTTGCAACCCTATCTAATTTTCTCTGACCGAGCTCCCTTGACCTAATTTCTTCATTCAGTGATAACCCAACCAAATCAAATAAAAAAAACCCTTGCACTCTATATCTAGCCTAAAAACCCTAATTCATCCAGCCCTCCTGGCTATGACCTTTTTGGAGAGATGCCTCTCCGACTTGGTAGGGTTAGCTACGAAGTCAAAAGCTTGGCCTGTGGTTGCCTCCGTTGGGATTCCTTCTTCAGCCTTAGGAATATGAAAGAGTGCTAACAGAGAGAAAACCACCACTGTTGTCATCTCTGTATTTAATATCTATTATAAAGAAAATTTCTTACAATCTTGTACTGGCGCAAACTCATACCAGCACGTAGGTACCCACCTACAGAAGACTGCAACCTTCTCTCATTCTCCAGCTTCTACTGGAAGGGAGATCCAACCCCCTGATCTCGTTTACCAGCCACTACTGGAAGGGAGCTTCAACCCTCCCTGATCAGAACACCAACTTCTACTAGCAGGAAGCTTCTACTTCCACACTGAAGGCTTCAACCCTCAGACCCACTGTAGACCATGTTTCATAAATTTTCACACTAGATCCAACAACTTCAACACAACTCAATATATAGACCAACACCAATAGATATAACCCAAACTTCAAACAAAACAGTGAGATCGATGTAACCATAACACAGTAATAAACCTAGACTTTTGAATCAACATGTAAAACCAAATTAAACCTTGATCATTCATCTCATTAAAATCATACGCTACTTCACTTTACTGTAACCTGCATGTATACACTCTTTTCTCCACACCAACCTGCGTATAGATATCTGAATACTTAAATTCCAAAGTTTGATCAGACTTAGGAACATATCCGAGACTTCCATTCATATATCTTTTCAGATTTGCAGAAACCTTATTCAGTTAGCATCATTAATCATATTTAATCACTATTTGATCATATTTGTACATATTCTACTAGCAGCATATACAGTATTCAAACAACCCAGATCTATATGAAGACTTCATTGATAGACAATAGAAATATAGCAACAATAAACAGATAACCTCTCAAGGAAGCTTCAGAAAATCCTGACTTCCATACGCGCTTTTGCTGAAACAAACCTGTGTATATACACATTTTTACAGAGACGAACCTGTGTATAGATCTGCAACTATTTCAGGACTACGCAATTCTTTATAATAATTAATCAGCTTAGATCTTACCCTTCACTTCAGCAAACATTCTCCAGATAACAGATCTAAACAATTCATAAATAGATCTAGAAAATACATAGTCATTTTAGGTCTACAGATCATGACCCATCATTGTATTCATAGGTGCATTATTATTTTAGATCTATCATTAAACTGTAGCCCATTCCATGAAAATATACTTGAGAGTGAAGTATTCATTCAATACCCAAAACACATGCACCCCATTGCACTATGATATTCTTCTCCTTATATATATTTAGGCTTTCCTAATACCATGAGCCAAAACCACACAAGTGCTAATGGTATTCTTGGATGGAATCAAATAGATGACACTGCGCTCAATATTGTGGGCTAATACCATGGTAAGGACCCTTGGTATTATAAAGTGAGTGCATAAGTACATACGCGATTTGGCTTCTTCGTACCCGCATGTATACACAACTTCTCTTCATCAAAATTGTGTATATACTTATTCTGGATGTATACACGGGTTGCCTTCATCAAACCTGCATATGTATGCGGGTTTCCTTCATCAAACTTGCGTATACATTGTGACATATTATATTTATCATTTCTTTGATCCTAACTAGATTTCCTTTCTTTGCCACATCTGAACTGGCCTATAGATACATTATTTTCACATCTTCTGCTTATCAAGGACAACTCATCAAGTAGTTTCCATCAAGGACAACATATTGCATCAGAATGCCAACACCTTATAGATATTTACATCAGCAAAAAGAGGAGACTGAGAAAATGGTACAAGATGTGTTGGATGCATGTATTATTTATCCAAGGAATAGTTTATTTTCAACAAGTACTGAGGGTGAGAAGAAAAGATAATGCTTGGAATATGTTTCTCAATTATATAGATCTAAAAAAAATAACCATTAAATGTAAATTCTTTATTCCAAATAGTTAGGAGCTATTAAATGAGCTTCATAGAGTCACTTCTTTCACAAAGCTAGATATTTTATCAAGATACCACCAAATTAGATCTAGAGAATAAGTCATTTCCAAAATGGACTTTAGAATGCATGGGGGGATTATGATTTCTTGTTTATGCCTTTTCGGTTGACAAATGTTCCTTATACTTTTCATATCCTTACAAACAAAAATATTTGATCTCATTTTATAATTTTGTGTTGGTTTTGATCATATAATTATCCATAGAAAATCATGGGAAAACCACATTAAACATATGGATAAAGTTTTACAAATTCTTGATAACAATCAATTATATGTAAAAAGGCTCCAATGTGCTTTTGGGAAACAATAAGTAGAGTTTTTGGGTCATTTTGTTTCAAGGGAAGGGGTTAAGGTGGATCTTCAAAATATTCAATCTATCAAAAAATTATATATTACTAAGAACATCAAGTCTTAAAGCATTTTTAGGTCTTACAATATGTTATTGTAAATTTATTAACAACTATGCACACATTTTAGGTACACTCACATCTCTCTTAATGAAAAAAAAAATTTATTTTGAATGAAGAGATTATCTCGTCATTCTTAATTTAAAGTATGTGTTGTAGCTACTACAACCACCCTCCAAAATTTTTCGAATGCTTAGATTTTGGAGCCTAACCTTCTACTCATAGGAACTTATCTTGTGCTACTACCAAGTATTCATGTTGTGATTGAGACTTAACCTTTCATATTTTCTCTTGTTCACTTGTTTAAACACTTTAATAATCAACCTAAGTCACAATCTAACCTCCTAACTTGGTTTTTCAATAGTTATGGGCTTGCCTCCAGAAGTTGTGCAATCCATGAGGGCAAGCCCAACCTTGATGATTGGAATTGTGCAATCATTACTAACAGCTCTGCCTTGAGCTTAGAAACTACACAGTCATATATGACATCCCAACACTGAGCCCAGAAATTGCACAATGCATCCCTTGAGCTCAGAAACAGTGCAATTCACTGAGCTAGCGAGTTACCTAGTTCCCCAGAATTGTGCAATCCCTCCTAGCAATGTGCATGGAAATTTTCTCGAAAAGCAGAAAATCTAAACAATCTAAAAGCATCCCTAGAAAATGTGGATCTATTTTTAGTTTCTCGAAGGAGGCACACTTGATATTTTTAGAAACTTTTGCCAAGTGTCACTTTTTCCTTGATTTTAGGCATGTGCATCATAAAACCTATTTTTCTCAAATCTATTGATGCCCCTAGAACTCATTTTCACACTCAATATTGGAGCTCTAGTATTCCTGAGGAGATCAAGGAACCTTCAGTGCGGTCGACGTCACTTTTCTAGGTGAGTTTTTCTTTCATCACCTTTTGTCAAATTTTCTGTCATTTTGCTTGTGTAAGTGTTTTTTTTCTTATCTTCATGGTTGCTGGCGTTTTATCTTGGTTTAGCTTGTATAATCCTTGTTTCAAGTTATATTTTTCCTTTCACAAGTATCACATCAGTTTTTTTGTTTTTGCACCTATGGTTGTCGTTGTGGTGACTCTCCTCACCGATTTGATTTTCTTCTCTTTCATTTAGTTTCTACACATGATATATCATGGTTCATTCACACTTAGTTATATATGCACTCAAGATCACACCATTTCTCATATATGCTCATTTTTCAGACTTCCATTGGGCAGATCTACACTTTCCTTCGCCGGATTTAACTTTTCCCAGTTGGGAAGTGTGCAATACTAAGGCTCAAGATGATCTAGGTGGATATTGGTGGCCACCCATCGATTCCATTTGGACCCCCACCATAGGTTTTTTAAGTTTTTCAGTTTCAGCACAACTTACTATTTTTAACATTTTTTCGGGTCCTGAACTTCCGGAGCTGTTTTGAGGCCCTAAACGATGTTTTTGGGAAAATCGGGAGCAACATGGAAGATTATTCATGTTCCTCACAACAAAATTTGTAGTCCTTGGATATATCTTTCTAAAAACGTATCGATCACATCAAACAGAGATCATATGCCAAAGTTATGTCCCCGAGAAGTTGATGTACCAGTTTACCCAAACGGGGCCCATAGTTTTGGCGCTTCATCTCCTAGGGTTAGGTTTTTTTATGCCTAGGGTTTTCCATTGTTTCTAAACAATAAATAGGCCTTTGAGCCTCATTTTAAAACAGTTTAGAGGCTTGTAGCCACCACATCTCTTCTCAGAGATAAGCTACCAGCGCCCTAGCTAGTTTATTTCCATTATGTCTGTAAGAATATTTCAGGCATTTGATTTTAAATGAAGTTTTATTTTTGCTGCATCTCTGTGTTTATGTCTATTTCTATATTTTATTGCATTCTTGCATAAATCCGGATCAGTAGTGTCAAAGCGATCTTCTCTTTCTCTTTTTTTCTTTGCATATCCCCAACGAGGTTAGGGTATAAGGAGTTAGGGCTCGATCTGGTTGAACCCTTGAAAGGTTAGCCTCGCAAACCTCGACGACCTCCCATGGCAGAAGAACATAAATAAGAGGAAGTAGGAGATCCTATAAAATTATTGCTCAAGGAAGCCCTCGAGAAACAAAGGAACACGATGATGGATAATTTTTCCCAGATCCTTCAACGACTGCCCACTGGCAGTGCATATGCATCTAGCAGCCACTCTGGAGGCTCCACTCCTTTCAAGGTACAATTCAACTTCAAAATTACTGTATTTGAAGGCTAGATAGATGCAGATGTTGTAGATAGATGGTTGAATTTTCTGGAAGGGTTCTTCTCGGTCCATGATTTCTCATTCTAAGAAAATATTACTTTTTCACTCCTCAAAGCCACCCCCCATGTCAAAGAATGGTGGGAAACCTACTGTGAGAAAAAGGATGGGAGGGAACCCTCTCTGTTCTCATCCGCACCCACTTGGAATTAATTCTAAGACAACATCAAGGAACAATATTACGCCGTGGGGAGCTATGAGGACAAGTACATCCAATGGACCATGCTGCAACAACAAAGGGATCAATATGTGCACAAATTGACGAATTTGTTTGATACCCTATGCAAAAATTTGGGTATTAAATATTCAGAGAGACATTTAGTGCTCAAGTACCATAATTGTTTACATAAATACATTCAGGAGGAAATGGAGTTCATCAACATTACCTTGCTTGGTACGACATATCGATATGACACTAACATGGAGCAGAAATTTAAGCAGAAGAAGCGAGAATTTGGATCTGCGAATCTGAAGCTAGGGAAAGGCGCCCCCGAACCGCAGAACAAGGGGAAAATCCAAAGCAGGGCAACTCAAAACAACACCACAAATCCAAAGAAGGACATTAGGAAGTGGTGTGAATTTAATAACATCCCCACTCACAGCACAAACGAGTGTTGGGCCAAATAGTCATTGGTGGCCAATATAAAGGCACCCGAATCAGATGCATGTTCTAATCCTGAGTCAGAACCAGACAAGGGCGATGAGAAAGGGAAGTAGATCATTGATGCAGATTCCAATGCCATTTTTTCCACAACCAAGCTCCAAGGGGAGGATCTCAAGGATCCAAAGGAGGGGGAGTGCCTGTTCCATTCACAAATGTGGGTGAAGGGTTTTCCACTGCCATTCCTTGTCAATAGCGGAAGCCAAAATAACCTCAATTCAGCAGAGGTTGTGAAGAGGCTCGACCTATCAACCATAGAACACTCGCAGCCGTATACCATTGGGTGGCTTCATTAAGGAAGAGATCTCCACATCTACCAGCAGTGTCACCTTTCATACACCATCAAGCCATTCACGGATGAGGTACTGTGTGATTTTTCTCCTCTTGATGTGTCTAGTGTATTATTGGGCCAACCTGATCTGAAATGAATGTATTAATTTTGTTGTGCTAAGGGTCATTCAGTTTTAAAAATAGGTGCATAATTGACTCATTAGTTTGCTTAAGTATTAAGGAGTTTTTCCATGATTTATAGATGATATTTAGTGAATTAGAAGCATAAAATAAGCATAAATGACATTTAACAATAATGTAAAACAGAGAAATAATTCACCACATGAAATTTATAGAGTAGGCATGATGAAGCAGTTCACCCCTCCTGGGCTACATATGCTGGTCCAGCTCCCAATGGCTTGTGCATCTTTCATTATGCTCAAATTTTTTCTCTTACATGTAGTTATAGTGCTCTAATGGATATTTTCTCTACACCAATGGCTTCAAAATTCTCTAATTAGTCAAAAATGACTCTTCATTCACTCAAAATGGTCGAAAATTGAGCCTCCTACACTTTTTCCCAATATCTCCTAGGAAAGCTCCACTAAATGTGGAGAACTCCTGTTAGTTGGAGTTAAATCAGGGTATACCACCAAGTTTCGCATGCCCCTATCCACTCCGTTGAATTAAAAACTTAATAAATGTTATGGTTGGGTGGTGGCCACATGCGCACCCCCAAACTGTTAGTTAGCATGGTGGTTAGCGGAACCCCCGTCAGAACTGCAGTTAACTATTTGAACCATGGGTATATGTTGTCGGGTTAGTCTGACTGCGGTGGGTGGCTGGCATTAATGGTTATTCATGTGAAATATATGGGGATCGCTGGTGAGTTGGGACTGTTGGCGGGTTGGAACTTCTGGCGGTTCCCAACCCCCAACCATATATGCGTTACATAATAAATGAAACTTGAAGCCTTAGGAGGTTAAGAAACATTGCATAGAGCGGTTGAAAAACTGTGCGCGTGCCCGGAGGGAGGTCAGGGGGTTGAGACCTACAGCCTCTCATAAAATTTTAATATGAAGTTTTTAGGGCAACGTGGTGGCCTCAGGGCTAGCGACGTGGCACCCTCTCATTGGATCCTCCAACCCGTACCCAATAGAAAAGTGACACTTGTCAACCAAAGACTGGCCTGGTGGAAGGAATATTTTGAGGAATATTCTCTCTTTTTTTTTCTGATTTTGCATCCAGTTTGTTGACTGTGCATCCCACTCAAACCTGGTCAAACTGTCATAATTTTACCTATTTTCCATTTCGATCAGAATGCAATATCTTCCTCATACAACATCGAGTTTTCGAACCGTTCACGATGCTAGAATCAGGAAGACGAGATCTACGTAACCATCCTCGTTTCAACCCAATCCTATAACTTTGAATTTTGAGCAAAATTTATGAATTCCTGATCATTCCTCCCCATTGGTAAACTTTTGGACCCCAAAATACTTCATTACTTGTTCAGTAGATGAGGGTATAGCTCCCTCACCTTTCCAATCTCCATCCATTTTTCCTTGCTTGGTTTAGTGCCCTTGAGCCCAACTCGAAGGTAGTCAACACTTCTCCTCTTTGATGCTCTTGTCCTCCTATCAAGAATTGTATCTTCTTTGAGCTCATCTAGAAATTCTAGTGAGAAATATTCAATAGAAAGTAGTTGAACATCACTTCCTTGATCATCGATCAAAGGAGGCTCATACAAGCGTAAATTTTCAACATTAACAATTGAATACATTTGCATGTAAGAAGGAAAATCAAGTTGGAATGCATTATTACCAACTTTTTTTATGATCTTAAAAGGACCATAGCGAATGGGTTTGAGATTTTTACATTCCCCTTGCATCCTTTCTTTGCTAATGTGCAACCATACCTCATCTCCCTCTTGAAACTTGTGATCAACCCAGTGTTTTTCATGCCTCTCTTTGTATTTGCTTTGACTTTTCTCAAGTTGTTCTTCAACTTGTTGATGTATCATCTTAATTTTCTCAATGAAATTTTGAGCCTTATCAATATCACTATGGCTATCAATTGCAAAATCCTTCCCAAATATGAAGTCTAATGGCGATTTTGGAAAATACCCAAAACATGCTTCAAAAGGTGAGGTTTGTGTTGAAGAGTTCTTTTCCTGGTTGTAAGTGTGCTGAATGTAATGCAGTTTTTCATCCCACAACTTAGGATGTTTGCTACAATATCAGCTGAGTAGATGCACAACTGTTATGTTCACCACTTCGGTTTGTCCATATGTTTGTGGATGGAAAGCGATACTCTTTTTCAATTTGTGTCCATCATTCTCCATAGATTTGACCAAAAATTCCCAATGAACCTGGAATCTCTGTCACTAACAATAGAAGTGGGCAATCCAAAATGAACCCAAAAAATTTGAAAATAAAGTTCAGCAGTAATGGTTTTCTTACATGGCATAAGTATACATATTTTACTAAATCTATCCACAACTACAAAAATATAATCATGTTTTTTTCTTGACATAGGTAGACGTCCAACAAAGTCCATGGAGACGCTCTCCCATGGCCTTGATGGTACCAGTAGTGGCATGTACAATCCAAGCTTCCTATTACTAGGCTTACTTGTTGCACACATAGAACAACCTCTTATAAAACGTGAAACATTATCTATCATGTGGGGCCAATAACAATATCTATGTAGATGCGCCACTATTTTTTTTACCCCAAAGTGTTCAACAATAAGAGAAGAATGAGCTTCTCTCATGACACTTAGCCTCTCTCCTTGTGGAATACATAGCTTTCCCAAATGAAACAACAAATTTTTATGCATGTGATAATCTTTTTCTTCAACTTGATTCCCTTCACTCAAGCTAGCATTCACATCTTGGAAATCAATGTCATGTGCATATTGCTCTATGTAACTCTCATGTACAACAAAATCATTTTTGAGTAAATTAGAAGCACTAATGATTGGTCTCGAAAGCATATCTACAAATTTATTGAATATACCTTTTTTGTACCTTATAACCAAGTGAAATTGTTGAAGAAATCCCATCCACATGAAATGTCTTGATTGCTGCAATTTTGTTTGCGACTGCAAGTACTGTAATAGTTGGTGATCGGTGTGTACAATAGTCTCTTTACCCATCAAGTAGTGTTTCCACTTAGACACTTTGTACCAACGCATATATTTCTTTGTCATATGTAGGATAATTAGTCACAACACCATTAAAATTTTCTTAATGAAAGGCAATAGGCTTACCATGTTGCAATAGGACTGTACCCATGGCATAGTCACTAGCATCAGTTTGTATCTCGAATGGTTGTCTCAAATTTGGTAGTGCATGGACTGGAGCTGAATTGTTCTTTTCTTTGAAAGCTTCGAAAGCTTGCTGTTGTTTTCCTCCCCATTGGAAGCCTTTCTTCACACTTGTCACTGCATGCATGGAAGCTGCGATGGAAGAAAAGTTAGCAATAAATTTCCTCCAATATTGAGTTGCACCTAAGAAACTTCTTACCTCGGTAACTATTTTGGGTGTGGGCCAATTCACAATGGCCTCCACTTTAGAAGGATCAATCCTCAATTCTCCTCCTCCTACAATATGTCCCAAATAGACCAAAGAATTCTTTCCAAACTCACATTTTGACATCTTAAGAAACAATTTCTCTTTCTTCAAAATATCAAGCACTCTATTTACATGCAAGACATGATCTTCTCTTGTTTTGCTGTAAATTAAAATTTCATCTAAGTACACAATGACAAATTCATCAAGTAATGGTCGCAAAACATTATCCATAACTCGCATGAAAGTTGTCAGTGCATTACATAAAAAAAAAGGCATAACTAGCCACTCAAAGAGTCCTTGTTTGGTTTTGAATGTAGTTTTCCATATATCACTTTCTGCAATTCTTACTTGATCATATCCACTTCGTAAATCTAACTTATTGAAAAAAATTGCTTCTTTCAGCTGATCAAGAAAATCATCTCTTCTTGGGAGTGGGTAACGATTTTTTACCGTAATTTTGATCAAAGCTCGAAAATATACACACATACGCCAAGTCCCATCTTTCTTTGGTATCAAGACTATGGGTGAACTGCATGGCGAGGTTCTTTGTCTTATGATACCTTTATCCAACATATCTTTAATTTTCCTCTTTTATTTCAGCATTATCCATTATCGACATGTGATACATACCGATGTTTGGAAGAGGACAATTCTGCTGCAACTGAATCTCAGGTTGAATTTCCCTTTTTGGAGGCAATCCTATTGGCTCATGAAACATCTCATGATTCCCATTAACCACATCCTTCAAAATATTCATGATTAATATCAGATTTGGGCTTAATCATAAGAAGAACAAAATTCTTACTTGAATTTACCAGCCTCTTTACCTGTACAACATTTACCAAAGCAATGTTTGTCTTCTTGCAGTGTGCTCTAACAATGAACTCCTTGCCATATTTGAATAAATGATACTTGTTCTCATGGTGATAGAATATAAATTTCCTGTCATACAAGTAAGGACTCCCTAATACAATACCAGTTATGTCAAGCAGAATTACATCTAATTCAACTGTGTCAACAAAGCTTGCATTGATTGCAAACCACAATATACATTTCCTTGTAACCTGTAGATTTGCATCGTTACAAATACAACCCAATGGATATGGTTTTGGATGTGGTATGGTTGAATCAAAGTTAATTTTTATGACCAAATATTCAAATATTAAGTTTTCTTGTGACCCACTGTCAAACAGTGTGTCAATCTTGGTATGCTTCGATATGACCCTCACATGAAACAGTTTTATTCTTTCTTCTTCATTTGGAGTGTTTATGTGACAATTTGATGTACCGGTACTGGGTTTAGTTTCAATTTCTTTTCCCTTAATGTTATTCAATCCCATGGCTGTGATTTTAGTCTCATCACCTGAATCAAACCCTAAATCATGTTGAGTTGTAGCAACAGTTTTATGTTTTCCTTTGTTATTAGGTTTCTTTGGCCTCAATTCTCGATGTAATTTCCAACAATAAGTTTCATCATGGCCTTCTTTTGAAAAATGTTTACAAGTCACTTTTTCTCCCTCTTTCTTAATAGACGCATTCTTTTTATTTTTACATTTTGGGGTCTTTTCCTTGGCTTTACCCTTAAAAGGTTTCTTCCTACCCTCTTTAGAAATTTTCTTCCCTCTAGCTTCTAGATGTGTGTCCTAAACACAAACTTCATCTAGACTGGTGGGGTTAAAAATGAGAATAGTATGTTTTAGGTAGCTATGTAAGCCTCCTATGTACTTTAGCAAAGTGTCTTGGCTCTGCAAATCCACCCCTAATAAAAGAGCTCTTCTCCTAAATTCCTGGGTGTATTCTTGCACATTTTGTCCCTTTAACTGCCTAAAGTTCTGTCAGTTCATGACGGATTTATGCATATGAGCTAATGGATAAAACTTTTGTTTAATAGTAGCAATAAAATCTGACCATGATAGAATAATCTTACCAGGTTTCTTGATTTCCTCCTGTGTCTTGGCTTCCCACCAAACAAGTGCTGCATCTTCCATTCTCAAAGAAGCTAATTAAATTTTTG
The DNA here is from genome assembly GCA_034641835.2 of Pinus albicaulis. Taxonomy (NCBI): domain Eukaryota; kingdom Viridiplantae; phylum Streptophyta; class Pinopsida; order Pinales; family Pinaceae; genus Pinus; species Pinus albicaulis. The sequence goes on from CM076580.1 coordinate 1,090,695,985, forward strand.
TATCGTCATCTTGAAGGTTATGTATTCTTAAATAGACCTCCAATTGTAAAATCCAATTATCTAGCTTGTCTGCATTTACTACACCATTAAACATTGGAAATTTGAACTTAACATCAAGTTTTAATAAAGAATATTTACCAGTCTTCTTAGACTTGTGTGGCTGATGTATTGAATAAGAAGCAGAAGATGATGATGACGAGGGTGAAGATAGTGGCTCTCCATTGCCTCCATTTCCTCCATTTCCCTTCTTTGACTTGTCTTCATCATGGTGACCTCCTGAAGATCCTTGTCCTTGTTGGGTGTGGAGCCTGATTATCTTGTTTACTTTGTATCACAGCATTGGACCCTTGTACCTTAAAAGGGGCAGCAACGCCGCCCGTAATTAATCACTGCTGTGGGGGGTTCAGGGGGGGCGGCAGCGCTTTTCGGAGCCCCCCCCCTAGTGGGGGGTTTCGGGGGCAGCGCCCTCAAAGCTAAAAATAGATGTAAAATTTCCTTGTAAAAAAAGTGTAGTAATTTCTAGTCAATCTGGGTCGTTCATTAGGCAAATGATCTGACGGTAGAAGTTATGTTTAGTTTAGGATTTTTTGCCCTAGAAGGCAACCCCTCACTTTTATGAGGGTATTGTATTGCAGTTGTGTATTGTATGTGTATTCTTATAGCGAGAAACATAGAGGGAGACTGTGAAAGAGAACAGAGGATATTACAACGGATCTGCTGTAGGTTCTGTCTCTTCATTTTGCTGGATAATAGAAAGGAAGGATTGGCTGTTCGGGGTGGATGTAGCCCAAACTGGGTGAACCACATATATCTGTGTCTCTCTGGTTTTATGTGTTTTGTGTGCTTCTATTTTCTACATATTTTATGTGTTGCATTGCTCTGTAAGATTTAATTTTCTAACAACTGGTATCAGAGCCGAAGGTATATTTGGCTGATAAACTCGCAGGACAGAAGGGTTCCTAGTTCGAGTGGGAGCAATGGTGGAAGATGGTAAGTTTAGGGTCGAGAAATTTAATGGCAAAACTTCCCGCTGTGGAAGATGTAGATGGAATATTATCTATATTAGAAAGATCTGTACCTACCATTGAGCGAAAAAACAAAGAAGCCGATAGCTATGACAGACGCAGAATGGGAGATTCTCGATAGAAAGGCACTTGGAACAATACGGTTGTGCCTCGCAGTGTCGGTAGCCTTCAATATTTCAAAGGAAACAACAACAGAGGGTTTGATTAAGGCGTTGGCGAAACTATTTGAAAAACCCTCGGCCTCAAACAAGGTATTTCTTATGAAACGAATATTTAATATGAAGATGTCGGAAGGTGGATCTGTTCCAGACCATTTAAATGATTTTAAAACAGTTACCAATCAGTTAAGTTCTGTAGGGGTAAACTTTGATGATGAAGTTAGAGCTCTGTTATTCTTGTGCTCATTGCCAGAGAGTTGGAATGGTTTAGTAATGGCCATTAGTAACTCTGTCTCTGGATCTAGTACTTTAAAGTTTGATGATGTTGTCGGTGCTTTCTTAGCGAGGAAATGCGACGGAAAAGCTCTGGTGAGACATCGGGTAATGCTTTGAGTGCAGAGTCTAGGGGAAGAAGAATGGAAAGAGGAAAGAGCTCGGGATATCGCAATAAATCGAGGAAAGGCATATCCAAGTCCAGATCAGGGATAGTGTGCTAGAAATGCGGAAAGAAAGGACACCTAAAGAAAGACTGTAGATCTCGGAAGGGAAAAGAAGGAGATGCACAGCAAGAAAACGAACATGAAGCATATGTGACAGGTGATGTGTTACAAGATGCTTTGATTCTTTCTTTCGAAAATGTTACTGATTCTTGGGTTGTAGATTTAGGGGCTTCATTCCATGCCACACCTGATAAGAAATATTTTCATGACTATGTTCAAGGAGATTTTGGACAAGTTCGTTTGGGTGATGATAAACCCTGTAAAACTGTTGGAATGGGTAAAGTTCTTGTAAAACAACATAATGGAAACCAATGGCTACTAAAGGAGGTAAGGCATGTTCCAGATCTGAAGAAAAATCTGATTTCAATAGGGCAGTTAGGCAGTGAAGGTTGTGTGACAACTTTCACAGATAAAACTTGGAAGGTCACCAAAGGAGCGCTGGTAATAGAAAAAGGTGAAAAGGTTGTTACATTGTATTTATGCAATGGTATTTCTAACTCTGTTAATGCTTTAACTTCCAAAGGAGCAGATGCAGCATTATGGCATCATAGGCTCGGACACATGAGTGAGAAGGGAATGAAGATTCTTCACTCAAGAAATTTGTTGCCAAGTTTGAAGAATGTTGATTTGGATTTCTGTGAGAATTGCATTTATGGAAAACAAAAGAGAGTCAGATTTCTCAGAGTTGGGAAAGAAAAGAAGAGTGAAAAATTGGAGCTTGTGCATACAGATGTATGGGGACCTGCTCAGGTATCATCTCTTGGTGACTCTCGCTATTATGTTACGTTTATTGATGATGCAACTAGAAAAACTTGGATTTATTGTATTCAAAATAAATTTGATGTATTTGATACTTTCAAGAAATGGAAAGCTTTGGTTGAGATTGAGACAGGAAAGAAGTTGAAGTGTCTCAGATCAGAAAATGGAGGTGAATATTGCAGCAAAGAGTTTGATAAGTACTGTTAAAAGCATGGAATTCACAGAGAAAAGACTGTTCCAAGAACACCACAAGAAAATGGTGTGTCAGAAAGAATGAACAGAACAATCATGGAGTGTGCAAGGTGCATGAGATTGCATGCAGGATTGCCTTTACAATTTTGGGCAGATGTTGTAGATAATGTTGTTTATCTAATAAACAGAGGGCCTTCAAGTTCCTTGGATGGTGGTATTCCAGAGGAAGCATGGACAGGTAAAAAGGTAAACTACTCTTTTTTAAAGCCTTTTGGTTGTGAGGCCTTTGTCCATATTAATAAAGAAAACAGAACAAAGCTTGAGGAAAAATCAAAGAAATGTACCTTTATTGGATATGGTGCTAATGATTTTGGTTATGGCTTATATGATTATGAAAATCACAAAATCATTAGGAGCAGAGACGTAATATTCAATGAAAAGGTCTTGTATAAGAATCAGCTGCAGGAAAAGAAACATGAAAAAGAAAGCAAGGAATACATGGTTCTTGATGAGATAACTGAAAAAGTAAAGGTGCCTGAAAATAATAATAATCAACAACCACAGTAGCAGCAACCACCACAACAGCAACAGGCACCTCAAACACCTGAAAGTGGTGTTAGAAGATCTACCAGGATAAGTAGACCCCTTGAATGATACTCTCCTTCATTATATTATTTATTGTTGACTGATTCTGGTGAACCTGAATGTTATGAAGAAGCAATGCAGGTTGAAAGCAGGAAGAAGTGGGAGCTAGCCATGGATGAAGAGATGGAATCCTTAATGCATAACCAGACTTGGGACTTAGTCAGATTGCTTACAGAATAAATGGGTTTACAGGCTGAAGGAAGAAGATGGAGGAAAACAGAGGTACAAAGCTAGACTTGTGGTGAAGGGGTTTGCACAGAAGAAAGGTATTGATTTTGATGAAATATTTTCTCCTGTTGTTAAGATGACTTCAATCAGAACTATTTTAAGTCTTGTAGCAGCAGAAGATTTACATCTTGAAAAGTTAGATGTAAAGACAGCATTTCTCCATGGAGATTTGGAGGAAGAGATATACATGCAGCAACCAGAAGGATATGGGTTCAAAGGGAAAGAAAAATTGGTGTGCAGGTTAAAGAAGAGCTTGTATGGCTAAAACCAGGTTCCAAGGCAGTGGTATCTAAAATTTGACAGGTTTATGTCTGAACAAGGTTATACTAGATGTCACTCTGATCATTGTGTTTATCTGAAAAAGCAAAATTATGGCAGCTATATTATATTGTTATTGTGTGTATATGACATGCTTGTTGCAGGGTCTAACATGCAGGAAATAAATGTGCTCAAAATAAAATTGGCAAATTCATTTGCAATGAAGGATTTGGGAGCTGCAAAACAAATCCTTGGTATGAGAATAACTAGAGAAAGGAAAAATCGCAAATTAAAATTGTCTCAGAATGAGTACATACAAAAGGTGTTGAAATGATTTAATATGCAGAATGAAAAACCAGTTAGTAGACCTTTTGCTAGCCATTTCAAACTTAGTAAGGAGATGTGCCCCAAGACCCACGAAGAAATGGAATATATGTCTAAAGTTCCATATGCATCAGCAGTTGGAAGCTTAATGTATGCAATGGTCTGCACAAGGCCTGATATTGCACATGCAATGGGAGTTGTAAGCAGGTACATGAACAATCTAGGAAAATAACATTGGATGGAAGTAAAATGGATTCTCAGATATTTGAGAGGTACCACAAATCAAGCATTATGATTTGGTGGTTCAAACATTTCTCTACAGGGATATGTTGATGCAGATATGGCAGGTGACAGAGATAACAGGAGGAGCACTACAGGATATGTATTTACTGTAGGTGGAACAGCTGTCAATTGGGTTTCAAAAATCCAAAGTGTTGTTGCACTTTCAACAACAGAAGCCGAGTATGTTGCTGCTACAGAGGCTAGTAAAGAAATGATTTGGTTACAAAGGTTTATGGATGAATTGGGTGAGAAGCATGATATGGGCACACTATACAGTGATAGCCAAAGTGCTATTCATCTTGCAAAGAACTCAGCATTTCATTCCAGGACTAAACACATACATCTCAAGTACCATTTCATACGGTCAGTATTGGAAGATGGAGAGTTGAAGTTGGAAAAGATACACACTAGCTAGAATCTGTGAGGATATATCTTAACAAAAACTATAACCGAGGGGCCAGGGAATATTACTCGAGTTTAAATTGGTCTTCAAGGATGACGATGAAGATTAGGAACAGCCAGGTCCAAAGAGGAGTCATTGTCTAGCAAATGAAGCAGCGGTGGAGTTGCTACAATCAGTCTCGAAGTGGGAGATTGTTGGGTGTGGAGCCTGACTATCTTATTTACTTTGTATCACAGCATTGGACCCCTGTACCTTAAAAGGGGCGGCAACACTGCTCGTAATTAATCACTGCCGTGGGGGATCCAGGGGGAGCGACAACGCTTTTTGGAGCCCCCCCCTGGCAGGGGGTTTCGGGGGTAGCGCCCCCAAAGCTAAAAACAGATGTAAAATTGCCTTGTAAAAGTGTAGTAATTTCTAGTCAATTTGGGTCATTCATTAGGCAAATGATCTGACGGTTCTGACGGTAGAAGTTATGTTTAGTTTAGGATTTTTTCCCTAGAAGGAAACCCCTCGCTTTTATGAGGGTATTGTATTGCGGCTGTGTATTGTATGTGTATTCTCATAGCGAGAAACAGAGAGGGAGACTGTGAGAGAGAAAAAAGGATATTACAGTGGATCTATTGTAGGTTTTGTCTCTTCATTTTGCTAGATAATAGAAAGGAAGGACTGGTTGTTCAGGGTGGACGTAGCCCAAACTGGGTGAACCACGTATATTTGTGTCTCTCTGGTTTTATGTGTTTTGTGTGCTTCTATTTTCCGCATATTTTATGTGTTGCATTGCTCTGTAAGATTTAATTTTCTAACAGTCCTTCCTTTTGGAGTTTAGATCCTTCTCCTTCCAGTCTCTCATTCCTTTCTTGATAAAGAATTCTAACCATCTCAGTCATGTCAAAAAATTCTCTCCTAAACACTCTTTCTTCTTCCATAGGGTCAACCTCTTCATGAATTTATCCTTCCTCATTAGGCATGTTTAATGGAGCTTATGCTTCTTTAGGAGGTGAACTAGGTGGTGGATATTGTGGCAATCTTGCTCTCCTTTTCTCTAGCTCCTTTTGAGAACCTCCTACTTCCATCAGTTTGCCTTCTCCCATTTTTAGCTTGAGCCTTGTAAATCTAAAACTTGCAAACAGTTAAACAATTATTTTCCATAAATAACACTAGAGAAAAACTCTAGCTTTGATACCATCAGATCTAAAATGTTTGTATTTGTTTTGCTACGCTAAGGGTCATTCAATTTTAAAAACATGTGCATAATTGACTCATTAGCTTTATTAAGGATTAAGGAGTTTTTCCATGATTTATAGATGATATTTAGTGAATTAGAAGCATAAAAAAAGCATAAATAACACTGAAAAGCAGTGTAAAACATAGAAATAAGTCACCACATAAAATTTACACAACAAGCATGATGAAGCAATTCACCCCTCTTGGGCTACATCTGTTGGTCTAGCTCCCAATGGCTTGTCCATATTTCATTATGATATAAATTTTTCTATTACATGTTGTTACAATTCTCTAATGGTTTTTTTCTTTGTACCAATGCCTTTAGAATGCTCCAATTAGTAAAAAATGACTCTTCATTCACTCATAATGGTCGAAAATTGAGCCTCCTACACTTTTTCCCAATATCTCCTAGGAAAACTCCACTAAATGTGGAGAACTCTAGTTAGTTGGAGTTAAATTAGGGCGGATTTCCAAGTCCCCCCCCCTATCCACTACGTTGAATTAACCGCTTAATAAATGTTACGGTTGGGCGGTGACCACATGCGCACCCCCAAACCATAAGTTAGCATGGTGGTTAGCGGAACCCTCGTTGGAACTGCAGTTAACTGTTTGAATGACAGGTATATGATGTCAGGTTATCCTGACTGCGGTGGTTGGCTGGCATTAACGGTTAGTCATGTGACATATACGGGGAACGCTGGCGAGTTGGGACTGTCGGTAGTTCCCAACCCCCAACCATATATGTGATACATAATAAATGAAACACACAGCCTTAGGAGGTTAAGAAACATTGCGTAGAGCGGTTGAAAAATAGTGCACGTGCTTGGAGGGAGGTCAAGGGGTCAAGCCCTGTAGCCTCTCATAAAATTTTAATATGAAGTTTTAGGGCCACGTGGTGGCCTCAGGGCTGGACACATGGCATTCTCTCATTGGATCCTCAAACCCGTACCCAATAGAAAAGTGACGCCTGTCAACCAAAGATTGGTCCAGTGGAAGGAATATTTCGAGGAATATTCTCTTTTTTGCTGACTGTGCATCCAGTTTTTTGATTGTGCATCCTAGTCAAACCTGGTCAAACTGTCGTAATTTTACTTATTTTCCATTTCGATCATAACACAATATATTCCTCATACGAAATCAATTTTTTGAACCATTCACGGCACCAGAATCAAGAAGACAAGACCTACACAACCATCCTGGTTTCAACCCAATCCTAACTTTGAATTTTGAGAAAAATTTATGAACTCCTGATCGCAACCATACTTGTGGAAGTGACATGCTGTGTATGAGTCTAGGCCTCATTCTATTGTTATGAATTTGGGAAATAAATTATACAGGATAGCAGAGGTAGTACCGCCTCGTGCCATCTCTTTGACTACTGCAAAACAACACAATAATATTTTTTCCCAAACCAAGAAATTTATTTTCGTTACAATTCACCCATAGGTGAAGAATAATATTGTTGTCGCAACCTTGAAATAGGGCTCTTGTGCATGGAAAAAACCGATGGAAAAAGTCGTGGAAGAATACGAGGAATTTTTCTCCTCACCTAAAGAGGTTCCTCTACACTGTCAGGTCAAGCACTCCATTAATCTGAACCCAGGCGCATCGTCGCCTAATGTTGCCATAACTCATGCGACCATACAGACAGAATCCCCACATGTACTGTCAGAGGCTGATAAAGCAGCCAAATTTATTAAACGCATCCAGCACGTCTGCCAGTAGGTCCGTGACATCTTCGACAAATTCAATACCAAGTTCAGTGGAATTTACCTCATCTCGTGGAGGAACTCAACGCAATGGGGACCATTGCTTCCTAAGGGGGGATGAATGATCCAAGTGGATATTGGTGGCCACCCACCGATTCCATTTGGACCCCCACCATATGTTCTTTTAGTTTTTCAGTTTCAGCACAACTTACTATTTTTAGCATTTTTTCGGGTCCTGAACTTCCAAAGCCGTTTTCGACGTTTTTGGGAAAACCAGGAGAAAAATGGAATTTTATTTGATGTTGCTCATGTCATAATTTGTATTCCTCAGATAGATATTTCTAACGAGGCATTAAGAACGTCAAAAATATCATATGCCAAAGTTACGTCCTCGGGAATTTGATGTACCAATTTACCCAAACGAGGCCCATATTTTTAGCACTTCATCTCCTAGGGTTATGTTATTAGATGTTTAGGGTTTTCCATTGTTTCTCAACAATAAATAGGCCTTCGAGCCTCATTGTAACATTGTTCAGATACCTGTAGCCTCCACATCTCTTCTCAGAGATAAGCTTCCAGCGCCCTAGCTATTTCATTTCCATTATGTCTGTAATCATATTTTAGTCATTTCATTTTAAATGAAGTTTTATTTCCACTGAATCTCTGTATTTATGTCTATTTATGTATTTTATTATTTTCTTGCATAAATCTAGATCAGCAGTATCAGAGCGGTCTACTCTTTCTTTTTTTTTCTTTGCATGTCCCCAACAAGGTCAGGGTATAAGGAGTTAGGGATTGACCTGGTTGAACCCTTGCAAGAATAGCCTTGCAAACCCCGATGACCTCCCATGGCGGAAGAAAAGAAAGATGAGGGAGCATGAGATCCTATCAAATTATTGCTTGATGAAGCCCTCGAGAAACAAAGGAACGTGATGATGGATAAATTTTCCCATATCCTTCAACGACTGCCCACTGGCGGTGCATATGCATCCAGCAGCCACTTATTTCAAGGTACAGGTCAACTTGGACATTCCTGTATTTAAAGGCCAGATAGATGCAGATTCCATAGCTAGATGGTTGAATTTGATGGAAGGTTACTTCTCAGTCCATGATTTCTCCGACCAAGAAAATATTACTTTTTCACTCCTCAAAGCCGCCCCCAAGTCAAAGACTGGTTGGAAACCTACTGTGAGGAAAAGGACGAAAAGTAACCCTCTCTATTCTCGACTGCACCCACTTTGAATTCATTCTAAGACAGCATCAAGGAACAATATTACCCTGTGGGGGGCTATGAAGACAAGTAAATCCAATGGACCACGTTGCAGCAACAAAGGGATCAAGATGTGCACGAACTGGCGAATTTGTTCCATATCCCACACACAAAGTTGGGTATTAAATATTCAGAGAGACATTTGGTGCTCAAGTACCACAATTTGTTTCACAGATACATTTAGGAGGAAGTGGAGATCCTCGACATTACCTCACTTGGCATGGCATATCGCTATGCCACCAATATCAAGCATAAATTTAAGCAGAAGAAGCGAGACTTTGGATCCACGAATCCGAACCGATGTAAAGGCGCCCCCGAACAGCAGAACATGGGGCAAAGAAAAAGTGGGGCAACTCAAAACAACATTACAAATCTAAATAAGGACATGGGGAAGTGGTGTGAATTTCATAACAACCCCACTCACAACACAAATGAGTGCCGGGCCAAATAGTCGTTGGTTGTCGAACTAAAGGCACCCAAATCAGATGCATGTTCGGATCTTGAGTCATAACTAGAAAAGGGTGATGACAAAGGGAAGAAGATCATTGATGTAGATCCTATTTCTATTGTTTCCACAACCAAGCTCCACAGGGAGGATCCCGAGGATCCAGAGGATGGGGAGTGCCTCTTCCATTCATAGATCTAGGTGAAGGGTTCTCCACTGCAATTCCTTGTCGATAGAGGAAGCTAAAAGAACCTTATTTTAGCAGAGGTCGTGAAGTGTCTAGGCCTACCAAACATAGCATATCTGTAGCCATATACCATTGGGTGACTTCTCCAAGGAAGAGATATTTGCGTCCGCCAGCAGTGACGCCTTCCGTATAGCATGAAGCTATTCACAGATGAGGTATTGTGTGATGTTGCTCCTCTTGATGAGCCTGATGTATTATTGGGCCAACCATACTTTTGTAAGCGACATGTTGTATATGAGTCTAGGCCTTGTTTTTTTGTTATTACTTTGGGAAATAAATTGTACAGGATACCAGAGGTAGTACCGCCTCCTGCCATCTCCTTGACTACTGCAAAACAACGCAGTAAGATTGTTTCCCAAACCAGGAAATTTATTTTCATTACAATTCGACAAAGGGAAAGAATTATATTGTAGCCATAGCCTTGAAACAGGTCTCCCCTACATGACAATAGTAGATGGACAAAATCATGGAGGAATACAAGGACATTTTCTCCTCACCCACAGAGGTTCCTCTACACTATCAAGTCAATCACTCCATGGATCTGACCCTAGACGCACCACCGCATGATGTTGGCATACCTCATGTGACCACACAAATAGAATACACACATGTACTATCAAAGTCTGATAAAGAAACCAAATTTAATGAATGCATCCAACACGTAATCTAGTAGGTCCATGACATCTTCGACAAATCCAATACCAAGTTCAGCAGAATTTGCCTCATTTTATGGAGGAACTCAATAGAATGGGGACCATTGCCTTTTAAGTGGGGAGTAATGATCCAGGTGGATATTAGTGCCCAACCACCGATTCCATTTGGACCCCCACCATCAGTTCTTCCAGTTTTTCAATTTCAACACAACTTACTATTTTTAGCAGTTTTTCGGATCCTAAAATTTCGTAGACATTTTGAGGCCCTAAACGGCATTTTTGGAAAACCAGAGAGTGACATTAAAGTACCTCCAATGTTATTTAATTTAAGAGTTTTATTCCTTAGACATATCTTTCTAACAAGTTATTGAGCGCGTCAAACAGAGATCATATGCCAAAGTTACATCCCCAGGATGTTGATGTACCAATTTACCCAAACAGAGCCCATAGTTTTGGCGCTTCATCTCCTAGGGTTAGGTTATTGGATGTTTAGGGTTTTCCATTATTTCTCAAAAATAAATAGGCCTTCGATCCTCATTGTAACATAGTTCAGAGGCCTGTAGCCGCCACATCTCTTCTTAGAGATAAGCTACCAGTGCCTTAGCTAGTTTATTTCCATTATATCTGTAAGCATATTTCAGTCATTTGATTTTAAATGAATTTTTATTTCTACTGCATCTTTTTTTTATGTCTATTTCTGTATTTTATTTTGTTCTTTAATCAATCTGGATCAGTGGTATCAGACTGGTCTGCTCTTTCTATGTTTTTCTTTGCATGTCCCCAACAAGGTTAGGGTATAAGGAGTTAGGGATCAATTTGGTTGAACCCTTGCAAGATCAGTCTCACAAACCCCGACGACCTCCCACGGCGGAAGTAAAGAAAGAAGAGGTGGCAAGAGATCCTATCAAATTATTTCTCGAGGAAGCCCTCGAGAAACAAAGGAACGCGATGATGGATAAATTTGCCCAGATCCTTCAACCACTACCCACTGGCGATGCATATGCATCCAAAAAACACTCTAGAGGCGCCACTCCTTTCAAGGTAGAGGTCAACTTCGACATTCCTGTATTAGAAGGCCAGATAGATGCAGATGCCGTAGATAGATGGTTGAATTTTCTGGAAGGGTATTTCTCGGTCCATGATTTCTCTGACCGAGAAAATATTACTTTTGTACTCCTCAAAGCCACCCCCATGTCAAAGAGTGGTGGGAAACCTGCTGTGAGCAAAAGGAAGGGAAGGGACCCTCTCTGTTCTTTGCCACACCCACTTGGAATTCATTCCAAGAAAACATCAAGGAAAAATTTTACCCTGTGGGGAGCTATGAGGAAAAGTACATCCAATGGACCATGTTGTGGCAGCAAAGGGATAAATATGTGCACGAACTGACAAATTTGTTCCATAACCTGCTCACAAAGTTGGGTATTAAAGATTCAAAGAGACATTTGCTGCCATTAGGGGAATTTTGAGGTCTAAAATGGGCCTCATAAGAAAAATGTACAACAAAAATAAACTTTATAACAACCAATAGGATTCAAGATGATGATGTCATCCATAATGGATGATTCACCATTTTTGGAGTAAAAAAGTAAAAATATTAAAAAATAATAAAATAATAAAACTACTTTTTCAACTCTTATTTTAAACTTATCTCCCAAAATTTTTACTCAAATTTCGAGCGGGAGTACTCGTTGGATGCGGAATTTAATTCCTCATCCAAGGAGTACCCATGTTACATACTTTCGATGAACTCTTCTACACGAAAAATGAGAAATACATAAAAAACGTGATTATAATCATGTTTTTTTATGTATTTCTCATTTTCTGTGTCATTCATCAGTATGCAACATAGGCCTCCTTTGGATAAAATTAAATTCCGCATCCAGCAGTACTCACAAATTGAGGAATTTGAGTAAAAAATTTGGGAGATAAGTTGAAAATATGAATTGAAAAAGTAGTTTTTTCATTTTTGCCTCTAAAATTTGATGATGTCATCAAATCTTATTAGATTTTTTCCACTATTATTTTATAATTTCCTTAGGAGGCCCATTTTAGACCTCAAAATTCCCCTAATGTCAATTACCGTAGCTGTTTTCACAAATACATTCAGGAGGAAATGTAGTTCCTCAACATTACCTCACTTGGCATGACATATCTCTATGCCGCCAAGATCGAGCATAAATTTAAGCAGAAGAAGCGAGACTTTGGATTCGCGAATCCAAAGCCAGGGAAAGGCACCCCCAAATTGTAGAAAAAGGGGCAATGCCAAAGTAAGGTGACTCAAAAAAACACCAAAAATCCAAATAAGGGCATGGGGAAGTGGTGTGAATTTCATAACAGCCCCACTCACAGCACAAACGAGTGTTGGGCCAAATAGTCGTTGGTGGCCGAACTAAAGGAACCCAAATCAGATGCATGTTCTAGTCCTGAGTTAGAACTAGACAAGGGTGATGAAAAAGGGAAGCAGATCATTGATGTAGACCCCAGTTCCATTGTTGCCACAACCAAGCTCTAGGGGGAGGATCCCGAGGATCCAAAGGAGGGGGAGTGTCTGTTCCATTTACAGATGTGGTTGAAGCGTTCTCCACTGCAATTCCTTGTCGATAGCGGAAGCCAGAAGAACCTCATTTCAATAGAGGTCATGAAGCAACTCGGCCTACCAACCATATTACACCCACAATCATATACCATTGGGTGGCTTCACCAAGGAAGAGATCTCCGCGTTTGCTAGCAATGCCACCTTTCGTACATCATCAAGCCATTCATAGATGAAGTATTGTGTGATGTTTCTCCTCTTGATGTGTCTTATGTGTTATTGGGGGAACCATACTTGTGGAAGCAACATGTTGTGTATTATTTTAGGCCTCATTCTATTGTTATTACTTTGGGAAAATAAATTGTACAAGATATCGGAGGTAGTACCGTCTCCTGCCATCTCTTTGACTACTGCAAAACAACACAGTAAGATTGTTTCCCAAACTAGGAAATTTATTTTAATTACAATTCGCCCATAGGGAAAGAAGAAGATTGTGGCCACAGCCTCAAAACATGGCTCCTGTGCACAACAACACTAGATGGAAAAATTCATGGAGGAATACGAGGACATTTTCTCCTGGCCTATAGAGGTTCCTATACAGTGTCAAGTCAAACACTCCATTGATCTGACCCTAAGCTTGTCGTCGCCTGATGTTGTCTACCTCATGGGATCATACAAAAAAATCCACACATGTACTGTCAGAGGCTAATATAGCAACCAAATTTATTGAATGCATCCAACACGTCTTCCAGCAGGTCCATGACATCTTCGACAAATCCAATACCAAGTTTAGCAAAATTTGCCTCATCTCACGGAGGAACTCAAAGCAATGGGGACCATTGCTTCCCTAGGGGGGGGAATGATCTGGGTGGATACTGGTGGCCACCTGTCAATTCCAATTGGACCCCCACCATCGATTCTTTCATTTTTTCAGTTTGAGCACAACTTACTATTTTTAGCAATTTTTCGGGTCCTAAACTTCCAGAGTCTTTTTGAGGCCCTAAACGATGTTTTCGGAAAAACGAGGAGTGACATGGAAGTTCCTTTGATGTTGATCATGACAAAAGTTGTATTCCTTGAATAGATATTACTAACAAGTTATTGAGCATGTCAAACAGAGATCATATGTTAAAGTTACTTCCCCGGTAAATGGATGTGTCGAGTTACCCAAACGAGGACCATACTTTTGGCGCTTCATCTCCTAGGGTTAGGTTTTTGGATGTTTAGGGTTTTCCATTGTTTATCAACAATAAATAGGCTTTTGAGCCTCATTGTAACATAGTTCAAGGCCTGGCAGCTGCCACATCTCTTCTTAGAGATAAGCTTCCAACAACCTAGCTAGTTTATTTCCGTTATGTATGTAAGCATATAATTCATTTGATTTTAAATGAAGTTTTATTTCTGTTGCATCTTTGTGTTTATGTCTATTTCTATATTTTATTGCGTTCCTGCATAAATCCGGATCAGTGGTATCAGAGTGGTATGCTCTTTCTATGTTTTTATTTGCATGTCCCCAACTAGGTCAGGGTATAAGGAGTTAGGGCTCGGTCTGGTTGAACCCTTGCAAGATCAGCCTCACAAACCTTGACGACCTCCCATGGCTGAAGAAAATAAAGATGAAGGAGGAGGAGATCCTATAAAATTATTGCTTGAGGAATCCCTCAAGAAAAAAAGGAATGCTATGATGGATAACTTTGCCCAGATCCTTCAATGGTTGCCCACCAACGATGTATATGTATCCAGTAGCCACTCTGGAGTCGCCACTCCTTTCAAGGTACAAGTCAACTTTGACATTCCTGTATTTTAAGGCCAGATAGATGCATACGTCGTAGATATATGGTTTAATTTTTCAGAAGGGTACTTCTCAGTCCAAGATTTCTCCAACCAAGAAAATATTACCTTTGCACTCGTTAAAGTCGTCTGCCATGTAAAATACTAGTGGGAAACCTACTGTGAGAAAAAGGACGGGAGGGAACCCTCTCTGTTCTCGGCTGCACCCACTGGGAATTCATTCTGAGACAACATCAAGGAACAATATTACCCTTTGGAGAGCTATGAGGACAAGTATATCCAATGGACCACACATCGACAATAGAGGGATCAAGATGTGCACGGACTGACAAATTTGTCCCATACCTTGCGCACAAAGTTGGGTAGTAAATATTTAGAGACAAATTTGGTGCTCAAGTACCATAGTTTTTTGCATAGATACATTCAGGAGGAAATGGAGTTCCTCGACATTACCTCGCTTGGCACTACATATGCTCCAGATTTATGAAGGAACGCAACATAATACAGAAATAACCATAAACATAGAGATGCAGCAGAAATAATGCGTCATTTCATTAATATCAAATAACAGAAATATGCTTACAGAAATAATGGAAATACAATAGCTAGGGTGCTGGTAGCGAATCTCTGAGAAGAGATGTGGTGGCTACAGACCTCTGAACTGTCTTACAATGAGGCTCGAGGGCCTATTTATTGTTGAGAAACAATGTAGAATTTGAAACGTCCAAAAAACCTAACCGTAGGAGACGAGGCGCCAAAACTGTGGGCGCCCGTTTGGGTTAATTGGTGGTTCAACTTCCCGGGGGCGTAACTTTGGCATCCAATCTCCGTTTGACGCGATCAATAGCTCGTTAGAAAGATCTATCCGAGGAATACAACTTTCAGCATGAATATCATTTTGGAATGGAATGATATTCGCTAGAGGCGCGATGCCCAAAAAACATCGTTTAGGGCCTCAAAACGGCCCCGGAAGTTCAGGACTCGAAAAACTGCTAAAAATAGTAAGTTTTGTTGCAACATGAAAACTGAAAGAACTGATGATGGGGGTTCAAATGGAATAGGTGGGTGGCCACCAATATCCACCTGGATCATTAAGCCCCCAAAACGGCTCCGAGAGTGGAGGACCCAAAAACCTGCTAAAAATAGTAAGTTGTGCTGAATTTGAAAAGCTGCAAGAATTGATAGTGCTGGTCCAGATGGAATAGGTGGGTGGCCACCGATATCCACCTGGATCAACATATCTCTATTTTTCCAAGATCAAGCATAAATTTAAACAGAATAAGAGAGACTTTGGATCTGCGAATCCGAAGCCAGGGAAAGGCGCCCCTGAACCATAGAACAAAGGGCAAAGCCAGACTGGGCTGGCTCAAAACAACACCACAAATCCAAATAAGGACACGGGGAAGTGGTGTGAATTTCATAACAACCCCACTCACAACAAAAACTATTGTCGGGCCAAATAGTCATTGGTGGCCGAACTAAAGGCACGTTCCGAATCAGATGCATGGTTTAATCCCAAGTAAGAACCAGACAAGGGAGATGAAAAAGGGAAGTAGATCCTTGATGCAGATCCCAATGCCATTTTTGCCACAACCAAACTCTAAGGGGAGGATCCCGAGGATCCTAAGGAGGGGGAGCACCTATTCCATTCGCACATGTGGGTGAAGGGTTCTCCACCGCAATTCCTTATCGATAGTGAAAGCCAAAAGAACCTCATTTCAGTAGAGGTCATGAAGTAGCTCGTCCTAGCAACCATATCACAACCGCAATTGTATACCATTGGGTGGCTTCACCAAGGAAGAGATCTCTAGATCCGCCAGCAGTGTCATCTTCTGTACAACATCAAGCCATTCACAGATGAGGTACTGTGTGATGTTGCTCCTCTTGATGTGTCTAATGTATTATTGGGCCAACCATACTTGTGGAAGCGACATGCTATGTATGGGTGTAGATCTTGTTCTTTTGTTATTACCTTGGGAAATAAATTGTACAGGATACTGGAGGTAGTATCACCTCCTACCATCTCTTTGACTACTGCAAAACAACGCAGTAAGATTGTTTCCCAAACCATGAAATTTATTTTTATTACAATTCACCACAGGGAAAAAAAAATATTGTGGCCAAAACCTCGAAATAGGGCTCCCCTGCACGGCAACGGCAGATGGATAAAGTTGTGGAGGAATATGAGGACATTTTCTCCTCACCCACGGAGGTTCCTCTACACTGTCAAGTCAAGAATTCCATTGATTTTACCCTAGGAGCGTCGCCTCCTGATGTTGCCATACCTCATGTGACCACACAGACAAAATCCACACATGTACTATTAGAGGTTGATAAATCAATCAAATTTATTGAACACATCCAGCATGTCCGCTAGTAGGTCCATGATATCTTTGACAAATCCAATACCAAGTTCAACCGAATTTGTGTCATCTCATGGAGGAACTCAACGCTATGGGGACCATTGCTTCCTAAGGGGGAGGAATGATCTAGGTGGATATTGGTGGCCACCCACCGATTCCATTTGGACCCCACCATTGGTTCTTTCATTTTTTTAGTTTCATCACAACTTATTATTTTTAGCAGTTTTTTAGGTCCTGAACTTCCGAAGCCGTTTTGAAGCCCTAAATGACATTTTTGGGAAAATCGAGAGTGACATGGGAGTTTCTTTGATGTTTCTCATGATAAAATTTGTATTCCTCGAATAGATTTCTAATGAGGTATTGAGCACGTAAAACAGAGATCATATGCCAAAGTTACGTCCCTAGGAAGTTGATGTACCAATTTACCGAAACGGGGCCCATAGTTTTGGCGCTTCATCTCCTAGGGTTAAGTTATTGGATTTTTAGGGTTTTCCATTGTTTCTCAACAATAAATAGGCCTTCAAGCCTCATTGTAACATAGTTCAGAGGCCTGTAGCCGGCACATCTATTCTCAGAGATAAGCTACCAGCGCCCTAGATAGTTTATTTCCATTATGTATGTAAGAATATTTTAGTCATTTGATTTTAAATGAAGTTTTATTTCCGCCACATCTCTGTGTTTATGTATATTTATGTATTTTATTGTGTTCCTATATAAATCTGGATGAGTTGTATCAGAGCGGTCTTCTCTTTCTCTATTTTTCTTTGCATGTCCCCAACGAGGTCAGGGTATAAGGAATTAGGGCTCGATTTGGTTGAACCCTTGTAAGATTAGCCTTGCAAACCCCGATGACCTCCCATGGTGGAAGAAAAGAAAGATGAGGGAGTAGGAGATCCTATAAAATTATTGCTCGAGGAAGCCCTCGAGAAGCAAAGGAATGCGATGATGGATAAATTTTCCCAGATCCTTCAACGACTGCCCATCGGTGACGCATATGCATCCAACAGCCACTCTAGAGGCGCCACTCCTTTCAAGGTACATGTCAACTTTGACATTCCTATATTTGAAGGCCAAATAGATGCAAATGCCATAGATAGATGGTTGAATTTTCTGGAATGGTACTTCTCGGAACATGATTTATCTTACCGAGAAAATATTACTTTTGCACTCCTCAAAGTCGCCCCCCATGTCAAAGACTAGTGGGAAATCTACTGTGAGAAAAAGGATGGGAGGGAAACCGCTCTGTTCTCGGCCGCACCCCCTTGGAATTCATTCCAAGACAACATCAAGGAACAATATTACCCTGTGGGGAGCTATGAGGACAAGTACATCCAATGGACTAGGTTGCGGCAACAGAGGGATCAAGATGTGCACGAACAGACGAATTTGTTCCATACCCTGCGCACAAACTTGGGTATTAAATATTCAGAGAGACATTTGGTGCTCAAGTACCACATCTGTTTGCATAGATACATTTAGGAGGAAATGGAGTTACTTTACATTACCTTGCTTGGCACGACATATTGTTATGCCGCCAAGATCGAGCAGAAATTTAAGCAGAAGAAGCGAGACTTTCGATCCACAAATCCGAAGCCAGGGAAAGGTGCCCCTGAATCGTAGAATAAGGGGCAAAGCCAAAGCAGGGTGACTCCAAACAACACAACAAATCCAAATAAAGACACAAGGAAGTGGTTTGGATTTCATAATAGCCCCACTCACGGCACAAACGAGTGTCAGGCCAGACAGTTGTTGGTGGCCGAACTAAAGGCACCCGAATCAGATGCATGTTCTGATCCTGAGTCAGAACCAGACAAGGGTGATGAAAAAGGGAAGTATATCATTGATTCAGATCCCAGTGCCATTTTTTCCACAAACAAGCTCCAGGGGGAGCATCTCGAGGATCCAGAGGAGGGGGAGCGCCTCTTCCATTAGCAGATGTGGGTGAAGGGTTATCCACCACAATTCCTTGTCGATATCGGAAGCCAAAAGAACCTCATTTCAATAGAGGTCATGAAGCGACTCGACCTACCAACCATAGCACACTCGAAGTCGTATACCATTGGGTGGCTTCACCAAGGAAGAGATCTCTGTGTCTGCCAGCAGTGCCGCTTTCCGTACAACATCAAGCCATTCATGGATGAGGTACTGTCTGATGTTTCTCCTCTTGATGTGTCTGATGTATTATTGGGCCAACCATACTTGTTGAAGTGAGATGGTGTGTATGAGCCTAGGCCTTGTTTTGTTGTTATTACTTTGGGAAATAAATTGTGTAGGATACTAGAGGTAGTATCGCCTCCTACCATCTCTTTGACTACTACAAAACAATGGAGTAAGATTGTTTCCCAAACCAGGAAATTTATTTCATTAAAATTCACCCACAGGGAAAGAAGAAGATTGTGGCCACAACCTTGAAACAAGGCTCCCTTGCACGACAATAGCAGATAGAAAAAGTCATGGAGGAATACGAGGAAATTTTCTCCGCGTTGCCACTTGATGTTGCCATACCTCATGTACATAGATGTACTGTTAGAAGATGATAAATCAACCAAATTTATTGAACGCATCCAGCACGTCTGCCAACAGGTCCATGACATCTTCGACGAACCCAATACCAAGTTCAGTAGAATTTGCCTCATCTCTTGGAGGAACTCAACGCAATGGAGACCATTTCTTCCTAAGGGGTGAGGAATGATCCAGGTGGATATTGGTGGCCACCCACTGATTCCATTGGACCCCCACCATTAGTTCTTTCAGTTTTTTAGTTTCAACACAACTTACTATTTTAGTAGTTTTTTGGGTCATGAACTTCCGAAGCCGTTTTGAGGCCCTAAACGATGTTTTTTAGGAAAACCAAGAGCAACATGGGAGACTCTTTGATGTTTCTCATGTAAATATTGTAGTCCTCGGATAGATCTTTCAAACGAGTTATTGAGAGCGTCAAACAAAGATCATATGCCAAAGTTACATCCCCAGGAAATTGATGTACCAATTTACCCAAATGGGGCCCATAACTTTGGCGCTTCATCTCCTAGGGTTATTTTTTTGGATGTTTAGGGTTTTCCATTGTTTCTCAACAATAAATAGGCCTTCGAGCCTAATTGTAACATATTTCATAGGCCTGTAGCCGCCACATCTCTTCTCAGAGATAAGCTACCAGTGCCTTAGCTATCTTATTTCCATTATGTCTATACGCATATTTTAGTCATTTGATTTTAAATGAAATTTTATTTCCATTGCATCTCTGTGTTTATGTCTAATTCTGTATTTTATTATGTTCCTGCACAAATCTGGATCAGCCGAGAGCTTGGACTCTGGAACTGGGAAGTGTGCAGTACAGGTTTTCCCAACCGTGCATTGCGCAGTTCCAGGGCTCAAACTACTTCCTTGGCCACAAATACTGTGTAATGTGTAGTCTCTCCCAGCCCACTTCCTAGGCTAAAGTACACATTACGCATTATCAAGCCTCAAGCTTCATCCCTGGATGTTTGGACTGCGTAGTGCGCAGTTCCCACAGGCAGCCAATCCCTCTTGTTGTTGATAATTGCACAATACCTCTCATCATATTCACGGTTTGCTACTTGATCATGTCTTGAAAGTATATTTTCTAAATATTGATGTTTGCTTTCCATTAGTGTCTTTTTTATCTCAGGGGTACCACAATTTTTGAGCACTTATCTTTAGCAGTCATTGTTACCATGGCACCAAAGAGATTTACTTCAAGAGAGACCATTGGAAGTATTACTGGGGAAGAAGTTGAGAAAATTCCAGTATACTTTCCAGTATATGCAAAAACTCAACTATTTTTAGAAAATGAGTCAACACTAACATGGTAGAAATCCCAACAGAAGTCAAAAATCTGGTAAGGTATAAGGGAAAGAGAAAGGTTGCTGACAGTATATAGAGATAATAAAGATGTGAGATGAAAGTGGATTCAATCCTTATGCAAGTGTCTTTGGCAGCAAAAGCAAAGAGGAAGCAGAGGAGACATAGAGCATAATTAAGGAAGAGAGGAAATCAAAGCTTGTAGGGAGCAGAACGAAGAGCGCAGAAAGAAAAACAAGAATTGAAGGAAGAACATGAACATAGAAGGAGAGAACAGGAGGAGGAGAAAAATCAGAGGAAGAAGAAGAAAGGCAAGGTGCAATGGAAGAAGAAACAACAATGATTCAAGTTGAAGAGAAAGAACAAAACCAATGAGAAATTGAGAATGAGAGCGAATATATGCGGGATCGGGAGCTTGCTAAGCTAATTGAATACTTGATTGAGGTGGCTGACATGGAGTTGGTTCTGGAGCCGCAAGATGAAGATTTTGATCTAATGGCTAGTGCATGATAGGTCATTGTTCAGTCTCCACCACCTCCATCCGCAGAGTTAGCCCCGAGCGAGGAAGGGAACATAGTTCCCCTTGATGATGATCCAGTAATAGATGTGTGAAATATTTCATATAATTAAATTCAGAAGAGGACTGTAGATGGCGTCAGGATGGAAGCATACTCTAGCATCAAGTAGATATGTGATGGCATCAATATGTGACCAAGAAGCATCAAGTAGATGTTGTTGAGCTAGATTTCACCCAAACTCCAACATCATTGTGTTTTTTCTTGTTAGGTTTTCAAGTTGTATCCCTAGTTTTACTCATATTGGTACGAGTGGAAAATGTAATATTATTATTATTATTTTTAAAAGTGAAATTCCAAGTGTCCATGTTGGAATGTGAAGAGTCATATTTTTATGTAATGAGTCATATTGTATAGAATTTGAAGATTCATGAGGTAATTCCAAGAGTCACAAATGGGGCATGTGAAGAGTCACCCCCTCTGTTATAAATATATCCTCATAACTCATGCAACTGGATTTTGAGAGCCAATATTTTGGCTAGGCTTAGGCTTAGGAAGAGCTTGGGAGTTTTGTGATATCCTTGGCTTCCCCATAGCATAGATGGAGTATACTTATTTAGAGGATCAGGTGTTGTAGACTTCACGTTCCACTATTGGTGCAAGTGGTTTGTCAATGTTAAATGTATGATTGGAACTATCACTTTTCATAAAACTCAGGGCCGACACTCTTTCATGCATATGTTTTGGATATAGTAGGGATACTCTTGTTGTATTTGAAATATATGTTATTTAACTTACGCATATGCTTATGAACTATTTATATTTCATTTGTATGAATCTTTTTGGATGCGTGTTGATGTATTAATCCGTCACCTTAACTTGTGGACTATTCCTCTTGTTAGTTCGTGTGATGTAATTTTTCTCATGTGTTCCTTCTAAGCTATGTACTATTATAGGCTTCCAAGGGGTGCACTTCCTTTTCCCTTCATGTGTTGGAATCAACATGCATCGCACTTGACTCTCAGTGGGTCCTCACACACTTTTTCCCACCAAATACATCGTGCACCACTCTATGTGTTTTGCAAACCAGGGTTGATCATTAACACCCCACTGTTGGGACTCCTACTCCAAATGACATAAGTTCTATTTGGGACTTCATATTGGGGATATCCCCTGAATGTTGGCGGTTCCATCACCGTCAAGAGGATGATATATTTTCTACACAATCATTGGAAACACTTAATATCGCTAAAACATTCATAGTCAAATGTGATGCATTAGACAAGAAATTGGATGAGGCTTCGTGCAATAAGGGAAGATGTTGAAAAAAAAAACTCAAGTATAAGGATTCAGTGAAATCTACATACTAAAAATAAATGGTTAAATTTTTACTTGCAATAAAAATGGAAACGCTATATAACTGGGAGGAATTTTAAAGTCAAGGAAGACCATGATAACCTAAAGTACCTTTTGGAGAAAATATTGTCATTAGAAAAGAAAAAAAAATGGGAGGAAAAAATGCAAGGATCTGATTTTGAAATAATCTACCAAAAAGGGAATGATAATACAATAGAAATTGTACTTTCCAAAATAGAAGAATCCTCAGTTTTATATTCCATTACATCTTTCATTCCAATGTGGTTGGGAAAAACTTTCCATGAATGGGAAAATGACAATAATGCTAGACATGAAGTACAATGTCTAAAACAAGGGAAGTGCTCCATGGAACATTACGAGTGGAAGATAGATATAATTTAGTAAAAGGGTAGAATATATTAATAAATTCAATCAAAATTGAAGCAAAAAATATTAAGGAAATCTCATGAGTCTTTGATGGCATTGCATTTAGGGCTCCTTAAAACATATCAAGGGAAAATTTTTTGGGGGGAAGGATTGAAGAAAGATATTTAAAATTTGTAAGAGAATATCTATTATTCTAAATAAATAGATGAGAGAAAATTAAAGCTCTAGGGCTACTTCAACCTATATACATACCTAATCAAAGGCGGGAAGAGACATCCATAAAATTGATTATATATTTACGAAAATGAGAAGTTGAGGGAGGCATTTTTGTAGTCATGGATAGCTTTATATAATATGCATAATTTTATAAAATTTAAAACACATACACTGCAAGCCAAGTGGTAGAAGTGTTCATGAAGGAAACTCATCGACTGAATGGATTTATAAAGTAATAACAAGTGACTAAGATCGAAAATTGACGAGAAAATTTTGGAAAGTGTTATCGAAGATGAGTGAAACAACATTAACTATGAACCTAAATTATCATCCACAAACTAATAGTTAACAAATATTTAGAGGCTTAATTGTATTGCTATTATTTAGACAATAAATTTTACTAGGTAAAGTGGCATCCTCTAGAAGAACATTGATATTATACCACCTATCACACATCTACTAAGATGTTTACACACACGCACACACACACACACACACACACACATATATAATGCCTAGTATCACATATCTTTTGAAACACTGGTCTAAAGTACATGCAGTAGACTCACATATGGAAAAGTCTAAAGAAACATTGAAAATTGTTAAAGAAAAAATTCAATTGGAATAGAATAGGATGAAGTGTAGAAATTTATTAATACTGATAATATTACCGGATTCTCCTGATCTAATAAATTAATATTATGTTAAATACATAATCCTTCCACTTACTTCTTTGTGTAAATTAAATCTCCAATTGCAAACACATGAAGAAAATCAATCGCACATAAACACAGTTGTTTATCGGGAAAGCTTAAAGCTAAAAACCCCAATTATCATATATTATGTATATCACTGGAATCATGTAATAATATAATACAAATCTTAGTACATCAAGCTCTCAGTATAACCAACAATCATTACACACTGTCATGCAGAAATTTTCATATCTATGCACCAATTTCTTGCCTCCTGACAACTTGCTTCCACTGGGCAATCCCTGCTGAAGAAGACCTCTGCATGAATTCAAATTGGCCTTGCCTTGAATTCGAAATCCTCATTGGCATCTCCAATGTGTGTCATATGCATTGAATGCGTCACTATTATCACAACAGATAGTCAATCTCACCCTTTCACCTATCTCTCCACTGGGTCTCCACTGGAACTGACATGCAAGTAGTTAACTGTTGTATTTTTTTAGTTGCAAGTGAGTCTCTAGTTGTGAAATAATTAAATAATTAATTCACTAAAATCTCACTAGTGTATCTTCAGTTAGAACTAGATACAACTAGTACAATTGATTTTAACTTAATAACAACTCCCATAACTACTCTTCCAACTCTGTCACAACTTTGCCACTTCAGTTCTAACTGAGTCCTCCATGCATGAGTCACCAACCACCCTAGGAATTGCATATTTCCTTCAGCCCACTAATTTTCCAAATCTGTTTACTGAAATAGAGTGCTCCAAGAGAATAAGTTGATATGTATTGTCGAATTATTATTAAGGGCTAATAATAATCGACATGCATCTATTTTTAGATTAACGATCTATAAATAGACTTCGCCCAATATTCTAAAAATAGAATTTCATCTATTTTTCACATTTGACCAACCATCTACAAATAGCATCCTAAAAATTATAGAATATTCTCACCATGTCTAAAAATAGACATACACCTAAAAATACCCTGCGGGCCCCACTTAGTGAAGGTGCTTAATTTTCACTAAGCTCATCATCTTGCTGAATCTCAAAACTCCCTCTCAACAAGATAGGGATTATCCTTCACCCCTATCCTACCTCTATGGTATTCAAATTTTCTCCTGTTGAGTGCCTTCGTCAGAATATCTGCATCCTGATCTTCCGTAGGAATGTACTGAAGCAGCATGATCTTCCGCTACACACAATCTCTGATATGATGATACCGGATATCTATATGCTTGGATCCATCATGAAACACAGGATCAATCGAGATTTTAATGCAACTCTGATTATCACAATGTATCACTGTAGGATCTAAATGAGAACCAAACAAACCGACTAGGATCTTCCTCATCCAGATAACCTCACATGCAGCTTGACTTGCTACCATGTATTCTGCTTCCGCTGAACTAAGTACCACAAATCTTTATTTCTTGTTGTACCAAGAAAATGTTGTAGATCCAATACTGAAAACCCCTCCTGATGTTCTCTTTCTGTCCGTTGGGTTGCTTGCCTAATCTACATCCGTGAAGCCATGCAACTTCACCTCATTCGTTTGTCTATACCATAAGCCATACTTAGATGTGCCCCTGAGATACCTCAAGACATGCTTTCTTGCCTTTCAAAGGAGCTTGGTAGGCTTAACCATCATTTGATTAAGTTGGTTCACCACATAGCATATGTCTGTTCTTGTATTTACTAAATACATGAGTGAACCCACCAACTGTCGATAAACAACGGCATCCACTACCTCTGCCGATGTAGCATCCTCTTTCCTCCAATTTCCTGGAAGAGGAGTATCCTTGGGCTTACAGTCCTCCATGTGAAACTTACCAAGTATCTCCCAAGCATACTTGCCTTGAGACACAAATAGTTCACCTTCTCACTACCATATTTCCAATCCAAGGAAATAATGAAGGAGGCCCAAATCCTACATCTCAAACTCCTTTGCAAGATCTGCCTTGCATGAGTGTATCAACTGCTCATCACCCGTTAGTATTAAATCATCAACATAAATAACAATGATTAAAATCTTACCCTCCACCACAATTTGGTACAGGTTTGCATCTGACTCACTCTCAGTGAAGCCAAGTCCATTGAAATAGATGTCGATCCGACTGTACCAAGCACATGGTGCTTGCTTTAGCCCATACTCCTCTCTTTTGAGTCTGCACACATGCGACTCGCTGCTGAAGATCTCAAATCCTTCAGGTTGCTCAATGTACACTTCTTCCTCAATGATCCCATTAAGGAATGTAGTCTTCACATCCATCTGATGAATGTGCCAACCCATTTGCGTTGAGAGAGCAAGGGTGGTCCTTATGGAAGAATACAGTGCGACAGGTGCAAAGTTTTCTTCATAATAAATCCCCTTGATCTGTGAGAAGCCTTGGGCAACAAATCTTGCCTTATACTTCTCGATGCTCCCATCAGCAGCTTGCTTTACCTTGTAGATCCATCTTGAACCTACCACTGATTTACCCATTAGCCTTGGAACAATATTTCAAGCATTTTTTCTGACAATGGAGTCATACTCCTCCACCATGGCATCTACCCATGTGGGGTCCTGCGCTGCTTCTTCAAAAGAAGATGGCTCTATCACGATACACTTGCTCATAAGAGCCATGTATCCAGTAAATCGGTCAGGTGACTATCTCTGTCTGCATTGTGATGTAGGAACTCCTACATTCTGTGCGGCATCAAGCTTTAGTCTCTCAGCTTCTACAGTACGCTTTATACCTGTTCTGATGTTTGGTTCTTCATGAGTGGACTCCTCCACTCCATGAATCTCCTCCTGTGGCTAATCCACATCTAGAGGCTCATATTTGGGAGCAAGTGTAGCTCCCTCTCAAGCGAAAACTTCATGGCTTTCACCTCATTGAATTTTATATCCCATGGCACCACAATCATCTAATTGTTTGGAAAATACACACGATAATTATGGGGTGTTTCTGTGTACCCCACAAATATCCCAACTTATGCATTCGGCTCCAGCTTCTTCCTGGCATACTTTTTCACATGAATGTAAACAGATGAGCCAAAAATATTCAAATAAGAAATATCAGGCTTCTTACCAGTAAAATATTCCTCAGGTGTACTCATGCCAAGTACTCTATGAGGACAACGGTTTTGCACATAAACCGCAGTGTTGCATGCTTCCGCCCACAAGTGCATTGGTAGGCCCTGTTCATGCAGCATAGCTCGTGCAGCACCCACGATCGTTCTGTTCTTACTCTCCATGACCCCATTATTTTGTGGGTTATGAGGTGCTATGAGTTCTCTTCAAATTCATTCTTTGCTACAAAAGTCTTTGAATTTGTTCGACATATATTCACCACCATTATCGCTCCGCAGAGAGTTCACTTCCTTCCCCGACTCCTTCTCCACCAATGCTTTAAACTCACAGAACTTTGAGAATGTTTCGCTCTTCTTCTGCATGAAGAACATTCATAATCTACGAGAATATTCATCAACAAATATAACATAATACCTGTTTTTTTTTGTTGAAGCAACCGAGAAAGGTCCACACATGTCTGTGTGAATTCTCTCCACGATCACCGAAGATTGGTTCTCCTTCTCATGAAAGTTGGTCTTCACAAACTTACCCATAGTACATCCCTTGAACTGATCTAACTACGCAAGAGTACCCTTGGGAATTCCGGTAGAAATCTGCTACAAAATCTTCAAGGCGCCATGGTGAAGATGGCCCAATCTCCTGTGCCATAATTCGTCCTCATCCCAGCTCACCACTTCTTCTGCTTTTCCCATAATTGTTGTGCAGCCATATACCTCCAACTTGTAGAGATTCTTAACTCAAATCCCTAGCCTCTTGGTTTGACTCATTTTTTTATGTCACAAGAAGGCTTTTCCCTCGCTGAAAACAATGTCATAACCTCTGTCCTCCAACATGGCGACCGAGACCAAGTTCTTCTTCAGACCTGGAACATGCATAACATATTTCAACAGAAATGGTTTACCTAACTCCCTCTCAAAGGTAATGGTTCCAATGCCGGTCACATTGTATCTACCATTGTCACCCATCTCTATATGAATTTGGAGATCCTTCTCCTCCAAGTCACTAAACAACTCCTTGTCTCCCGCCATATGGAAGGAAGCACCACTATCAAGATGCCACACCGATCCCATTGCGCTTGAAACCAAGCATGAGATCAAGGAGAAATCAAGTTCAAATTGCAAGGCTAAGGCCTCACCCATTGCAGCTCCAACAACCTTCTTGTTCTTCTTTTTCTGTGGGCAGTTAGTGGCGAGACACCCATGTTCGTGACAGTGAAAACACTTCACCTTGGACAAATCTAGCTTCTTGCCTTTAGCCTCGGATTTTGGATGGGATTTCTTCCCCTTCCCTTTCCTTGCTTTGGCAGCCAAAGTGAAATTATCTTCATCATCATTCCTCGATGAAGAGCCATCCCTGGTATTCCGCCTTATCTCCTCCTGCACAAGATCCAACCAAAGTCGCTCCCAATCTGGCAGTTTCTCCCATCCATTGACAGAGTCTTCATAGCTATGCCAGCTCTTCAGAAGCCCAAGGAGAGCCAAACTCACCAAGTCATCATCTGCAACTGTAATTCCCACACTCCCCAGCTCATCCCTACAATGGAAAAACTTCTTGAGATATTTTGGAATACTATCGCCCTTCTCCATTTTGATTTTTCTGAGCTTATCTTTCAGTGTCAACTTCCTATGGTCATTGCTGCTTTGGAAAATATCTGTCATATCCTTCCACATTTTAAATAGAGTGGCTTTCCCGTGAAGGCTTGACACAATATGGTCTTTCACACCTTCCAACATAATTTTTCTTGTCTTTGCTACCTTCTTTTTCCATGCATCAAGTAATGTAGCATTGCTAGAAGTAGGCTTAGGAACATCACTATCGATGAACTCCTTCAGTCCATTATCTTCAAGAACCGCCTCCATCCTGTCCTTCCAGGCTATGTAGTTCGAGCTACCCTCAAGGGCATACTCCAACCGCAACCTATTGAAATCCATTTCAATGAATACTCAACTATCGGACCAAAAAATTTCTGAAGCAAATTCGAATTGTCCACCAGCACAAAACTCAGCACTACTTCACTATTGCAATCTCCAGTGATTAACACTTCTCCGATACCATGTAGAAATTTATTAGTACTAATAGTATTACCAGATTCTCCTGATCTAACAAATTAATCTTATGTTAAATACAGAATCCTTCCACTTAATTCTTTGTGGAAATTAAATTGCCAATTGCAAACACATGAAGAAAATAAATCGCACATAAACACAGTTGTTTAAGAGGAAAGCTTAAAGCTAAAAACCCCAACTATCATATATTATGTATATCAATGGAATCATGTAATAATCTCATACAAATATTAGTAAATCAAGCTCTTAGTACAATCAACAATCATTACACATTGTCATGCAGAAATTTGCATATCTATGCACCAATTTCTTGCCTCCTGATAGCCTGCCTCCACTGCACAATACCTGCTGAAGAAGACCTCTGAATGAATTCGAATTGGCCTTGCCTTGACTGCGAAATCCTCATTGACATCTCCCATGTGTGTTAGATGCATTGAATGCATCACTATAGTCACAACAAATAGTCCATCTCACCCTTTCACCTATCTCTCCATTGGATCTCCACTGGAACTGACATGCAAGTAGTTAACTGTTGTATTTGTTTAGTTGCAAGTGAGTCTGTAGTTGTGAATTATTAAATAATTAATTCACTAAACTCTCACTAGTGTATCTTCAGTTAGAACTAGATACAAATAGCACAACTGAGTTTAACTGAATAACAACTCCCATAACTACTCTTCCAACTCTGTCACAACTTTGCCACTTCAGTTCTAACTGAGTCCTCCATGCATGAGTCACCAACCACCCTAGGAATTGCGTAATTCCTTCAACCCACTGATTTGACAAATCTGTTCACTGAAATAAAGTGCTCCAAGAGAATAAGTTGATATTTATTATTGTATTATTATTAAGGGCTAATAATAATCGACATGCATCTATTTTTAGATTGACGATCTATAAATAGACTTCACCCAATATTCTAAAAATAGAATCTCATCTATTTTTCACATTTGACCAACCATCTACAAATAGCATCCTACAACTTATAGAATATTCTTACCATGTCTAAAAATAGACATACACCTAAAAATAGTCCGTGAGCTCCACTTAGTGAAGGTGCTTAATTTTCACTAAGCTCATCATCTTGTTGAATCTCAACATGAAGTAGCAAATAGAACATAGTTACCGAACATGAACTATTACCTCAAAATGAGAACTCTAGCCCCAAAAAAATAAAAAAACAACCCAAAAATGAAAAGTGTGTCTTCCATAACACACTTTTTTTTAGGGTCAAATTTCGACATTTTTTTAAATTATGCTGAAAACCAAATTTTTTCTTGAAAAAAGGATTGAGAAAACACCTTCGAAACAAAAAGTGTTAATGGTGGAATAACATCTCCAATTTTGTGTGTGCAAAAAACACCCTGAAAACAAAAAGTGTAGATGGTGGAATAACGTTGTCAAATTTTTGTGTGCAAAGAACACCTTGAAAATGAAGAGTGTTAATGTTGGAATAACGTCTTTTTCTTGTCAACAGTTTTTAATAATTACATAAAAGATAAAATATCATGACTCTGAAAAACCTTAAAATTTGAACGATAAACATGACATTAAAGATCAAATATCAAGCCTTAAAATTCCAACGATTTTTAGGCATGGTATTTGTTAGCACCCAATCTAAACCTCAGGCTGAAAAGGGAAAATCAGGGTAACAACTAAACCACGCTCAGCCTTGTAGCTAGCCCTACAAGGACAGGAGAGGGCTCTCTCCGTAAAATAGATATCCAATAAAACAATAATGAAATTGATTTTAGGCTAGGTATATAAATGGGAAAAAGAGTTTTGATGGATAACTGAAACTTCAGGGATGTATGGAACAAAAGGACAGTATGAATTGAGGAATTAAATCAGGATACAGGGTATTTCATGGGGCAAGATAGGCAGGAGATTTAGCAATCAAGTTGAAATAAGGTGGAGTGGAAAGACTGTTGAGAAGCTGAAAAGGGCATACTAAATGAATCCTTTTAAGACAGAAGAAAATACACAGAGTGTGAATGATTCCCCAAGGCAGAGCATATAAGAGTGGATTCTACCTTTCTATCTTGAAAACATTCAACTAGAAATGTTTATGAATGAATGGTAAAACATAACGAAGTACATATGAAACACAAAGGAGAGACATATGCTAAAATCATACCACATGAATCCCACAAATCAGAGCTGCATCTCTTATTAATTCCTGTCAAACTGTACAATGTAGCGCAGAGATGTTTTCTGCCACACTTTTCCCAGAACTCATATCTCTCGAATGATTTCCAGTTACAATAAATAGACAGATTTTGTGGGAATATAGAACGATAGAAAGAGGAGAAACTTCAACTGAAG
Source organism: Pinus albicaulis (assembly GCA_034641835.2). Taxonomy (NCBI): domain Eukaryota; kingdom Viridiplantae; phylum Streptophyta; class Pinopsida; order Pinales; family Pinaceae; genus Pinus; species Pinus albicaulis. The sequence continues at coordinate 1,090,727,456 of CM076580.1, forward strand.
ATGGAACACCAAGAGCCAATAATCTTTCCTAACAATGAGGAGGCGAAACCTGTAGTGTAGATCCTTTGAACCGTAACTGAAAATGTGTCTGCTACAATTTTATTTCTTGGCCCCTGACGTTTCGCTTTCTATTTTCCGTTTTGAAGAAAATTGACTTTTTATTAATCTGTCGTTGAAAGAAGACAGAATGAAATCAACTGCTTTTCGTGAAGGGAAAAATGCGTTTAAATGGGAAAAGGGAAGGGAAATGGAGGCGGGACCCATATTTACAATCGCAATCGGAATGGACAGGCAGCGGGATATACGATGTGATCGAGACAATCGGGAGGGGAGTTGTGATTAAGCGATTAGACGTGGGCCGTCCGATCGGCGGGGGAAGATCGACAGTGGGGAGATCAATCGGGGGTTTCAATCGGAGGGTGCCGCGATCGGAGAACATTGCGATTGACCAATTGGAAGGGGCATTATGGGAGCGCCGATTGCGATGGCCCGATTTGCTGTGGACCGTCCGATCGGCGGGGAAGATCGACGGTGCTGGACCAATCGGGAGTTGTTAATCGGAGGTCGCGATCGGAGGGGAATGCGATTGTTCGCAATCGGAGGATCGGGGAAGGGACTTGCGATCAGGCGGATCGGGGGATGGTGCGATTGGAAAGTTTCGATTGGCGTAGGGCCGTTGGATTGAATGAGGAGATCAACGGTGGAGGGATGATCAGGGGTGATGTGATCGGAGGGATCAGGGCAGGACTTGCGATTGATCGCAATCGGAGGATCGGAAGGGACCTGCGATTGATCGCAATCGGAGGATGGTGCGATCAATCGCATCGGGGATTCGAGCGATTGGTTAATCGGGACATACGTGAAATATTTTTGATTGAACCATTTTTAGCGATTGCGATTTATAACAAAGAACTTTAAACTTTATATCATAAGGTTTTTTATTATATGCGCGGTGGGGAAGTGGTTTATACGGTGGGGTTATATATAATGGCAACTTTGGTTTTATAATAAAGTTTCAAGGGTAATGGTGGGGAGGTGGTTTGGGGTCGGATTTAATATAATAATGCGATTTATAATCGGAAAAGAGGAAAAAGGGAATTTTTAAAGGAAATATAAAACTTTGATAATACAAAGTTTTAAAGGGAAAAAATGGGAAATAGGGGATATTTGAGGATATAGGGACTTTTACTTCACTTGAGCATAAATTTCAACCCAGAAGCCATTTTTGAGAGTGTAGTATACCGTTGGAAAGCTCTTTCCGGGCTCTTTTTGTTGGATCTGCTTTGAAGATGCTATGGCACTGAACATGTTGTGGAAAACTTCTCTAAAGGCAGGGACATCACTTTGTGGAGATAATAGCTTATGAATGGTGACTGAAAGGCAAAGTATTATGTTTTCACCTCAAAACATGATTTTGAGGTGAAAGTTACATCAAACTAAATAAATGATATCTCTGATATTCCTGGCACTGTGACTTTGCATTTACTGACTTTCCTCATGACCTTGCTAATATTTATTGACATTTGACTCATTAATTTGACTGTGATGAGACCTTAGATACTAAAGAGACCCATCCTATGACCTACTAATATGATTTTGAGAATGAAAGTGACTAATGACTGAAAACCATAGGGAGGAAAATCAGCAAGTACCTCATGAGGGAAAACTGATGAAAATTACTACCATCAATGAATCCATGACCTAGCGGAATGGTGAAATTGATTATTATGGGACTCCTAATATGCAAATGCAAAGAGAAATTTTGATCACTGATGGCAGTATGACTAGACTGACACTAACATTGGCTCCAATGGGGATGGTAGCTCCTTGGAGGTGCCAAGAACACCGTAGACCAAGTAGCCTTATCCATTGGGCATATGGAATCAAAAATACCGAAAACTAACACAATGCATACTGACACTGACTCATGACTAAGACTGAAAAACTGAAATAAACCAAACCATATACATATCATTCAAGTTGTATAGCCTTCGCCTCAGGCCCCAAACTTCAATGACTGTGTACTCCAAACTCTGAATATAACATGGTATATACAAAGATGATGACATAAATTATGATCCTTTTTTTTCAACAATGGTAGTGCTTCAAAATCCTACCATTTACTGCTCCTCCAGGGCAATTTTGTCCATCCATTTCTGAAAGCAGGAAGGCATTATGTCCTCTGTATGCTGAAATTCTGTATGGTCCTTTCCACAGATTGTCGAACTTACCATGCTTCCCTTTCTTTTCATTTCTGGCATCCCATTTCAACACTATATCATCCAGCTGAAACTTCTCTGCTTTTGTCTTCCTGTCATAGATCTTTTTAATTTTCTCCTGCAACTGAATAGCATTTTGTGACACTTCCTCTCTTGTCTGCTGAAGGTGGATCATTTGATTGATCCTTCGCTGATTGTCATTGTCCTCGCTGTCAACTTCTTGCAATAATCTCATAACTGGGACTGTAAGGGATGTAGGAAAGATAGCATCAGCACCATAAACCAACTCAAATGGTGACATACCTATTGATCTTTTACTGCTAACTCTGTCTGCCCACAGTGCGTTGATGAGCTTCCGGTGCCAATTTCTTTTATTTGCCTCCAGCATTTTCTTAATTATATTCACTAGTGATTTGTTAGAGGACTCAGCCAGGCCATTTCCTTATGGATAATACGCTGTCGAATGGCCCAACGTGATGTTGTATTTGTCACAAAAAATCGATCATTTTCTTGGATCTGAATGCGGCTGCATTGTCTGTTACGATTTTGCATGGGCAGCCAAAACGAGATATAATATTTGATTCCAGGAATTGAATTATTACCGTGTCTATTGCTTGCCTGGCTGGGATGGCCTCGATCCATTTCGTAAAGTAATCTGTCCCTGTCAAAATCCATCGGTGCTGTGCTGAAGATGCGGGATGAATTTCTCCAATGAAATCGAGCCCCCACTGCTAAAAGGGTGCGTTCACTGAAACTGGTTTCAAAGGGAGTGGAAGCAATTTCTTCTTCCCTTGGAAGATTTGGCATTCATGACATTTCATCACGGTCTTATATAAATCAGAAAATAATGTGGGCCAATAATATCCGGCTCTCAATATCTTGTTAGCTGTAGTCTTCCAAAACAGGTGACCGCCGCAGTCGCCTTTATGAAACTCATGCATTACCTTCTGCGCTTCTTCTTCAACCAAAAAATTAAGCAGAACGCCTCCCGGATCTTTCCAATACAGAGCGTTGTCAAAAATGCAGTATTTTGCGGATTTTAGCTTCAGAGATCTACCTTTACTCTTGGACATGCCCGTAGGGGGTGACAAATGCTGAAGGATATAGACGATATCTGAACACCACGGGGACTGTAGAAAAATATCTGCGATTGGAACCAGTAAACCTTCATCTTCCTCTTCTGCCACTATGGTTATAAGGTTTATATCTAAAGCACACAGATTTGATTGGGCCATCAATTTCGCCAAGCCTTGGCCTTTGACCAATTTCGTGGGCTTGATCTCCAAATCGTACTCCAACATGGCTGCTATCCACTTACCTCTTCGACCTTCTGGATCAGTTTGCATCAACACATCCTTCACTACCGTGTTGGGGACATATGCTATAGTATGTGAATGTAGAATGTAGACCCTGAAATCCTTCAATGCCTTGATAAGAGCCAATGCCTGTTTTTCAATAATGTTATATCTTAAAGCAGCATCTCTGATAGTCCTACTGAAGAAAGCAATTGGATTTTCTATTTTATCTCTCTTTTGCATTAAAACAGCGGCCAGAGTATGCTCAGATGCAAATGAAAATATGATGAAGTCTTGAGTGTAGTCGGGACTGATCAAAACTGGGGCATTGGACAAAGAAAACTTTACCAAATTGAATGATTTGATAGCCTCCTCACTCCATTTAACAATGCTGTCCTTTTTCAACATACTAGTCATTTCCCTCAAATGTTCAGCCAGATTTGGAATGAATTGTCACAAGAAGTTCATTTTACAATTAAAAGCCTGAATCTCCTTCTTGTTTCGTGGCAGGTCTATAAGCTGAATTTCCTCCACTCTAGCTGGATCGATGCGAATACCATCTTTAGAGATGATATGCCCTAGTAGCTTTCCTTCATCCATGGCAAAGAGGCACTTTTTGGGATTGAGAGAAATTCTGAACTTTCTGCATCGCTGAAAAACAACTCTCAAATGGTGCAAATGCTCATCATCTGATCCTGAAAACACTATCAAATCATCCAAATAAATAACCAAAAAAACATCTTTTTCATTGGCAAAAGCAATGTCCATGGCACGCTGGAAAGTAGCTCCTGCGTTCTTCAGTCCGAAAGGCATTTTGGCATACTGGAAGGTTCCCCAAGGTGTTGTGAAGGCAGTTTTATCTTGGTCCTTCTCATGCACCAAGATCTGGTTGTAGCCTGAGTAGCCATCAAGTAGTGACATCCTGGATGCTCCAACTACTCTCTGCAGAATATGGTCCATTTTCGAAAGTGGATAATTATCCTTTAAGGAAGCCTTATTCAAGTTCCGAAAATCTATGCACAACCTTATTTCTCCAGTCTTCTTACGTACTGGGACCAAATTTGAAATCTAGTCAGAAAATCTAATGGGGACTATGATACCAGCTTTGTACAATCTGTTTACCTCTTTCTCGATGGATGGCAGCAGCTTTGGGTTGATTCTTCTCAGCTTCTATCTGAATGGCTTTTGATCCGGCTTGATAGGAATAGTATGCTGAATTATGTTCTTATCATACACCTTCAAATCTAAATAATCCCATGCAAAAACATCAGAAAATTCAGAAAGCAACTTCACATACTTCTCCTTCGCTTCAAGGGACAATGTCTTTGACAATTTCACAAACTTGGGCTGATCAGGTGTTCCAAGATTCACATCTTCAACTCCTTTTTATGTGGGCACCAAGCTTGGCTTCTTACAGACCCCTTCGTCAGTTCTATGGCATGCTCCTAGTGAAATGCAACGAAGTGGAACAAGCGAGACACCTAAAAATGAATATGCAAAAGACGAGACGATCACTGACGGAGGGCTGTAAGGGCCGACTCTAACAGGAGTGTCCTTGAATTTGCCATCACCCTGTAAAAATGCATTGATCTCATTATCGTCCAAAAATACTTGCCAATACCTTAAATTATCCGGAACAGCGGGCCTATGTTTGACATGAATCTCGAATTTGTTGCTGGAGTTCATCGGAATCTTCATGTTACTTGCAGTAGTGGCAAGAGAATCAACAATAAGATTCTGCATCCTAGGTATCGTTGTCAAAGTGTATTCTGGGAATGTCTTCAAAATGTCCAGAACTTCATTTCTGTATGCCCTCAGTCTTGGATGTTTAGCTTGGTATTCTCCTTTCACCTGCTTGATTATTAACTCAGAGTCGCCATACACAGAAATCCTTTTTGCCTTCAACTTTTTCAAGATTTTGAGGCCTGCAATCAGAGCTTCATACTCTGCTTCATTGTTAGAGCATTCAAAGGCCAACTTATAAGCACATGCTCTGACATTACTAGCGACCCTTTCAGGTTGAAACATAGGACTCCTTACCCATATTCCAATGCCAACTCCATCCTTACCAACAGCTCCATCAAAATCCATACTCCACAGGCCTTCTTCTTCTTCTTGTAGATGCTGAAATTTAGTTTCTTCCTTCTTTTCACCTTGGTTGATTTCTAGATTTTCATTATCCCTTTGCTGCTGGCAATCAGGAGGCTCAGAAGTACTTGCTGCTTTGTCCTTCTCTTGCTTGAGGACCTCTCTGAAATTTTCTGAAATCTCAGGTATCTCCTCCACTTGTACCAACTGAACATCCTCATCATTTAGACCACCATCTGAATATAGGACAAACGATTCTAAATCTGTGTGGACTGCATTTATGGGATGATTCACTGGCTTGTCTTTACTGGTGATCATATATTTCATTTTCTTCTCCCTATATAACTTCCTCAACTGGCCAAATACAGGGATTGTGGCATAGGAGAAATCAAGCTGTATGGTTCCTTTAAGTTTTGCACCCCAAGACCTAGATAGAAGCATTCCAAACCATGGTGGGACATCGGCAACAACTACATCCATCAAGACATTTTTGGCTGGGATTTGATCTAAAGACACTACTAAATCTTTGATGAGACCAATACAATGGACCCTACTTGAGTCAAAAGAATAAAAATCATGGTACTTTCTAGTAACATCAAGGCCTAACTTCTCCATGATAGCTTTGGGCATCAAATAATGCGAGGCCCTGGAGTCCAACATGGCATTATGCAAGACAAACTCATGCAACCTAAGACTCAGGTAAAAGGGAGGGACTTCGTTTTCTTCAGATTCTCCTGTGGCTGGACCAAAGATTAGCTCAGGGTAGTCATCTTCCACATTAACCATATCAGAAAGAGGGTCTATTTGCAAGGCTTTAGATACCTAACTCTTATATACACTATTCTTTACCAACTCGGTCAAAGGCACAGACACTTTCAACTTGGAAATTTCACTTTCTAAATTAAAGGAGGGAGCTTTTTCTACTTCTTTAGTAGGAGGGTCTTTCTTCTCTGTTTGCTCTTTCGCTGTGTTCTGCTTGATTTTCTATTTTGCAGCGTTCTCAGCTGTATTAGTAACTACGAGTGCTCTGTTGGATGAAGGATTGGTCGGCTCTTTTCCTTTCTTCTGTGCCTCGTCCTCAATTTGTAGTTCTTTTCTTTTTTTAATGGGGCTGATTGCGATGTTTCTGTTCCTTAGAGAATACTGCCTTTGCTGGGCTGACAACGCGTTCATATACCATCTCTGGTAATCATCAGATTCTTCTTCTAACATTACGTCATTTTCCAAGATGAAATTTCTATCCCCTCGAATGTCTGAGTCGCCCCTGTGTATTCTTCGTCTTCTGTGAGGAAAATGGGCTCACCATCAGCTGTGAAAAAATGATTGGTTTCAAACAGGGGACCATCATCATCTGAGTCAGTCCCTTGCATGTAGTTATGTTGTAATGGCATTCTAATCTACTGTTGTGGTGCTGCTTGGTCCTGTGCCCTCTGTTCTCTCTGCCTAATCCTGAATTGTGGCTAATGCTAACCTCTAAAATTCGGATTTCTTATTTGGGGTTCCGGTTTGTCCGAAATTGTTAATCGATCAACCATCCTTTCCATCGTACGAATTAGTGTGTCCATTTTGCTGTCCGAAGGGGATGCTTCTTCTTTCACCACGACTTTCCTTTCAGCTCTGGCTCGAGCTCTTCTAGCCAGCATATTTGCTTCGACGCTTACTACCATCTTCTGCATTTCTTCAAGTGACGGTGGATCTCTTTCACGTAGTTGATATGCCATATCGGCATCAAAACCATCCATAAACCTCAGCATAGCTGAATTGACAGGAGGTTTGAGGTTAGCCGGAATAGCATTGTATACCGTATTGAATCTAAAACAATAGTCTTGCATCCTTTCACCCGCATTTCTTTTAATATTCTCATATTCAGACAGAATTTGCTACGAATTCCTTTTCACCTCCCATCGATCTAAGAACTTTGTGTGTAACTCCTGTAAAGTCTGAATAGAGCCTGCTGGTAAAGCTCTGAACCACTTTCTCACTTCACCTCCAAAGCTTTGAACAAACAACCTGGTAGCTACATTTTCTTCTTCCACTTCATGCAAGTCAAAAAAGTCATTCATCTTCTCAACATGTTGCTGGGTTGTAATGCCCTAAGTGGCATCAAAGATAGTAATTTTACTATGATAATCAGCAGGCATATCATTGAGAACCTGAGGTAAAACCAAGGGTGCATACCGGGCAGCCATAATTCTGGGAGGATTTACCACAGCGTTTGTAGTGCTGGAATTTGAGGTAGGTGTTGATGGAGGAGATGAAAACTGGGAATTGATTGATGGGAATGCTGATGAATCAGGAGGATGGAATGCTGCTCCTGATGATTCTGAAGGCTCAGGAATATAAGTTGCAGTGATGGACTGAGGTGAATTCAAAATGTAGTCATCAATGGAAGAATTTTCTCTCTGAACTTCAATATATACAAGAAACTCCGGATCTAAAACCGTGTCTTCGAGTGCAGTTTCAGACTTATTTCTAAACAAATAAAGCTCAAAATCCTCATCAAAAGGAAGCTCTTCTACGAAAAACCAATCACTGGGCCAAGTATGGGACCTAAGAATAGGTGTAGGACTTAGCGATCCCTCTTGTCTTCTGACTATTCTTGGGATAATATTTGGATTTTCAAACATAGGGGGAGGATTTGGATCAGGGTTAGCCCTTGTATATCTTCTTGAAGCCAGTGTGGTCAAATTACTACTGTACAATATTTATATCAGCCTAGAAAACTCTGAAATATCATCATCAAGACTTTACAAGAAAAATGTTACTGGGGTGATAAATATTCCATGCAAAAAGTTTGTAATTGCGTCCCCAGTATGGTCGCCAGAGATGTTAGCACCCAATCTGAACCTCAGGCTGAAAAAAGGAAAATCAGGGTAACAACTAAACCACGCTCAGCCTTGTAGCTAGCCCTACAAGGACAGGAGAGGGCTCTCTCCGTAGAATAGATATTCAATAACACGATAATAAACTGATTTTAGGCTAGGTATATAAATGGGAAAAAGAGTTTTGATAAATGACTGAATTTCAGGGATGTATGGGACAAAGGGACAATATGAAACTGAGGAATTAAATCAGGATACAGGGTATTTCATGGGGCAAGATAGGCAGGAGATTTAGCAATCAAGTTGAAATAAGATGGAGTGGAAAGACTGTTGAGAAGCTGAAAAGGGCATAATAAATGAATCCTTTTCAGACAGAAGAAAATACATAGAGTGTGAATGATTCCCCAAGGCAGAGCATATAAGAATGGATTCTACCTTTCTATCTTGAAAACATTCAACTAGAAATGTTTATGAATGAATGGTAAAACATAACGAAGTACATATGAAACACAAAGGAGAGACATATGCTAAACTCATACCACATGAATCCCACAAATTAGAGCTGCATCACTTTATTAATTCCCTGCCAAACTGTACAAAGGAGCGCAGAGCTCACTGCCACACTATTCCCCTCTTCTGAGTTTTTTGACCTCAGACTCTCCAGCCCCTTTACGAATGATTAGAATTTACAATAAATAGACATATCTGCAGGAATACAAATCGATGGGAAGAGGAGAAACCACAACTAAATATGGAAGGCCAAAAGCCAGCAATCTCTCGGTAAAGGGAGAGTAGCGTTACTTTGTTCCACTTGAAATTTCCTGATAACCAATGGGAAGGCGAAAACCTGTAGTGTGGATCCCTTTGAATCATAACTGAAGATGTGACTGTTACAATTTTATTCCTCGGCCCCTGATGTTTCGATTTCCTTTAGTTCTTTATTCTCTGGTCTTCAATAGAATGTTGATAAAATGAATTTATGCTTTTTCATGAAGGGAAAAATGTGTTTAAATGGGAAAAGGGAAGGGAAATGGAGGCGGGACCCATATGGAAATCGCACTCGGAGATCGGGCGGAAGAGGGATATATATAACATAGTAATCACAATCGAAAATCGGGATGTGGGACGGAGCGGAATGGCATATACAATAGTTCCAATGCGATTGAGGGGGGAAAACCCTTTGTACCAAAATTTCGAGTTAACAAGGAAACATGCCCTTTATTATATGAATGGGCGGAAGCACTGATGGTGGGACCCAAGGTCCAATCGCAATCGCAAATCGGAAGGGGAAAGTAATCGCAATCGGAACAATCGGGAGGATAGTTGCGATCGGAGGAGGGGATGCGATTCGTTGTGGGTCGTCCGATTGGCGGGGAAGATCGACAGTTGTGGGTTAATCGGGGGCGAGCCATCGGCGAGATTCAATCGGAGTTGGGATTTAAAACAACACAATTGGAACATTGCGATTGGCGGAGGACTGTTGGATTATATGATGAGATCGATGGCTCTGGTGTAATCGGGAGTATGTCAATCGGAGGGTGTCAATCGAAGAATATTGTGATTGATCGATCGGAAGGGGCATTATGGGAGCGCCGATTGCAATGGTGCAATTGGAGGTGAGCCGTCCGATCAGACTGGGAGATCAACGGCTGAGGGATGATCGGGGGTTGTTAATCGGAGGTCGCGATCGAAGGGGAATGCGATTGATCGCAATCGGAGGATTGGGGGAGGGACTTGCGATTGCGATGATTGGAGTTCTGTGTGATCAATCGCATCACAAGTGTTTACGATGGGCTGATCGGAGATCTTCAAATAGAACACGCGGTTGCAATTTATAAATAAAACTTTAAACTTTATATTATAAAGTTTTGACTATATGCGTGGTGGGGAAGTGGTTTTAATCGGATCGCATATGTATTCCAAGTTTTTTAATGCGATTTTTATGATCGGAAAGGGGAAAAAAGGGGTTTTTAAAGGGAAACGAACATAAAGTTAAAAGGGAAAATGGGACATGGGGGGAGCTTAGGGAATAGAGGGCTTTTACTTCACTTAAGCATACAATTCAATCCGGAAGTTAGTTTTGAGAGTGCAGTATACCGTTGGAAAGCTCTTTCTGGGCTCTTTCTGATGGATCTACTTTGAAGATGATCTGGCACTGAACATGCTTGTTACACTGAAAATTGTCACCTTGACATTTTACCATGAGTATGAGCTCATTATTACTCATATTTCCTCCTTTTGCAAGTCCAATATATCAGCTCCTCATGTCAAGCTTCAAAATCAGAGAAAAATCCCTAAAATCCCCTAAGAATTGGTATCGCACTTTCTCTATGCATTCCCTGCGGTCCCGCACCTAAATCTCAGCCTGCCTGCGGAACCATACCGCATGTTCTTTGTGTAATGGGTGCGGACCTCTGTAAAACATAAAAAGGCGAGAAAATGAAGATAAAAAGTGAATTCCAGGTGAATTCTAGAAGATTCTAGATGGGAATTTTCGGGAATGGATATGCTTTGAGAAGGTTCATGCATCCCTCACTTGATGGAGCTAACCCCTTGATGTAAGGAGCTTATCCCTTTGAAGGAGGATTCTATCCCTTCATATTTGGAACAAGAAACCTCCTCTCTTCTACTATAAAAAGATGCCTTGGGTAGCCTCAAAGGGAGTTCAAGCTTATGAGATTTTTGAAGCCAAATGCTGTTGAGATTCAGACTTAGTTAGCTAAGACCTTCTGTGAGGTTAAATCACTCATTTGTCTTGGTTCAAAGAGTGCAATGCTTTTCAAAGTAGAAGAGATTCCTGCTTCGGACCCCGGGAGGACCTGCACAACATCAAGGCACAGGTTGTAAAGGTTTTCTATTTTTTGAAGTTAATACAAATATACTCGTTTCTCTCATTAAACTGTCTATTCGTGGTTTATTTCATAAATTCCTTGATCATTATGATAAGTATGATTTACAATAATGTGTATACAGGTGCTGCTTAATCTTTTTGCTTGTTTGTGATTGTAGATCCACGAGGAACGTTCTTTCAGTGCACGGGAAGGACTTCAACGAAATCAAGCAAGCGTTGGACATAAGGTAGGCTTCACACCTATATAGTGTTTTTATAAATCTTATATGCTTAGAGAGAGATTAGTATAGTTGGCTGTTTGTTGCTAGTTACATTTTGTACTAGAGAGATCGGTCTTGTCCGCAAGACGGATTAATCTACACAACAAAATGGCGACTCCACTGGGGATGAACTTGTTGTTTTTGGTTCTCTTTTATTTTTGATTTGAGGAAATGTTTTTTTCTGGTTTTTGATTGATTCACATCTGTCTGGGTACTTTATTTGTTTTCCTGTTTTTGAAAAATTAGAATAATTTTGAGTTTTTCTTTAATTTTTTGCTAGGACCGCACTTTGCATAATCTTGACAGTGCGGGCTGTTTTGCACGTTCTCTATAGAACGCAGTGCGGGACCGCACCTGTCAACACTGCTTACATGCGGACCCTGTATAAATTTTGGAAAATTTTTTAGATTTCTTTTTGCTTTATTTTTAGATCTTTGGTTCCACCCAGACTGGTTATTGTGTCTATCAAAAATTCATTGTAAATGAACTCCAACAGTGTTAATGTTTTGGTGATTTGCTAGAAGATTTTTCCAATTGGATTGTTTTTCTTGCTTGGTCTTTTAGTGATTCCAATTTTGACAATTTGCAGTATCTCAGATCACATAGATCTCTTTTTGTATTTTGAATCCGACCTGATTTTGAAAACATCCTAGATTGAAAAATTAAGCCTTTGCTTTCTTTGCAAATCTTCGGAAAAACTTGGTTTAAAGTTTTGAATTTCACTTTTTGTAAAAACATATTTTGAGTGTTTTTGATCTGTTTGTTATCTGAACAAATAGATTCTTAGTTTGCTGAATAACTAAGGGGGACATTCATAAAAAAAACTCTAAAAAGCTTTTACTCAATTTAGATTAGTTCTCAAGATTAAATTTTTATAGTTTTGAGTAGTGTTAGTTTTGTAGCTTTCTTTCGAAAGAAAATTGTTTTTGTAGCTTCTTGTTTGGAAAAGAAAAAGAGTTTTCTTGTGAGCTTTGATAGTTTATTGAAAAGACAAAATAGTTTCTTTCAATTAGTTTTCATGTTTGAAGAAGGAATTTAAAAGTTGCATTCTCTAACTCTTTCTTTAGATAGAAAGTTCATTGAAAGAAAAAAGAATTGAATATCATCATAGGTGCATTTTAGTTTCTTTTTGGAGTCGAGTCTTCACATCATACAAAGTTTCATTTCCACACCCATTGACTTAAGAAACAGCTCTTAAAAGTAACGCTTAAATAAAATTCATCTAGTAATCTTTTATTTCTAGGGCTCTCGTCACCAACATAGCTTAAGCTAGTATCTTGGAGTAGGGAGTAGTTAACTCTCCAAGATAGCTAAAACAAACAAGTAGATATATCTTACGGTAGGAAGAATTCCAGTTGTTGCATGTGTGCTCTGGGAAGCTCCTCTTAAAGGAGTTAAGCACGAGATCATATCTGAACCAGTGGGGTAATCAATCATTCCTCATTGGAAACGATAGAAGATATACACGTATTAAAAACGGTAAACCTCGGATAGACCATTGTCGAGGAGCCAGGGGTCACTTGTCAGTAAACCTTGGATTATGTCAAGGAGCCTTCAAGGGGATTGAGCTTTGTTACTCTGCCCTTGCGTGTGTGTCAGATCGTAGACTGTTCCCCCAGGTATATGTGTTTCAGTTGGTAACCCTAGAGGCCATAATCTTTAGGATTCTTTCTTAAGGTGACGGTGGAGGGAAGATCCCACTGTACCTGGAACAGACGTCGACTAGACTCAATTGGACTCTCTGGGGGGTTCTCTTCACTCGAGATGGTTATGTGAAGAAACTTGTGCCAGTCTGTTTCATTAAGCAGGTTGTCGGGGTAGCTGTTCCAACCGCTCTTTTCGTGTTAAAACTCTACTAAGTTGGATTTCATCACCAACTAGTGATTTTAGTACAGAAAGTTACTTGTTTGTGTGTGGTTTGAACTCTTAGATTTTTTTAAGCGAGTGATTCAATTGTTTTTCTTAGAGACTTTAGGTGTTTTCATTGAAATTTTTCTTTGTTTGCGTGTGATTAGATAATTTTTCATCGTGGCGGAATTGCCAAGACAGTCCCGGAGAATACAAGGGAAACCCCCTGAGTTTTCACCAGGTTAGCTTGAAGGGCTTCGAGCTCTGGTACCACACAGTAGCCGTAGACTAAGATCAACAGAAGTTGAAACCTCTGCTATTGTAATACATCCTGATCATCAAATTCCTACGACAGAATATATTCAAGAACCGATTTCAGTTTCTGAAGTTACTGAAAATATTTCTCCTACTGGTCAATTATCTGATGAACCTGAAATCTCTGAACCTGAAACTGAATCTTCTGTGTTAGAAACATCCTCAGGATTTATTTCACCAACTTCTAGTAATCTAGATTCACCCAAGGTAAGAAATATCATTACTGAAAATCTTCCCTCTGGACTAATTTCTATAGAAGAACTTACTAATCCAGACGAAGACATATCTCTTCCCAGTTCCCCTCAATCGTTAAATCTTAGGGAACGTGAATCTATTTTCTACATCCCTATTCGAACTAGTCCCTGGTATCTCTCTTTAACTAACTTTTTAGAGAATCCGGGTCTTGCTTTTTATCCACCTCGAGTTCCATTCCATCCTACGCCCAGAGGGTATTATCCGTCATCTATTATGGCTGGAGAGTCATCCATGTTTTCGCAAACGCCTGAATCATTTTTACATGGTGGTCCTTCTGTTCCTTCGGGATATCAGTCTTTGTCTGGTACTTTCTCGGGAGCAGCTCCTCAACCTATCGAAAGTGTGTTATCATCTGGTCTTGGTGAACTTAAAATTGAAACGTCGAACACAGAGCAAGTTTTTATGATGTCTGGTAACATTCCTAATCCTCAACCACAAGGCAGTCAGTTTCTTTCTGGGGGTCAACCTCAGGGAACTCAGTTACCGCCTGGGGGGCAACCTCAGGGTAGTCAGTTACCGCCTGGGGGGCAACCTCAAGGTAGTCAGTTACCGCCCGGGGCCCAACCTCAAGGTAGCTTTTTCCCAGGACAAACTGTGGATTCATATTATTTTGGGGGACAACCCCAGGGACAGTACATACCCCAGGGTTATCAACCTCAAGGACAGTACATTCCTCAGGGTCAACCCCAAACTCAATATGCTCCTCAGGGTCCTCAACAACCCCAACTTCAATACGTGCCTCAAGGTTATCAACCTCAAGGGCAGTATCCAATGCAAAGTTACCAACAGCCTTCTAGTCAACCATCTGTTCAAGGAGCCGGAACTTTCCCTTATTATCAACCCTACGTTCAACCAGGTTTTGGTCCTTCTATTCAACCTTCTACGGGACAATACCCCGGAATGATGGTGTGGGATCCGTCCCAATATCAACAGCCTTTGCAGCCTACTGTGCAGTTACCTTATCAACCTGGTCAACCAATGGTTTCTGGTTTAACTCAACAGCCTGTTCAGCCAGCTATTCAAACTCCTGCACCTAGTTCAGTTTAGCAGCCTGGGCCTAGTACACCTCAAACTCCACCCCAAACTGCTGCAACTGCTACAACGTCTGTTCAACCTGTTACACCTATTTCTGGAGTGTCTGTAGCCCCGAGTTCGGCTATCCCTGTATCTGTGCAAATCCCTCAAGTCTCTGTACCTCAGTCAGGACCCTCAGTTCAGACTACAGTTCAAATGCCTGCAGGACAAGCCGGTACAAGTACAGTTGTTACAAGTCAACCTCAATTTACTTATCAACCGTACCAAGGACAGCCGCAATTCAGTCCCTATGTTCAGATTCCAAGCTATCAACCATACCCTGGTTATACTTATCAACAACCTCAGTATGGTCCGATTCATCCTGGTTATCCGGGAGGTTATACAATACCCAATGCTAATCCGATTCCTAGTTATCCTGGGTATCCGCCTCCTGGATCTGCTTTGGCTTCTCAAGGTTTTCGTGACCCTAACCGTCAGTTATCGTTCATCGCAACTTTGGACTTACCAGATTTGACGCGCCTTACTAATGATCCTATTTTCTATTATCAGAACTGGCCGTCAATGCCTCATAAGTTGCCCAGTGATATACCGAAATTTGAAGGTAAGTCAGGAGAGGATCCATCAAATCATGTGATGACTTATCACCTTTGGTGTGCATCTAATTCGATTATTGATGATTCGATTCGCTTACGTCTTTTCCAAAGGACACTCATAGGTCTTGCAGCCAAATGGTACATTGAGTTGCCACGAGGCTCGTTTCATAATTTCGGTCAGTTAGCAACGTCTTTCTTAACTCATTTCCAGTTGCCTGTCAGATACGACAATGGCACAGAATTATTAACTTCACTAAAACAATCTACGTCCACGTATATTTCTGATCATATTCATGAGTGGCGACGTAGACGACGTTTGGTGAAGGTTTATATTCCGGATCAAATTTTGGCAGAATGGTTTGTAAAATCATTATTGCCCAAGATCACTGAAGATGTAGCTAAGGCTGGTGTTGTTACTGAAGAGCAAGTAATTGCTCAGGCTCAGTACCTTGACCTCGTCTATACACAGTCAGGTAATTTACATGAAAAAATTCCCGATCTACCCAAACAAGGTCAAATAGCTGCTGCTCCTTCAGGGTCTCATGCCGCTGACGGTATGATTGGTACAGTTAGTTCTAAAAGTAAGAAGAAATCCTCAAAGAATTCTTCTCCAATTATAACTTTACCTGATTCCCCGAAAGGAGAATCCTCTCAAGAAGTTTCTGCCGATATTCATGTCGTTGAAACATCTACGGCAAAATCAAAATCTGGTAGTAAAAAGAAAGGGAGGAATAAAAACAAGAAAAATTCGAAGGAAAAAACAGATAGAGAAGAATCCAATGATGAGAAACGTAAACCTCGCTATCCTTGCTTCATTTGTGAACAAGATCACTTCACGAAAGAATGCCCATATCGAGAAGAGGTTACGAAACTCATTAAAGGATCGCAACAACCTGCTGTCTTGAAGGATCCTTTTCGAGTTCAAGATAGTAAGATGATTGGTTCTTCCTCGACCACTTTAGAAGAGCCTATTATGATGATGTCTCATATAAGGGTTGCGACGCGATCGCAAGATTATGGTTCTAAGAATCCCGTTGATGGAAAAGAAGGAGAGTCTTCCAATGCCAACGCATCAAATACAACTCCTCCTGTTTCCGGTCCGCTACAGATCGAGAAACAAAATCCAGACTTGATAATCAAGCCGCCTGCTAAAGGTGTTCTTCGTAAATCAGCTTTCAATCCACATGCGAGAGCTGCTCAGAATTATAACATTGTTGAAGATTTAGCTATTTCTCCTTCAGCAATGTCGGCTTTGGAAGTGCTGCAATCGTGTCCAGCACAGCGTAAATTGTTATTGTCTGCCATAGGAGCTGTTGATGTTCAGGATTCTAACCTTATAATCTTCGATTTAGAAACTAGTACACCGTGTCTTCCTCACCAAATGGCTTTCCAGATTCCAGTGTTAGTCAAAAACAGACCTATTTTTCGGACTGTGATTGATGAGGGAGCTTCAACGTGTATTATGTCGCTTCGGTGTTGGAAATCTCTTGGTTCTCCTACACTTAACCAATCTCCGACGATTCTAAAAGCTTTTGATGGTCGAGGTTTTCAACCTTATGGTATTTTGCAGGATTTACCCATAGGGGTTGAAGGGAAAATCGTTAATCTAGATGTGGAGGTGGTTGATGCCCCTCTAGATTACAACCTTCTACTGGGTCGTAGTTGGTCTTATGCTATGACTGCTGTTGTCTCTTCGGTCTTTCGACTTATAAAATTTCCATATCAAGGAAAGATCGTGACAATAGATCAGTTAACCTATTTTTCGTCAGACCCGGCCTCTACAGAAACAATCCAACATGTTGGTAAAACGGCTATCCCTTATAAGGATGTCGGAGTAGGTTTGGTTAAAGATTCCGGTTTGCTAGGAACTTTTTCCTTTCCTCCTCCTAACGTATCGTCTTCTATTGCAACTATTCATATGATTTCGTCAGACACAGTTATGTCTGATGATCCTTGGATTATTCCTTCAGAATCCGAGATAGATTCATTTGATGGCGCGATGCCTTTGAGTCCATTTGAAGTTGCATACCAGACTGTACAGTCTTTTTCCAACCTCTCTTCAACCGAAACCGATCCAATGAATGGGATCCAAGAGGAATCGCTTTCTATTTCTAGTTCAGATGCAACGACATTTCCTGAAATTGTTCATTCAGATGAGCAAATTCGTGAGCTTTTGTCTGTTGATGATTTACCATGGGAAGATCTTCACCACAGGTCTTCACTCTTACCTGAATTAGATCATTTTGAAAATGATTTCGCTTCAATTTTTACTGCTGAATATGCTAAGGAACCTCAGAATCCATTGCAAAATTCTGATTCTGAGTTAAATTTGGAAAATATATCTAGAACGGTTCCAATTGACATTTCAGTAAAACTAGGAATAATTGAAAACATTCATATAGGTGCTTGTTGTTCAGACGAAGAAATTCAGACTTATAAAGCCCTATTTCAAGAATTCCGTGACGTGTTTGCCTGGTCTTACGAAGAAATGCCAGGAATTGATCCATCGATCGTGGTTCATGAAATTAAGACTTACCCGGATGCTAAACCTGTTCGTCAACGATTACGTCAAATACATCCTAGAAAAGCTGCTGCTATAAAAACTGAAGTTGAAAAATTACTTCGAGCAGGATTCATTTATCCAATTCCCTTAACGGATTGGGTATCGAATATTGTTCATGTTACTAAAAAACAAGGAACAATAAGAGTATGTATCGATTATAGGGATATTAATCGAGCGTGTCCAAAAGACAATTATCCAACTCCCTATATCGATCAGATAATCGACGATTGTGCTGGTAGTGAACTATTCTCCTTTATGGATGGTTTTTCCAGCTACAATCAAATAAACATACTCCATGCAGATCAACCTAAAACAACTTTCATTTGTCCATGGGGAACGTTTGCCTATTGTAAACTACCTTTTGGACTAAAGAATGCTGGAGCAACTTTTCAACGGGCGATGTCTTATGCATTTCATGACATTAAGCACATTGTTCAGCCATATCTCGATGATTTACCTGCTCATTCATTACGTAGGGCCGATCATCCCACTCATTTACGAGCAATTTTTATGAGATGTCGGCATTATCGGATAAGGTTGAATCCGCATAAATGTGTTTTCTGCGTAGAATCAGGTCGTTTACTGGGATTTGTTGTCTCAAAATCAGGCATTCGTGTTGATCCTTCGAAGGTTGAAGCTATCGTTAAATTGCCTCCTCCTTCGACATTGCGCCAACTCCAAAGTTTGCAGGGGAAAGAAAACTTTTTACGTAGATTTATTCCGAACTATGTCGAGCTTGCGAAGGGTTTTACCCGGTTATTGAAACAGGACATTTCGTTCTTTTGGGATGAGGTCGCTGATCGATCTTTTAATGCACTTAAACACGCGTTGACCCATGCACCGTTGTTGCATCCTCCCAACTACAACCAAGATTACATCTTGTATCTCGCTGCTTCTCATTCCACCATTGGAATGGTATTAGTTCAGGAAGATGAATCTCACAACGAACATGTGATTTATTATCTTAGTCGAAATTTGAATCCGACTGAAATCAAATACACACATGTGGAGAAATTGGCCTTGGCAGCTGTTCAAGCTGTCCAACGTTTTCGACATTACATATTGTTACGTAAAACCACAATAATTTCTGATTGCAACCCTATGATGTATATTTTGACCAGACAATTGCTAGGGGGCAAGTATTCTAAATGGATAGTTATCCTACAAGAATTTGACTTGGAATTTGAAAAATCCAAGGCAAAGAAGTCTTTGGTTTTTGCGGAACTAATGTGTGATTTCCCCTCTACTGATACTGAAACAGTGGCAGAAGAGTCCATTGTGGACGAATCTTTGTTTCTTATCAGTACGCTTGATCCGTGGTATGGGGATATTATTGTGTATCTCCAAACCCAATCTTTTCGGCCCGAAATTTCACGAACTCAGTGACGGAAAATACGTTTCCAATCCCAACAATATAATATCATTGGTGATACTCTTTATCGACGAGGAGCGGATTCTGTTTTCCGACGTTGTTTAACTCATGAAGAAGCTGAGAAGGTCTTAAATGACTGTCATTCTGGAGCATGTGGTGGTCATATGTCTGGGTATGCCACTGCCCAAAAAATATTGCGTGCAGGTTATTTCTGGCCAACATTATTTAAAGATTGCATTTATGCGGTTCGGAAATGCCACAACTGTCAAATTTTTGATAGAAAAATGCGCGCACCACCCGCTCCTCTTCACCCTATAATTGCTGTTGGTCCATTTGCAAAATGGGGTATCGATTTCATCACATGTAACCCTCACTCGGCCGGGGGGCATAACTATATTATTCTCGCAGTAGATTATTTTACAAAATGGGCCGAGGCGATGCCTACATATTCAGCTGACGGCAAGACTGCTGCAACATTCGTATTCAATCATATAATTGCTAGGTTTGGTGTTCCTCAAGCTATTATTACGGATCATGGAAGTCATTTTCGGAACATCATGATGACTGAACTAACAGAACAACTTGGCCTACGCCACGATAGTTCCACTCCGTACTATCCACAAGCAAATGGTCTCGTTGAAGCCATTAATAAAGTTTTAGTCACCATGATTAAACGAATCATTGGTATTCACAAGACGAATTGGAATTCCATGTTATTTTCAGCGCTTTGGGCATATCGAACCTCAGTCAAAACATCAACAGGTTTCACTCCTTTTCAACTGGTCTACGGTTTAGAAGCTGTGCTACCGATTGAATGCGAGATACCGTCATTGAAATTAGCCGTAGAATTACTTCCAGCTACGTCTGAAGAGGAAAAACGTTTCTTCTACTTGGCCCAATTAGATGAGAATCGACAAAGTGCTGCAATAGCAAACGAGGCTCATGTTAAAAGGATAAAAGCTCAGCATGATAGAAATGTGACCCCTCGAAATTTTTCAGAAGGAGACCTAGTTTTACTTTATGATCAAGCTAATGACAAGCTAGGAGCTGGAAAGTTCGTGCCCATGTGGCATGGTCCCTATATTGTGAAACGAAAGTTAGCAAAAGGGGCCTATGAGTTAGTAGATTTTGACGGTGTCCCTTTGGATAAACCCAGAAATGGGCTGTATCTAAAGCGATATTACGCTTAAACGAGGTGTGGAGATTTTTGTTAGTTTAGATTTTCTTTACTGCTGGTGTGTTTTAAGATTAGAAAAGTGTGCCTAGTTTAGAAGTGTGTTTTTGTCACTATGACTGCTTATCTGAGTTTTACTCTTGATATTGCAGATGTCGACGTCTCTTCAAACCTATATTGGTTTTGCTGATGGTGCTTGTCATAGTACACGGAACATTTCTTCCGCAGCTTGGGTTATCTATTCACCCTCTGACGAGTTAGTATCCATGCATGGGGTAAGCCTTGGTCAAACAACAAATAACATTGCCGAGTATAGTGCAGTGATTGAGTTATTATCTGAATCCATATCTTTTGGAATTCGGAGTTTGATTGTAAGGTTGGATTCTGAACTTGTTGTATTACAGCTTAACAGGGTTTATACCATTAGAAATCCGGTGTTATTACGGTTATTTTTGAGAGTTCGTCTCTTGGAACGTGAGTTTGATTACATTGAATATCAGCATATTCCAAGACATTTAAATACATTAGCAGATTCAATTGCTTCTAGTATGATAAATAGACATTTGCAATAATTAAAAGCAGTGAAACAAACAACATTCATTTATGTACACAGATAGCCGTCAAAATAGTGATATATATCATAGGAGTGTGTTCAAAAATATACATCGTCTTCGATCATAGGTTGGAAACACCTTATGATCGGCAAAAATGATAACACAAAAGTACAAAAATGAGTCTACACGATCATCCCATCACTGATGATGATCTCGATAGGAAAAAACTGCTCGGGCCACCCTGCATAGGAACCTCCTAAAAGGTCCTGGGACTCCAATCACATATCTTTGTAACCTGAGAGGAATGTCATCTATGCTAGTCTCTGGTATATCTAGAGTCAGGCGCTCCAGATGATGCTCCAAATCAGTCAAAATCTCTACTGATTGGCCCGCTGGGGCTGGTGCGGGCGCAGCTGGTTGTCTCCTCTCGAAAGGTTGGAGATGAGCTGGTCGTTGTGGACCTACATCTGTATTCAAAAAACTTTTGATTATTAGTTTTCTAAGACGATAAAAAATTAAAAAAATTAGAACTTAGCAAACGTTGAAAAATGTTTTACCTGAATCGTCCCACTGTTCCCCTGCAGGGAGAGACATCTCTCTATCTCCGCGGAAATCTATCCCTGCATATGGAAAATCCTCTATCATGAAAATTTGGCGATCCAGCCAATGAAAATATGAAGCAGGGAATCGTACAATCTCAGTGCCCTCAATAGCATGACGGGCCATCAGCGCGGACCAGCGAACCATTCTCGGTTCTCGAGGTCGACCGGCATCAACTGAAATACTCTGTGGAGCTAACTGAGGAATCCTCTCCAAAGCAAAAGAAACGACGATGAATCCGTATCCAAAGTTATTTAGTTTCCCAGTTTTTGCTCTGGTAAGTTGGCCTTTTATATTTGCCAATACAGCTTCGCACCAGTTGAAGATGGTGCCGCGAAAACAGTCCACAGCAATGCGCATTTGGGAACCAGTAGCTACGTGAAGCGCGGCACTCCCACATAGTTTGGTAACAGTGAATGCTATAACTTTCAGTTCAGGACGGATGATATGTTTTATGTCAATCCGTTTGTCCCGAGGATTTGCCTGATCATTGCAAAATTCGAGTTGAAGACTAGCGACAGTCTGGCCACCTGGCCTAGTCCCAAACAAAGATACATGTTCGCCCCTCTTGGAAAAACCAGTCAAAAAGTATATATCCTCCAGCTCAATTTCGAGTCGGTGGCCACCAATGAAGAAACACTGGTCCTCCACATGCCATCTGTCTACCAACCATGTTAAGAGTTCCACTTGTGCCCTCATGCCAGAGATGGCCCAGAATTTGTATAAGCAGCATGTTTTTAATGCCCTTTGTGTGGGAAAATGGAGTATTGCAGCTTCATCCACTTCCTCATGCTCCCTTTCTCGCCAAATAAGCATCTTGTTAATCCTGCAACACAACATTAGGCATTTTAGAATGATTTCATTTGAAAAATTTTGGCAGAAATTTGAGAAAACCGTGCTTTAAATTTAACCGCGCGGGTACCGCACCCGCTCTTTGTAAACAGAGCGTAGCTCCGCACGCGAGATGTGTGCCGGGTGCGGTACCCTCGATTTTTTCCCGTTCGGAAAAAATCGAGGTCCGCAGGTTACCTGTGTCCCGCCTGCGGACCCCACGGGCGCATTTTTGAACCAATTTTTGCCCTAAAAAATCAAACTAAAGCCTAAAAACGAATTCTAAACGGATGAAAAACAAGATAAGGAGGTCGTGGATTACCTGGGGCTGACGATTTTCGATTCCAACGGTTGAATTTTCCAGAATCTTCACGGGAACTTTTTTATCCAAAAGCTTTTTACTGTTCACTCTGCAACTGAACGGTAAAAATGAAATAGAAAAAGTCCTTTTTATAAGTTTTTTCGAATGAATGAATTGTAAATTTATTTATTTTTCACTTTAAAAGGGATATTTTGAAAGCAT
Organism: Pinus albicaulis; assembly: GCA_034641835.2. Lineage (NCBI taxonomy): Eukaryota > Viridiplantae > Streptophyta > Pinopsida > Pinales > Pinaceae > Pinus > Pinus albicaulis. The sequence goes on from CM076580.1 coordinate 1,090,750,654, forward strand.
TTTTATTTATCTTAAACAGGTATGTGTAATGTTTTGAGTTTTTGTGCAGAAACAGGATTTTTCAGGTGAAATAATCATTTTTCAACAAAGAGCATACTTTTATCACTTTTTCGGACTCTTTCAAAAATTTTACGAAAAAGCGAAACCTTGGAGTCCTCTTTAAGCCCTTTTCAGACTCTCTAAATATGAAAAGATTTCCGAGTACTTGACTATTCGAACTCGTTAAAGTAAATGAACGGTCGTCCCTTCAGTATAAGTTTACCCCTTTTACGGACTGAAATGGACTATTTACGAAAAAGGTATACGTTGACTAAATACGGTCAATAGAGTTCTCTCCCGCATTATTTTATCCTTTTTCGGGCTCGAGAGACTAAATTTACGGAAAAGAACACCCATGGAGTTTTCTTAAGTTTTTCTTCTGACTCCCTAAAACTGAAAAACACCGAGTTTCTCCTATACTGGACTCGTTAAAACTTAAACAGTAAAGGACCTGTTTAAATTTTCAACAGGAACGAACCACTCCTTCTTAGGGTTCGATTTTTAAACTAAGTTGGACTCATCCGAAGGATGAGCTTATAACCAAGCAAATGTTATCCTCCTCAAGCTTGTCAAAAATAAAGAGGTACTTGCCAGAAATGGTGGGGGAAAAGAGAGAAAAATGGGCGTGTTTGTTGTACTTTAAAATTGTCCGAAAATTCAGTCGACCACTCTTGGACACGACACTTATTTTCACCTGGGTTGGGAAATCCTTTGCCTAACAGTTAATCAAACCATATTGAAAATTTTCAGCCGGTTTCTGGGTATTCGTGCAGTTTTGGGTGCTTTAGGTAAATTCATCACCAGTATCTGGGGTTTGTGTATTAAAGCAGTTCAAATAAACCATTCATCTGCAGATATCTATCAAGACATCTTTGATATCCACGTCAATCACTTGCCAAACTATTTTAAACTTGATCTATGATTTCGTGTTGTGGGCTTGCCTCTGACCAGGATCCTTCTCGACATCAAGCACACATGTCCAGAGACTTGATCAGAAATCATTAGTATATGAAATCGCATGCACTAATGTGGCGAGGTTTCACCGTTTTAAATGATAGGTTACATGATGACTAACAAATCGAATAGCCTAATGATATGTTGAACTTAGCTCATTTATTCACATTTCATGGATTGTACTGAGTACTTTGAGAGCCATTGACATTACTGGTGGTTTCTCTCACACTTGTTAACAGTTTACATCATTGACTGATAATCAAGTGGTTTCTACCATGTTCGACTTCAACACATTTATTCACATGGATAGAATCGTACTAGTTCGAGATGCGGAAATCAAGACCCTGGATCTAGTTTCCACCATCCAGGCTGCGAGGAATTTTGTTGTCATCTATACGATGAGCTATTAAGTGCAGGATGGTACAACGTGCATGTTTGTGTTGATTATCATGCTATGATGTGATGAAGGAATGTTCTGTCTCAGGAAAGTTTGAACTAGTTCATGAATTGAACACTATCTGAGTATGGGAATGCCTACCTCAGTGATGACATATAAATGTATATATTTTGCATTGAATGTTTTTACAGGTGCCGACTGGGGTGTCCACAGGATGATCTTTGAAATGATAAAGTACTGCACTCTTCATATATGACAGACTACAGCCTCATCTATTACAGACTTTGCACTTTAGGGGGCAATTTGTTACACTGAAAACTGTCACCTTGACATTCTGCTGACTGTATGAGCTCATTATCACTCATACTTCCTCCTTTTGCAAGTCCAATATACTAGCTCCTCATATCAAGCTTCAAAATCAGAAGAAAATCCCTAAAATCCCCTAAGAATTGGTATCGCACTTTCTCTATGCATTCCCTGCGGTCCCGCACCTAAATCTCAGCCTGCATGCGGAACCATACCGCACGTTCTTTGTGTAATGGGTGCGGACCTCTGTAAAACATAAAAAGGCGAGAAAATGAAGATAAAAGTGAATTCCAGGTGAATTCTAGAAGATTCTAGATGGGAATTTTCGGAATGGATACGCTTTGAAGTTGGTTCATGCATCCCTCTCTTAATGGAGCTAACCCCTTGATGTAAGGAGCTTATCCCTTTGAAGGAGGATTCTATCCCTTCATATTTGGAACTAGAAACCTCCTCTCTTTCACTATAAAAAGAGGCCTTGGGTAGCCTCAAAGGGAGTTCAAGCTTAGGAGATTTGAAGTTAAATGCTGTTGAGATTTAGACTTAAGTAACTAAGACTTTCTGTGAGGTTAAATCACTCATCTCCATTTGTCTTAGCTCAAGAGTGCAATGCTTGTCAAAGTAAAGGAGATTCCTGCTTCGGACCCTGGGAGGACTTGCACAACATCAAGGCACAGGTTGTAAAGGTTTTCTATCTTTAAAGTTAATACAAATATACTCATTTCTCTCATTAAACTGTCAATTTGTGGTTTATTTCATAAATTCCTTGATCATTATGATAAGTATGATTTATGATAATGTCTATACAGGTGCTGCTTAATCTTTTTCCTTGTTTTTGATTGCAGATATACGAAGGACGTTCTTTCAGTGCACGGGAAGGACTTCAACAAAATCAAGTAAGCAAGCAAGCGTTGGATATAAGGTAGGCTTTTACACCCGTATAGTGTTTTTATAAATCTTATATGCTTAGAGAGAGATTAGTATAATTGGCTGTTTGTTGCTAGTTACCTTTTGTACTAGAGAGATTGGTCTTGTCCATGAAAATGGATTAATACATAACAACATCTGGATGAGGAAGATCTGGTTGGTTGTTCGGTTCATTTAGATCCCACGGTGATACATTATGATAATTAGAGTTACATTAAACTCTCGATTAATCCTATGTTTGTGATAGATCTAAACTTATATTGATATCAGTGCTCTCTTTCAGAGATTGTGTGTAGCGGAAGATCATGTTGCTTTCTTACATTCCTACGAAGGATCAGGATGCAGATATTCTGGCGAAGGAGCTCACCAGGAGAAAATTCGAATATCATAGAGATAGGATCGAGGTGGTAGATAATCCCTATCTTGTTGAGAGGGAGTGTTGAGATTCAACGGGATGATGAGCTTAGTGAAAAGAGTCGCCTTCACTAAGTGGGCCCGCAGGATATTTTTAGGTGTAAGTCTATTTTTAGACATGGTGATCATATTTCAGAAGTTGCAGGATGCTATTTGTGGATGGTTGGTCAACTAATAATAATCGACACTTATATTTTTAGATCGACAATAAACATCAACTTATTCTCTTCCAGCACTTAGTTTCAGTGTACAGATTTGGAAAATCAGTGGGTTGAAGGAATTACGCAATTCCCAGGGTTTATTGGTGGTTCATGCATGGAGGACTCAGTTAGAACTAAAGTGGCAAAGCTATGACAGAGTTGGAAGAGTAGTTCATGGAGTTTTTATTCAGTTTAACTCAGTCAATGGAGTTAAACTCAGTTGAGCTAGTTGTATCTAGTCTAACTGAATGATACACTAGTGAGAGTGCAGTGAATTAATTAGTTAATTAATTCACAACTAATAACTCATTAATCAACTGAACAAATACAACATTTAACTACAGTGCATGTAATTTCCAGTGGAGACCCAGTGGAGAGATAGGTTAAAGGGCAAGATGACCTATCTGTTGTGACTATAGTGATGCATTGATTGCACCACACACACATTGGAGTTGCCAATGAGGATTGCACAGTGCAAGCAAGGTAGATTTGAATTCTTTCAGGGGTCTTCTTCAGTAGGGATTGCGCAGTGGAAGCAGGCTATCAGGTGGCAAGAAATCAGTGCATGGATTTGCAGATTTCTTCTGATTAGTGTGACGATTGATTATACTGAGAGCTTGATGTACTAATATTTGTATGAGATTGTTACATGATCTCCATGATACATAATAGGTGATAGTTGGGGTTTTTAGCTTCAGGATTTCCCGTTAAACAACTAAGTTTGTGCGATTGTTTTTATTGCTTCATATGTTTTCAATTGAGTTTGTTTGTTTGTTTGTTTTTTTTTTAAATTTCCGCAAAAGATTAACAGTGGAAGGATTCTATATTTAGCAAGAAGATAAATATTGTTATATCAAGAGAATCTGGATGTATATATATATATATATATCTATATATGTATATATGTATATATATATATATATCTATATATGTATATATGTATATATATATATATATCTATATATGTATATATGTATATATATATATATATATATATGTATATATGTACATATATCTATATATGTACATATATCTATATATATACATATATATACATATATACATATACATACATATATATATATATATATATATATATATATATATATATATATATATATATACATATAAATATATATATATATACATATACATATACATATACATATACATATACATATACATATATATATATATATAATTGACTATTCTATTGGCGAGCGTTATGCCTGTGGTGCCCCCCACACCACATTTGCACCCCTGTCACCAATAAAAAACAACCATGTCGCCTTGCTCTAGAGGCCCCTCTCACATAAATTGTGTGCAAGTTCTGGGTGGATCCCTGCACATTTAAACAATGGGGCCATCGTACGCTGGTTTTGAAAGGGTAACGTACAAGAAGTTTATGATGGAGGCCACCCCCTGGAATGGCAGTACGAGGAAATCATTGATCGCTAGATCAACGGCTCATGCTTAGTCCAACAGATCAAACCTCTTTTCCCAAATCCTCCATAGGCACTCCCCAGAGGCGGCTTTCGATTCTAATGGCGCCTAAAGACAAAAAGGGACCCATTCTTCCAACCTCCTTCCTCGGCCAATAGTAACCTGCCATGATTCCTACACTTGATTTCCACTAGCGCCCACCCGCCACGTCACCCCAATCCCATTATCTCAATGCTCCCTCAATTTCTCCTCCACGCACCTCTAGAAAACGTGTCACTGTGGGCCATCCCTCTAGATTCCCTTGCTTCCGGTTGGCCCACAAGGTGGCAGTGCATTTTCACCCCGTGTCTAAGCATCCCGACCCCTTTCGACTGATCCCCCTTTCGCACCTTTGGGGTGGGGACCACTAGGACACGTCATCCTGTCCCCTTTACTCTGACACAATATTATTTTTCCACGTCTCTTCGCTGCAGTTCCCTGGCAGTCCCACTGTCCACTCATTAGATCCAACGATCATGATTAGTTGGGGCAGATCAATGGTTTGCATGGGGTTACTCCTCCCCACTGACGTCATGAGGGGGGTGGGGGGGGGGGGAAGGGGGGTAGATGCACCAAGATATGGGTCATCGATCCCAAAATTTAGATCGATGAAATGCATGAGGGGTTCCCCTTCCATTGACATCATAAGGGTAGGGGTCATGCACAACATGTGATCAATGAGCAATAAATATCGTCATTGGATCTACAGTGGTCCCCTCCAACACCACATTCCACCGGTGCCTGTTGAAGTTCAATAAGAAATTGTAGCACACACACTACTGTGGGACCAATAAGTCCTAGCAGCACACACACTAGTGTGAGCCAAATTAATTAATTAATTTGGCGTAGTGTATAATTTAATTTTCCCTTAATTAAATTGGACAATAAAATATAATCTTATCTCATGATCACTTGTAATAGTTAACTGAGTGTGATAAACTCAGTTAACTCATGTATTTCGAGTTGATGGTGGTTGGTGCGACATGCAAAGTAATTATATTAGTTATGGAGTTTGAATTGCAGTTGGTGCATTAGTTTAATGCATGAGTAATCGATTAACTCAGTTAGGTGAGTTAGAGTCAATTGAACTAGTTGTAACTGCTTGTTGCACTAGTGAGAGATCAAGTGAATTAAATATTATTTAATTCACAATCAGTGATCTTCCATGCAACTAATGATTTACTATTAATAGCTGCATGCATGTCAGTTCTAGTGGAGACCCAGTTGAGACAAAGGTTAAAGGGATGTTAACTATCAATTGTGTGATTAGAAGGTTTCCTTCGTGCAAAGACATCCATTGGAGTGCCCATGATACTTGCACATTTTAGGAAGTTAAAAATTCTTAAATAATAGGGATTGCATTCATCAGGAATTGCGCAAGAAAGGCAGGCTGTTTAGAGGCTGAGAATTGGCTAAGTGTTGGCCAGTTTTGTCCATGATAGTGTGAGAAAGTTATTAGAGTGCAAGAGACTCTTGTGAGAAGGATGCATTGTAATTGTTTCATGATTCCATGGTTAATATACAATAGAAGATAGAGGGGTTTTGAGCAGCAAGCTTTCCCCAAGAAATTATCTATGTTGTGGTTTGATTTGATTCTTTCTTTGCTTCTTGTGATTGGCGATTGTGTTTAATTTCCACAATTGATTTGTAGAAGGATTCAATATCTAGCTTTAGTACATTGTTAGATTGTATTGAATGCGTTGATATGAAATTTTTTGTATAATTTCTACATGGTATCAGAGCACAAGAAATCACTATAGTGCAGGAGAAGCTAAGTTTGTGACCAAATAGAATTCAAATTTGCAAAAGACATTCTTGGTGCGACAGGCGATTCGGGATCGAAATGGATTTCAATGGCTTAATATTGGAGTATGCACTTGAGGGAAACTCTAACTATATTTCTTGGAAATATAGAATGGAGGCAGTATTGGAGGACAATGGGTTGAAATAATTCATTGACAATGATGTTCCCAAACCTGCTATAGTAGATGCTGCAAATCTTGATGCTTGGAAAAAGAAGGTTGCAAAGGCGAGGATGATATTATTGGAGGGAGTACGAGACCACATTGTCTCAAGTCTCCTTGGAAAAGTGACGCCATTTGCAATGTAGAAATATTTGACAAATCTATTAAGAGCAGAAGTGATCATAGAAAATTGGCATTGAAGGATAAACTCAGGAAGATCAAAATGGAGAAATGCGACACCATGCTGAAATATTTAACAAAGTTTGTCCAATTTCGGCATGAGCTTGGGAGCATCGGCATTACTATCGCTGATGATGACTTGGTGAGCCTAACTCTTCTAGGAATTCCCAAGAGTTGGCATAGTTATCAAAAGTCTGTCAATGGAAGGGAAAAGTTGCCAGATTGGGAACGAATTTGGTCAGATTTGGTGCAAGAAGAATTTGGGTGGAATTCTATGGATGGATCTTCATCTAAGAATGAATATGAAGAAGATTTCGCTTTGGCTGCCAAGGTGAAGAAGGGGAAAGGAAATAATTTCCATTCCAAATTTGAGTCTGGTAAAGATGGAAAGAATCACGACATGTCCAGAGGGAAGTGTTTTCACTGTCATGAGCATGGACATTATGCCACTAATTTTCCAGAAAGAATAAGAACAAGAAGGCTTTAGGATCTGGTTCTGGTGAGGCTTTGGCCTCGCAATTTGAGCTTGACTTCTCGCTCGTTGCATGCATGATGTAAAGTGCAATGGGATCGGTGTGGTACTTGGATAGTGGTGCATCCTTTCACATGACGAGGGACAAAGAACTTTTCAGTATCTTGGAGGAGAAGTGCCTCCAGATACATATCGAAATGGGTGATGATAGGCGGTACAGTGCTACCGGGATTGGTACAGTTACCTTCCAGAGACAGTCAGGTAAACAATTTCAATTAAAAGATGTAATGCATGTACCAGGCTTGAAGAAAAATTTGTTTTTAGTCGCAATGTTGAAGGATAGAGGCTAAGACGTTGTTTCCAGTGAGGGAAAAGCTTTCCTGCGACAAAAAACAATAGGACAATCCAAGAAGATTGGGATTCAAGTTAAGAATCTCTATAAACTTGATGTAGATGGCTACTCAAAATTGATGGGTAAGGCGGACAAAGTGGTGAGCTAGGATGAGGGTGAGTTATGGCACAAGAGATTGGGCCATCTTCACCTTGGAGCCTTGAAGATCATGCAACAGATTTCTACGGGTCTTCCCAAGGGTACACTTGCGCAGTCAAACACATGCAAGGGATGTACTATGGGGAAGTATGCAAAGGCCACTTTTCATGAGAAGGAGAACCAAGCCTCAGAGATCATTGAGAGAGTTCACTCAGACGTGTGTGGATCTATTGCTTCGACAACAAAGCCTAAGTACTATGTGATATTTTTTGATTAATTTTCTTGAAAGTGCTGGATCTACTTCATGCAGAAGAAAAGATCAGACGCTCTCAAAATTTATTGAGTTCAAGGCACTAGTGGAGAAAGACACGGGGAAGCATGTGAAGGCTCTTAGGAGCGACAATGGTGGTGAGTACATCTCCAATGAATTCAAGAACTTCTACAACAAAGAAGGAATTCAGAGGGATTTGATTGTGCCTCATAACCCACAGCATAATGGGGTCGCAAAAAGAAAGAACAGAACAATTGTGGGTGCAACATGAGCGATGTTGCATGATCAGGGCCTACCGTTGCATCTGTGGGCGGAGGCATGCAACACAACGGTATTTGTGAGAAGAGTGCATTGTAATTGTTTCATGATCCCATGGTTGATATACAATAGAAGATAAAGGGGTTTTGAGTAGCAAGCTTTACTTGGTAAATTATCTGTGTTGTGGTTTGATTTGGTTCTTTCTTTGCTTCATGTGATTGGCGATTGTGTTTAATTTCCACAATTGATTTGTAGAAGGATTCAATATCTAGCTTTAGTAAATTGTTATATCGGATTGAATCCATTGATATACACATGTTTGTATAATTTGTACAATGCCAATAACAATTGACTATCTAACCGTGTGATCTACATTCCTCGTGAACCTCACGATCCAAATCGAAGGAAGTGCACAAGTGATGTGAATGGATGTTAACTAGACGCATAACGACAATGAGCCTCTATTTCTTTGACCGGCCTGCCACGTTGTCCCAGTGGCAACACCTCGACGTCGGACCTCACCTGCTCCCACTGTCACAAATACACACCATCAGGGAGGGAATCTCTGAGACACGTTATTGAGGACCCTCTCCACTGTAACATGTATATAATTATACTTATATATTTATACACTCTTACACAAAGCACATTATAGAAGGATTGGTTTTGCTTAGTTAACATTGGGTTTTCCTCTGTAAACCCACTATGTTAGGAGCGCTCATTATTCCTGCTTAACCATTAAGTTAAATGTTTAATTAATTCCACAAATGTTAAAAATTACTTTACCAATGCTTCTCACACTACTGTATAATTATACCCACTCAGTGCCTGTGATACTTATATGTATGTATGTATGCCTTTGAAGATCACATCATAGTCTTGTGACTAGTTAGCATAATCTCATCCTTTCCACGTTATCACTATAAACAATTCATCTTTCAAGAAATCAATGCAGATTGACATTAATAGTTCATACATATACAAATACAATCCATAACGCAGATTACAAGTGTAGGTACTTACCTTAAAATATAAACAAAATGTGGGAAACTAAGTCTAGGAAAAGGACTCTCCACCTAACCGTAGACAACTACAACCAAGCTTACTTGTAGTTGTCACCCCCGAGCCAGATTCTAGGGACTTGCTTAAGGGATCAAAACACCAACTTCCAGTTGAAACATGGACTCCGAAGGACCTCCTACCTCCACTCAGCATCCACTCAACAGATCAATGGTGTACAAGGAATCCAAAGGCTTCCTCTCCACCCAAGGACATAGGGAATCCAAACACCAACTGCCTCCACCCAAGAATATGAAGGGAATCCACAGAGGCAAGTATCCGCCCTAAACATAGTGGTTCCACCCACGTTAGGAAATCCAGATCAACCCACTAGAAAATCACAACAAGAAAGGCTTTAGAGGTCCTCCCTCCAAGAATCCAAAGACACAATCCTCCACCCACAACGTCGAGGGGATCCAGATAAATACCACCACCAGCCTCTATATTTACAGGGACTCGAGAGGCATTGTTCCTCACCAAGGAGAGACTATCTTCATGCTAGTCATGCCAACCAAAATAATCCTTGTCTTGTATTCTATTTTGATTTTTTTCTTCTTCTCTCTGATGTTGAATGTTGATCCCGCTCTGTCTCCTGAATGAATGAGTGTGTCTATCTGTAAATGTTTGTCCTCAATGAGGTCGAACTGCCCCTTTTTCCTATGCATTTTTTGGCTATCACTATCCTAGTTGAATATACAATATTCTTCATTAATTTCTATCCTCTTTGCCTTGTGAGTGTTATCCAAGGCAACATGGTTTGCGCACTTCTCTTGCAATCCCATTAACTTTAGGAATCTAGATAAAACACACCAACTATACTTTAATGGCTCTCAAAGCAATTTCAGATTTCTTGCATAAGGAAACCTTGATTGTCCCAAGCAAACAACCTCCTATGATTTGGAATATGTTTCCCTTGACTCAACCCATTTTTTAATTTTTCCTTGTAAAATTATTTACATTGCATCTTCATGAGGGAACCCAGGTTGGGGCTGCCACAAACCCCTCCCCCTTAAGGGAACATCGTCGTTGGTGTTCTTCTGCTCATATGAAACCACAATAAACAAAATAAAAACACATACTGTTTCATGGAGCTTTATATGTGCAACTCTATACAATATTTACAATGATATATACATCTTCTTCAACCAACAAAAAAAAAGGGTAATTAGACTTCATGGCATCATCCTTTTCCTAAGTGGCTTCCTCGGGCCCAAAGTGCCTCCACTACACTTTGACTTGCTCTATGGCCCAATTCTGGAGCATGAGACTCCTCTGGTCTAAAATTCACAGCTCTAGTTGGAAATCTCCCTCTTGTTCCACATGTAGCACATACCAATCAATCACATGATTATAATCCTTCACATATATTTTAAGAAAATCAACATGGAAAACATCGTGAACTTTAATTAAAAGAGATAAAACCAGCATATAGGACATTGATACAATCCTTTTAAGGATCTCAAAAGGTCCACAATATCGTGGTGCCAACTTGGCACATGACCCAATCCTCATGGAGCTCTTCTTGGATTTAATTCTTAAGTAAACATGTTCCCCAACTTGGAACTCTTTATGCACCCTATGTTGATATGCATAGATTTCTTGTCTATCTTGTGTCTTCCTTTAAATTTTTCATTATGACCTACATCTACTACTCCATTTCCTTGAGAAAATTAGACCCAATATGCATTTTATTCACTGGATCACTCTGGTTGATAGGAGTATTGCAACTCCTCCCATACATTGCCTCAAATGGACTCATCTTTATGGATTCTTAGTGTCCATTATTGCATGCAAACTCTACGAGTGGTAGATACTCCTCCCACTTCTTGGGATGATGAATTACATACATTATCCACATGTCCTTGAGGGTCCTATTTGTCCTCTCTATTTTCCCATACGCTTGTGGATGATATGTTGTACTAAATGCCAACTTGGTCCCCAAACTTGCAAACAAATTTTTCCAAAACCTTGAAGTGAACTTAAAATCTTGGTATGAAATAATTTTCTTGGGGATACCATGTAGTCTCATGATTTATTTTATGAAAATTTGAGCCACCTCACTAGCTGAATTAATGGATTTGACAGGCACAAAGTGAACTACCTTAATTTTTCAATAACTACCATGATTGAATCATGTTGCCTGGAGGTTTTTGGAAAATCTGTGATAAAGTCTATAGAAATTACCTCCCATTTCCATTTTAGAATGGGGATAGGCTGCAATATATGTGTTGAATGCTTACATTTGACCTTCACTTGCTGACATTCTATAAATTTAGCCACAAAATCAACTACTTTGTTCTTCAAGTTTGACTAATAATATAACTTTGGTGGTGAGGGTATTTTGATTCTGTGGATGGCCTGAATAAAGCTTGACCTGAAACTCTTTCATTATGAGCCTCTTCAATTCTTCACTATTCGACACATAGATTTTGTTATTGAATCTGATTAGTCCGTCATCAAGGAGGTGATATTCCTCATACTCACCACCTTGCAACAAAATCTATTTCATTTATTGATATTTTTCATCATGTTGTCATGCATTCTTGACCCTTTCTACCAGGCCCAATTTATAAGAGCTTACAACTGCCAAGTGATTCAGTTGAATCCTCTTACTATGCACATTTACCACCCTATTCTCTTTGCCTTTGATGTACTTAATTTAAAAATCAAACTCACTTAGTGTCACCAACCATATTTCTTGTCTACTGTTCAACTTGGGTTTCTCAAACAAATACTTGTGCCCACTATGGTCTATCATGAGTGTAAATTTTCTGCTAAGGATTTAATGCCTCCGCATCTTCAATGCATGAATCATGAGTCACATAATCTGCCTCATGTTCATTCAATTTACTAGACCCATAACATGCCACTTGCCCTCCCTGCATCAAGACTCAATTGATTCCTTCCTTGCAAGTATTTGTGCATGCCACAAAATTCTTAATAGGATCTGCAATCCTCAATATTGGTGCATTTGTGAGTAATTGGTTTAGTTTCTCAAAACATGTTGCACACTGAGTTGTCCACTAAAATTTCTTTCCCTTCCTTTGCAAGGATGTGCTAGGGTGGCCTATGTTGGAGAAATTTCTGGTAAATCTTCTGTAATAACCCACCAATCCCATGAAGGATCTAATCTCATTCACATTCTTTGGTTTTGGCCACTCCATTATGGCCTTGATCTTCTCGGGATCCACTACGATCCCTTCCTTAGAGACAATATGCCCCAAATAATGTATCTATGATTGAAATAAATCACACTTGTTGAGCTTGGCATAGAGCCTATGCTCCCTCAACAACTGTAGTGCTATGGCCAAATTCTTTTCGTGCTCTTCCTCGGTCTTTGAGTACACTAATATGTCATCAACAAACACAATGACAAACTTATCGAAATATGGAAGGGGAATTAGTAAGCCCAAAGGGTACCACTAAAAACTTATAGTGCCCACATCTTGTCCTGAAATTAGTCTTGTGAATATCCTCCTCCTTGATCCTCACTTAATGATATTTGACCTCAATTCAATCTTGGAGAATATTGTTGCTCCCCTCAACTAATCAAAGAGATCATAAATCCTAGGCAATGGGTACATGTTCTTTATGGTTACATTGTTTAATTTCCTATAATCAATGCATAATATGAGTGTTCCATCCTTCTTATTTACAAAAAATACATGTTCTCCCCATGAAGACACACTTGACCTTATGTAGCCCTTGTCCAACATCTCTTTTAACTGTAATTTTAGCTCCACCAACTTAGGGGTACTCATCGTGTATGGTGCCTTGGATGTTGGTGCTACCCCAGATACCAATTCAATAGAGAAATCCATCTCTATGTGAGGAGGTAACATAGGAACCTCTACTAGAAAAACATCTACATACTGCTGCAGAACAAGGTACCTTTTCAAAAGTTCACTTTCTTCCTTCTTAGCATCACTCCACCAACTTAGGGGTACTCATCGTGTATGGTGCCTTGGATGTTGGTGCTACCCCAGATGCCAATTCAATAGAGAAATCCAACTCTATGTGAGGAGGTAACATAGGAACCTCTACTAGAAAAACATCGACATACTATTGTAGAACAAGGTACCTTTTCAAAAGTTCACTTTCTTCCTTCTTAGCATCACTACCAACTCTCTCATCACTAGATATTTGCAATGCAAATAACATGCATCCCTTTTTTTTGTTTCGCTTGGCTTTCATGTGATCAACCTTACTGAAGTAGGCTTTGTCTTGCCCTGCAAAACACTTCTTTTTCCTTGCTCATCCAAGCATTCAATCTCCTTCTCGAAACAATCCACTTTGGTCTTGTGTAGGTACAACCAATCCATACCCAATAACATGTTGTACGCACCCAATGGTAATATATTTAAGTGTGTTATTGTGGGCATACCACTGATCTCAAATGCACATGAACACACCCAATGGTTGATCCTCATTTTCATTCCGGTTTCCAATTGAACCAACCATGGTTCTTCATATAATTACTTATGCAAATTACATTTTTCAACAAGATTTGGGTTAATATTGTTGTAATTAGAACCTGGATCAATTAGAACAAAAACAATTTGGTTATGTAGCTTACCTTCCATCTTAATGATGGATGTCTAGTCGTCTGCCTAGCAGTTTTCCATTGTTGTATAAATTCTAGGCAAACTCTGAGCTACATCACCCATAATGCAAGCCTCTTTCACGCTGTAAATCTTGGTCCAACATTTTTTTTGGTGTTGACAGTCCCTCTTCTTGTGGTTTTCACCACATGTCCAACATTTTAATGGATCTCTACCTTCAAGCTCGTGCTACCCTTAAGTTGGATGCTATTTATATCCCTTAGCAACAATATTAACTTTCTATTGAAAACGATTTGGAAGAGATAGATGCTTACCTTCCCTCTTTTATTAGTTTTTCTTAGGCCAATTATTCTTATTTCTAGCATTTTTCCTTACCTTTGAGTCACCCTTAATTTATGGTCTGTGTTTTGCTTGCTTAAAACAATGTTTCAACTTCTTAATTCCATCTTTCAAAGTTTAAGGTTCCAAAAATTCAATTTTGTCTCTGAATTTCATAAGCAGTCCACTAATAAATCTTTGAATTTTAGCTTTCTCATCTTTGAGATATTTTACGTACCTCTATAATTCTAGCAACTTAGTGAAATATTCATCATCTGTAATTTGCCCCATCTTAAGTTCAAAGAAATATTTTTCTTTTTCATCATAATCGCATTTAGATAGATATTAATCTCTAAAAAATTCCTCAAATTCATCCCAAGTCATATCTCCCTCAACAATGCCTCTAACATTTTTCAAGTCTTCCAACCATATATCTGCTTTTCCTTTCAAGTTGTAGGTGGCAATCTTGGCTTTCATGTTTTCGGAATAATTATGAATTCTAGAAAATTTCTTCATGCCAAGCAACCAAGCTTCTGCCTCTTCTAATTTCTTCATATCTCCATCAAATGTGGGAGGCTTGGCTTCTTAAATTCCTTGGGCATGTACTCTTTTTCCTTACTTCCTGAATGATGGTGATGGTGATGATGAGAGTGATGGTGGTGCCTCTTGGTAGAAGAAATAGATGGCCTGCTAGAATGATGCACATGTGTGTTGGTTCCTCCTCTTGGGGTGCTCAATGGCGCAACTCCCTTCACAATATGCCTCTTCCTGGACCTACTACCATATGCCCCAATTGTATTATCTTCTGAATCCTGAGGGTTCCTTCTATCTCTATGACTAGCCCTCATCTCAGATTGTCTCTTCCTTTGCAAATATGAAAGACTTTATAGAGTGACCACACTAACCTTAGCTTTTCTCTCTTGAGCTCTCACAAACCTTTCATTGTATGCCTTTAAGCTCCTAATTTTAGCCCTTAGGATTCTCAAGGTATCTATCCAATCAGGAGAGTGATCCCTACCCCTTGGGCAACTAATCTCTATTCTTCATTGCCCCTGACCTCATCACTTCCATGTCATGAATGACCATAACTGTATTGTACCATTCTAGTCCTCATTCCTGCTTTGCCTCTGTCTTATGCTTCTTGTGATGTGCTGTCAACCACACACATTGTTAGAGTTTTCATGTGATAAACAAATAAACTCAAGAATGATCATGAAACTTGCATTCATGGAGCTGTCATGGATATTATTTCCAACGTGACAAAAAAACCATGTTAGTATACCCATGATACTCAATATTTTATCATATTTTCAAGCAACATAAATTATTAGTGCATTATTAACAACAAAATTATGTCCATGTTCCTGCTCTTACAAAGCCACTGTAATGATCCATCTGCAACAAACAATCCAAACTAGTGCTTGGTTATAGCAAAGCAACAAATAACTAACTGTAATATACAAACCTACAAAATTAACAAATTATTAAAGTTGTTAATTTTTTCAACCATGCCAATTGTTTAGCTTTTTGCTATTTCAATTGGATCACAGAGTGAGTATGCCAATTAGGCCTGCAATTAGTTTATTTATACTGGCTTTGAACACCTAAACAATTTTTTTAGATGATTTCTAAAAAATATTTACTTGCCCATGATAAAGCCCATCCAGTCTAAGTGTTGAACCTAGATGCTCTGATACCACCTATAAAAATCACACCCAACTTACCCTATTGGGGTGTCTGCTACTGCTAATACAAATCCCCTTATACTGTCAGAAGAATGGGATTATATATATTTTTTCATTTTTTTTCATTTCCCTTATCAAACCTTCTCCCAAGGGTTTGAATTATTAATTTGAATTAGTGGCCCTCCCACTCTCAATCCTAAGACCAATGACTTAGATCTCATTGGCTTCATCACACCTAATTTATGCAAAATTCTATCACCACACACACACACACACACACACACAAACATGTTTGTAGAACCCTTCTAAGGTCTCGAAAGCCATAATTAACTATGTAACATATATAATATTACTATTCTATTGGTGAGTGTTAAGCCCATGGTGGCCCCATGCCACATTTTCACCCCTAGGACCAACAAAAAACAACCATATTGCCTCGCTCTAAAGGCCTCATTCACATAAAAGGCGTGCAAGTTTCAGGAATATCCCCACACATTTAAATAGTGGGGCCAATGTACGTTGATTCTGGTAGGGTAACGTGCAAGAAGTTTACGAGGGAGGTCATCCCTCAAAATTTTGGTAAGAGGAAACCGTCAATCGCCCGATCAACAACTCACCGTTATTCCAGCGGGTCAAGACCCTTTACCCAAATCCTCCATAGGCAACCCCCAGAGGCAATTTCTGGTTCCAGAAAAACCCTTAATGACAAATAATGACAAAAGGGGGCCCATTATTTGGACCTCCTCCCTCATCTAATAGTAAACTACCATGACTCCCATGCTTGGGTTCCACTAGTGCCCATCTGCCATGTCACCTCGGTCCCATTATCCTGGCGTTCCCTCAATTTCTCTTCCACACACCTCCAGAATGTAACCTCTGGGACACTTGTCATGGTGGGCCATCCCTCTACACTCCCTTACTTTAGGTTGGTCCTTGAGGTGGAAGCGCCATGTCACCCGGTACCTAACCATCCCAGACTCTTTCGACTGATCCCGCTTTAACACCTCCGAGGTGGGGACCACCACAACACATCATCTTGTCCCCTTTACTCCGAAGCTAATATCATTTTTCCACGTCGCTTCTCTAGGACGCTCTGGAGGTCCCACCATCCACTCATCAAATCTAAAGGTCATGATTAGTTAGGGAAGATCAACGATTTGTGCGGGGGTACTCCTCCCTACTAACGTCTATGAGGGGGAGGTGGGGAGGGGGTGCCCCAAGATCTAGGTCGTCGATTCCAAAAGTTAGATCAATGAAAAGCGCAAGGATTTCCCTTATGTTGATGTCACAGGGGTAGGGGTCGTGCATGTCATAGGATCAACGAGCGAAAATATCCACCGTCTGATCTATGGTGTTCCCCGCTAACACAACATTCCATTGGTGCCACTAAAAATTGATTATCTAACCATATGATATATAATCCTCATCAAACTCACGCTCCAGATCAATGGAAGCGCACATGTAATGTGATTGGATGTAACCAGCCACATAACAACAACGAGCCTCCATTTATTTGACCAACTTGCTACATTGTATAGATGCCAACATCTCGACGTCTAACCTCGCCTGCTCCCACTATCATAAATAAACACCACTGGGGAGGGGACCTCCAAGACATGTCATCTCGGCCCCTCTACCACTATAACATTTATATAATTATATTTATATATTTATACACTCTCACACAAAGCATGATTATAGAAGGACTGGTTTGGCAAAGCCACTATGCTTAGAGCGCTCATTATTTCCGCTTAACAAATAAGTTAAAGGATTAATTTATTCCATAGAGGTTAAACATGCCTTTACCAATGCTTCTCACACTACTGTATAATTATACCCACTCATTGCCTACGACACTTATATATATCTACCTACATACATAAATTTGAAGACCGCATCACAGTCTTGTGATTAGTTAACAAAATCTCATCCTTTCCACGTTAGCTCTGTAAATAATGCATATTTCAAGCAATCAATGTAGATTGACCTTAAAAGTTCATACATATACAAATACAATCCATGCACAAATTACAAGTGTATGTACTTTTCTTGGAATAGAAACATATATGTGGGCAATTGAGTCTGAGAAAAGGACTCTCCATCCAGCTGTAGACAATTGTAGCTAAGCTCACTTGAAGTTGTCACCCCTGAGCTAGATTCGAGGGACTGAGGGGCTTGCTTAAAATATCAAAACACCAATTTCCATCTGAAATAGGGACTCTAAAGGACCTCCTTCCTCCACCCACCGGCCACTATGTAGATCAATGGTGTACATGGAATCTAAATTCTTCCTCTCCACCCAACTACAAATAGGAATCTAGAGACCATCTTCCTCCACCTAAGAATGTCAAGGGAATCTAGAGAAGCAAGTCTCCACCTTAAACACAGTGGTTCCACCCACTTTGGAAAATCCAGACCCACTATAAAATCACAACAAGAAAGGCTTCATAGGTCATCCCTCCAGGAATGCATGGACACAATCATCCACCCACACCATCGAGGGGATCTAAAGAAACACCATATCCACCCTTTGGCTTTACAGGGACTCAAGAGGCATTGTTCCTCACCAAGGAGATACCATCCTCATGCCAATCATGCCAACCAAAATAATCCTTGTCTTCTATTATATTCTGAATTTTTTCTTCCTCTCCTTGCTACTGAATGTTGGTACCTCTCTGTCTCCTGAATGAGTGAGTGTGTATTTATGTAGGCGTTTTTCCTCAATGAGGTCGAACTGCCCCTTTTTCCTTCTCCTGTGCAGTGTTTGAATGTCATTGTCCTAGCTAGCAATAGAATATTCTTCATTAATTTATGTCCTCCCTGCCTTATGAGTGTTCTCCAAGGCAACATGGTCTACAAACTTCTCTTGTAGTCCCATTAACTTCAGGAAACCAGTCCATTAAAACACACCAACCAACCTTTAATGGTTGTCAAAACAAATTCAGATTTCTTACACAAGGAAACCTTGACTATCCTAAGCAAGCAACCTCCTTAGATCTGGAATTCATGTCCCTTAACTCAACCCATTTTTTTAATTTACCTTGTAAAAATATTTACATCTCATTTTCATAAGGGAACCTCGATTTGGGTTGTCATAGAAATTAAAAAAATAAATCACATACAAAATTATTTCTGTGTACTAATTATAATTTTCCAAAATCTTAGACTTCAAAATCATTTCATTAAAAATATATGTATTAAATGCACCAAGAACAAAATGGCCATTACTAAACCATCATGATTTTCAATATTAACAAACTTTCCTTCTCAAACCTATTGATCTTCGTTACAAAGGTTGAATCTTTTCTAGAAGGGGTAAAGCCTCTTTCAAGAACTTGTCTAATTTTTTATTTATTTATTTTATTTTATTTTATATATATATATATATATATATATATATATATATATATATATATATATATATATATATATATATATATATTTTAATTTTTTTTTAAATTTTATTTATTTCTATTTTAATTTTATTATTTTATTATTATTATTATTATTATTATTATTTTTTAATGATGGAGCATGGCATTAGATTCTATCTTATTCTTTTCCATGGCTTTATCTATAATAAGTTTCAACCTAAGAACTTACAAGCAACATATGGAACAACCGTCTAATTACAAAATGTAAGAGGCTACATTATAAGCTATACATACCTATACCAATATAAATCATGTTTTTCCACATTACCATATACAATATTTTTCATCTCAAAATTGGGTTTTGGGTTTTGGAGATTGACGATGGCAGAGTAGGGCTTGGTGTTGCAAAAGGTTTGTCTTACGGTTTATACTCTGAAATTTTCCCTGCGGTAGCACTGATTTAACTATTTGAGTCAAGCTCTCGATATATTTTATTCAGAAGGTGTTTATAGAACGGGGTTTCGTCTTGCAAGTAAACAACTGGAGGTTAGCACAATTATGTTGGAACATTTTCCTGACTTCTATAATGTGAGATATCGTTACTTTTGGCCTTTTATGAATGGACCCTAAAGAGTCGTTAGACTATGAGCCAGAGCTATCTCCTTGTGGGTAAACATTCATTGAATCTCTGGAAAGGGGGGGAAACCATACCTCTACCAAGGTGGATTCGCTAGTCCCTAAAGGTGGCTTTGAAAACATCATTGGGCATGAGGCGCTTCAAGATAAGGGTGAGTCCCAACGTTTTGTTGATAACTTCATCTTTAGACCTGATCCTAACAATGGAGGGTTTTCGTATCAGGGTTATAATGCCTAGAGTTTGTAGCTCCTCGGTTTGGTTTGGGGTTTGGGGGTGCCTATAGATATTTCCCTCAATGCTATCACCCTCAATGCTCCTCTCTCGGGTGGTAAAGGTCTGATTACAACTACAGATTTATTGGAAGGCATAGGAACTAGTAGTGGCCCTTTGTTATTAGGTAGTTTTTAGGGACTTATTCTAGTACCAGACTTTATAATTCCTGAATACTGGGGGTCTTGAAAAACCTATTTGAGATAATAATTTTGGTGGCATTCCTATTGAATAATGGTCGAATCTACTCCATGGGCATAAAAAGGTGAGCTTGGGGGAGAACCTCACCAAGAATTTTGGTTTGAATAGTCTTAGACTTCCATAAGAAGGACCATTGCATTCGACAAGTTAAGAGGGTTAATCTCTTCATGGTTTTGGGTGGAGATGTTAATATGTACAGTGTCACTAATCTTGCAACTAAATCCTTGGTGGGTAGGGTTCGGGGACGCCATTTCTCTATTCAAAATTTGAGAAAGTGGGCCTCAAAGGATATATCCCCCTTAGTGTCAATTGTTCCTAATATTTAATAACTCACCAAGGGATGGTTTCATCTAAGGTTTTAAGTGAACAAGGATGCAAAAAGGATAGAATGATAGGTATGACATATTAATTCCTCTTCACTCATTTTAAAGTTTTGTACGCCACTCTTTGATGCTTGTAGAGAGAGGTCAGATTTGGTGCCATAATGGGTATGTTTGTTAGGTTTTCCCTGCGCCTTCTAGGTGGATGAACTCTTTCAAGACTTTGGAAATTCAATTGGTACCTATTTGGCTTGATTCCTCGTACCTGACCATGATCCAATGCACTATGGAAAAAAAATTGGTAAAAGTGGATATGATGGAAGGCCTTCCTGGAAAGATGGACCTTGGTGGGGAGGAAGGTTTCATCCAGGGCCTCAACTATGAAGGTGTCCCATTCAAATGTTGTCACTACCACAAATATGGACACCTTATCAAGCACTCTATAGTCCATCTTTCCTCGAGGTATGAGGAGGATGACATCAGTTAGATGGTCTCCATTCATCAACACAGGGTTTAGTCTTCTTTTGGGAAAGCATACATTCTACAGACAGATTCAGAGGAAATGATCTCGATGGTCATTGCTCCTTCTGCGGATCCTGTGCATCTAGATGGAATTCCTTAAGAATCCCTAGAATGCCTGGTTCTAGGAAGCATAATCAAGAGCCAGGTAACCTTTCAAAGACAACATTATTAAAAGTGTTAAACACTTACAAATTATATACAATAGATAAGATAATCATGAGATATATTATATTAACAAGATTTAAGTATCAATATAATGTCTTGTAACCCTTATTTTTCATATTCCAAGTGGTCCCTTGGACTCTAATGAATCTTCATATTCCACAACATAACCCTTAGAGGATTAGGTTTAAAACTTCCCCTCCCCCCCCCCCCCCCCTTAATTCAAAGGGGTATATATGAGTCCAAGAAGAGAGTTAAAATACAACAAGGAAAAAAATGCATGGAAACAATTGGCTAACTATGCTCTTTGAAATTATGGTATAAGGTGGGAGAACTCGAAGTCTCAACCGGTGGTGGTTTATGGCTGACCACCAACACTAGAACTTTTAGTGCAGTTCTTGGAACAATTCCAAGTCTAGCTAGAAGTTGAAGTCTTTTGCTAGAGGAAGTGCTCCAAAATGTTGTGAAAAGAGAGACCATTGATTTCTCAACTTAAAACACTTGATGTAGTTCATGGAACAAGTCCAAATCTGGCTATAAGTTGAAGTCTTCTGTTAGAGGAAGTGTTATGAAAAGGGAGACCATTGAGGTCTCAACCCATGATGGTTTAAATAATGCCACCAATCAAAGGCATGCTCATGGGACATTACTCTATCTATAGCTACAACTTTGAATCTAGGTATGGTTAATTCTGGCTCTAGGCTCAGGTTGTGGCTCAGGCTCGTTTGATGTATCATTGAAGCTTATATATGACCATCAACTATCCCCATGTTTGATACAAGGTGAGAAGATGAAGAAATCTCACCTACAAGATGTGTTAATACCCAAGAAAAATTATGTGGTATGACTGAAATATCTTATGACTAACTCTATCACATCGTTGGCATTTGAAAATCCGTGTCTGTGGACGAGGAGCAGTAGGTGAAATTGAGATTCCTTGAAGAAACCCAAAATTTGAAACTATATGGGCTTATAATAGTCTGGAATATGGAAGGACACATCCTTGTTAGATCCAAGACCAATTATGTGCTTGTTGCTAGCATTTCTCTTCCCAATGTCTAATGATGGGCTTGTGAAGTGTAGGTTGAATTTCTGCATCTGCATGAAAATCTGTTCCTGAGATGGGCTCAATAATCTGATCAATTTATAGATCTTGATGGGAGTCTATCTCAATCTCAAACAAAGGATTGTTATAAAAAAAAACCAGTTTAAAATCGTGTCTACGTTGTTGTTGCTCATCTTTTTGTAGGTGTGACTTGATCTGCAAAAAATCAATGTTTTATTGTGCATGCTGTAGACATAATTTAATATCAGGAAGAGTGGTTTTGTTGATTTTCACAGTGTCATTAGTAGTATACAATATTAGAGTATTTAATAACTCTAATACTGCACTAAGTCTGTCCATTTTTCAAACAACTTGATCTCAACAAACAGAGAGGTGTCAACTTCTCAAGAGTGCATATATTGATCATAATTCTTTATGTTGTGATAGTGCTAATGCCAAGAAAACCAATGTTGATCAATGAACTAAATCAAAATAATTCAAACATAACCTTCCTCTAATTATTTCAAAGTTACCTTCTCATTTAGACCAACTTTCAATAATAGAGTAAAAAATCCTATGATCCAATTCTAATATCACTCTCAAATAAGACCATTCCTATAAGAGGCCCAATATACAACACAATTATAAATAGGTTTGATGCAAAATATTTCAACAATGCTAAAGCTCATACGTTGCACCACGCTGAAGAGACATACATTGCTCAACAAAGCTCACACATTGTGGTTGTTGCATTGAAATTATGGGTTTAAACGCATGCAAGTTAGCTACAATATTGCAATGACATCATAGGGCATCAAGATTGATTTCAACTTGGAAGATAGAAAGCACCTTACACATCTCGCAAAACTAAAAGGTCCAAGGAAGCTTAGTGTTCTATCAAGCTTAGATAAAACACCTAATATGTATATTAAAAACATCTTAAGCATATAGCAAGGAGTTAAGGAATTTTGTTTCGGAGAAGTTCCATAAGGGTATATGGGGAAAAGGGTTGGGTAGAAAGAAGAAGCATTATGTTAAGGAATTCAACCCCACTTGTGATATCCAACAAAAAGAGTACATTGGAGCAAGCATTTCATGGAGAGAAAAGGTTCTTATTGCTCAATTAAGAACTAACTCACATCAACTTCGGTGTGAAATGGGACGGTGGAAGAGACCTAAATAAACTTGGGAAGAAAGGGTATGTACTTTTTGCACTTCTGGGGCAGTGGAATCAGAAAAATAATTCATTTTGGAATGTGATGCTTTCAGAGACATCAGGGACAATTACCGCAATATGTTAGCATCAAGTTCGTGGCATTGTCTTTTTAGTGAGGAAACTGTTAGAAGGTTGGGTCAGCTCATCATCAATTTGAGTAAGAAAGGGATTGACTTAGAGAAGGAAAAAACCAAGGAAGCTGGTAGTCCCATAAACTATTTTTAGTCTTGTGGACGTTGAAATATCATTCATTCATTCATATACCAATTTTACACATCTAACAATATAGTGAAATATATTTTCAAATATGGCATGCTGTATCAACTTCCCACACATCATGATAACAAAGAGAATCTTGCATACACGGATAATTATAGAGAGGTATCAGTCTCACGCGTCTCACAATATAGTGACGAATAATCGTATTCTAAATATCCATTATTGCAAATAGGCATTCGTCTCACACATATCACAATATCTTAAAGACCGACCTCACATGGTCATTGGCATTCAGTTCGTTAAGCAGCTCCCAGGGATGAACATGGTGGTGTTATTTCATAAGCCGATTAGGTGTCCAACAAAATTAATAAAAGCTGTGGCACGTCAGGGAGGTCCAGGATAGCTCCAGTCACTCTTTCTCGCATAGGCATTTCCAAGAGGCCCTAGTAGCTCCAGGATGATGATCCACTTAAAATTTTACTTTTTGTTTTATTTTGCATGCACTGTCCTTTGTCGAGAATATTTTCGTAACTCATTTTAAATATGTATAAACTGGTTATGGTCTTTGATATTGGTCATTTGTGATCCATATGTATATATTTATCATAAATTTTTGTCCTTCTAGTTAGTTTTTCTCTAAGGAATTTGTGGCACATTTCTTCATGTTATGACTCTATCTACATACACATCATGTGTGTCTACTAAATGTCTTTTTATTGTCTTACTAAAAATCACTGTTTTTTCCAAAAAAAAATAAAAAAAATGATATAAAATATTTTAACATTAACTAAAATGTTTTAAAAATATAATTTGATTTTATATTTAAGTTTTTTATTTCTTTAAATTCTTAATTTTTTCAAAAATACAACTTACAAATTATGCCATCCACATCCACTACAAATCTCATTTATATTCACATACCTTAGCCATATTGATTTTAGATACATGATGTATCTAGCTAGTTGTTCTAACATATCGGTAGTATGTATGTTCCTAATTGAACAAATGCATAATAATGGCCGTCCTTTCCCCTACTTAGAAAAAAATAAAAATAGAAATGCTAATAGACCAATTTAAATGAATAAGGTTTTTAAAGAAGTTTCGGGGTTTTCTCCTATGCTACAACCATAATAATATTGATCTCCAAATATATGCACTCTTCAAAATATACAATTCCACCTTTTTTTCTCCATTGCTTATAAATATTTTTATATAAATTAAAAATGTATTTAAAAAAAAGGTTTCCATGGAAAGAATATCTAAAATAACCATTTTTTTCTCCACCCAACTAGGGCGGTAGAAGTCAAAGCCTTAACAACGACCACGTGTTAGATGGCACTAGCATGTTAGAATAAGCACAAGTAGTAGCATGGTCATCATCCCTGCCTATCTCAATGGCACACTAAGTTCCAATGCTTGTCTATGGTGATGCTAACGTCCATTGTGAAATTAAGCAACAAGGGGGTTAACAAATGCAATTGGGTCCGAGGTGAACAAAATTTTGGTCAACGTGGGGAAGACTATGATGATATCCCCGACCTCTACTTCACGACTCTAAAATCGAGGGTTAATACTCTATTTCCCAACAATTTTCTTTTGTGTTCGATTATAGCCCACATTAGAAGAATCAAAGAGGGAGAAGACAAAAATAGGTTTAATGAATAAATTCGGGAAAATTTGAAAGGTGGATTCTAGAACTAGGATTTTCTAGAACCAAGGATACAAATATTTATAGGCTCATTGAATTATTGCTCGAGTAGTGAAGGAAATGGGCCTTTAGCAGCCAACCATCCACCACAAACTTATTTTGATGGACATAAATTTAGGCAATATTCAAATTATATTATGGTGTTAACATTGAAGTGTTTGCTAAATAATGAAAGAAACTAAACTGCCTAAGCTTTCCCTCCACATAGCAACAAATACCAAGGTTTAGCATTGACCACTACATGAGGTGCGCTTAAGAACATTATGGGTGATTTTCCAAGTTTTCCAACCCCCCTTTCAAAGATGGTGGTTTCTCCATGATGAGTTGCAGGTGCTAAGAGGCATGGGGCTCCTCAATCTAGGCACTCTAGAAGGTCATATGCATGCCCTTTCAAAGAATATTCCTTAAGTTCCGTTGGCATTCTTGGAAATTCCTTTTGAGACAGAGTCGAGAGATACATTTTTTCTCACTCTTATTTGGTGTAGGAGGCTCTAAGTTTATACATTCCCATGGTGAAGGAAGTTAATGTAAATGTATGCCTTTATAGTTCCAATAATTTAGTATGTTGTTTCAATGGTTTCTAGCCTTGTCTATTTGATCTTCATGAATTGTATCTCAAGTTTTTGGAAGCCGGATCTAAAATCCAAAGTTTTTATTCACCCTTGTGTAAAAGGGTATTTTATTATTGAGTTATATCTTTTTGAAGACAATGATTTGATACTTAGTTCAGGCCCATGGTTTTGGGGTAGTTTTAGTTTATACATGAAGCCTTGGATTCCCTCCAATTCTTTGAATGATATCTTATCATTGGCACTTGTTTGGGCCAGGCTCCCAAATCTACCTTTGTATTTTTCAGTTTACCATATCACAGAGCCTTTAGAACTATTCTATAAATATTCCATTTTATAGGCCCCGAAATAGATAATTTCAACGTTTGTACATATGTTCAAATCTGTGTAAAAATGGGATCAATAAAGAGTTTCCAAATAAAACACTTTTGACAAGCGAAAATACTTGTGGACTCACCATGAGAATTTTTTTTTATGATGTGGAGCCTATTTTGATTTTTTTCCAGAGAAGAATCAAAATTTTTATTAATACAATAGAAAGTTACATATGTAGATGCCTTAACCATTGTTTTTTTTCACAGAAACGGTTATGGATTATATTAGCTGTTTGGCCTAATTGCCAGATTTCGGATTACATTGAGAGGGGGCAAAGCCCAGAAAGTATCAATAGCCAGAATTACAATGACGCTTGTGGACAGCTTCCAGCTTTTTTTGTCTACAACTATGTAATCGATTTCTGTGATTTCCCCAAGCTTGAAAGTACAAACAAATTGATTCAATAGCAAGCAGTAAAACATTTCAGCTGACAGATTATGGAATTGGATCCCATGTTTCGTCCCCATCTCTTATCATTGCCCCAATAGAAATAAGGGCAACTTTATTAGCTTCAAGATCTACGTCTTTGTTGTTGTCCCTCAACACATGGCAGAAGTTCAGATTTTGAAACAATTTCTCCAAGCTTCTGATTCTAGATATCAATCTTGCCAATCTTAGGTCCCGAGGGGATGAATTTGACACCATGGTTTTTATGACCACTTGGGAATCCCCGAAGATATTAGCCTCCTTGATTCCTAAGTTCAAGAGCAACTTAAGTCCTTGAAAGAGGGCCAAAGCCTCAGCTTGGATGCTGGAGTTGATCCCCAGTCCCCAAGCAAAGTGATGGATCAATAAGCCTTCAACATTTTTAACAATTCCTCCTGCCCCAGCGCTTCCAAGATTTCCCTTTGATGCCCCATCGAAGAAGAGAGAGTGCACCTTTTGAGTGGAGATCCAGTCTTGAAAATCCTCATTGTTTTCCCCCCTTATTTGCCAGTCTTCAGAGGGGGAAATGTTGCTGATGGCTTGATGAAATTACAAATTTAGGGAGGCACCCCAAACATAATCAATCTGGTTTAGATTTGAAGTATCTTTTTGATCTCCCAGACTCTCTTTTAGCTGGAATTTAATCTTGGCCGTGACCACCTTGACATCGTGCTGAGTGTCTCTGAAGATTCTGCTATTTCGCTCTAGCCAGATCTGCCAGCAGCAGATTTTAGGGAGGGAAGACCAAGCGATTTTGATCACTTTGTTTTTGGGAGGAGGGCCAGGATAATTGCTCTGCCAATTTGCAAAGAGGTCAATAATAGAAGTGGGAAGAAAAAAATTGGGGTTCCAGTCATCCATCAGCTCTCTCCAAACCTGCTCAGCAAATTTACAATTTAACATTAGGTGCGTGGCACATTCCACATTCTCTCTGCACAAAGAACACCTGGACGAGCCATAAAATCCACGTTTCTGCAATTTATCATCTGTAAGGATTTTTTTGTGGCATAATATCCAACAAAACATGTCAATTTTAGGCAGAGAATGAAGACGCCAGATCGCTGTCCAGGGAGCGGGATCCGGAGGGACGTGCGGTCTCAGAGTGAGCTTGGCGTAGCCTTGAGCTACGGTATAACCTGCAGCCAACGTACCCCAGCCACACGAGTCTCTTTTGCGCACATGCGTGGGAGCTATACCATTCAACTTGGAGCGGAGATTGTTACAGTCCTGGAGAAGCTCCGGAGGCACATCCAAAAATTCCCAACTTGTCCAACGCGTCCCAGCCTAAGTGGAGATGTCCCACAAAGAAGATTTCCCAGTAGCGGTCAACCAGCATCGCAGCGCATTAAGGGAGGGGCAGTCACCAATCGGGTCACGATCCATAATGCGATCTGTCCAGATATTTATTAGTTGCTGTGGTCTGATCTCATGCTTGAGATTCTTTGGTCTTAATTGTATAAGTTATAATATGATGACAAGGTCATATTGAGACCTATGATGTAATATTCAGTCATGTAAACCCACTTGGTTGGGTACTTATGTCACATATGTAAATCCACTTGGTTGGATCATTGATGTAAGTGTGAGTCCTTGGTGATAGAAAAGGTCATAGAGTCATGTACTTCATTGAATTTTATGTTTGAAGATTCAGCATGAACTCAGGGGGAGCTTGGTAACTTCAGAGCTCTTCTTTCTACAAGAAAAGAAAAACCTTGTTTTGGTCCGCCCTTTGCCCTTGATGTCAAAGGGGGAGAGTCTCATGGTGTTTGAATAATGTATCTATTTTTTGTAGTGATCAAACACCATCATGGTTGCCATCAAGTCCAAAGGGGGAGATTGTTGGCAATATGATGCAGAGTGTTGTCCTTGATGGCAACCTACTTGATAAGTTGCCCATGATAAGCAACCTAATTAATGAAGGACTTGAAGGTGCAGTTAGAAGCAGAATTGTGACAGGGAAGAACTTTGAACATACAATGGAAGGTTGATATACATTATATATCATAGAAGAATTGAAGACAGAATGACATAGGAATATTTTTGGAATATTGGAAAAGGCATGGGCAACGAAGAAGAATAGCAAAGTTGCAGAAAGCAACGATCAGTAGCAAAGAACAAAGGAAGAATGCATTTACAGAGATAAGCATGGAATTGAAGAAGAGTTGTCCAGAGACAGAGGCAAATTGAGAAGAATGAGTGAAACTCTTATTCATTCGTATATGGTGATGAGGGATTGGTTCTAAACTCTCCATGACTTATATATTCAACAAAATATTTGAGTCTCTGTGGACATTGGTGCAATCATGTGTTACTAACATATGGGATTATTCCCGTATAGACAGATTCAATTGTGAAAAGCGTGAGAGTGTTGCTCAGACCATCTCGATTCTGTGGAAGGAGGAGATTCGTGAAGTTGTATACGATATCAGGTTGCTAAGGTCATGACACAGTGAATTGAATCTGCATAATGGAGGGATTAATGGTGCTCTGGTTCTGTAAGTTATTCAAGGAACCAATACGATCGACAGTGGAGTTATACGCCTCTGCCACTGTGTAAGTATGGAAGGTCTACGAGTCTCGACGTTGACTGTGTAATAGAACCTGGAGTATGAATAAATCGATTATATAAAGAAAACACTGAAGCGGAGTTTTAATCGTTTAAACAATAATTCTGACGGAACCATGTGCTAAGACGGAACTGTGACCGAGAGGAACAGTGACAGCGGTGTGGAGCGAAACCGTGGTCTTTTTCGCACCACCTTTCGACGATACGCGGTATTTTCTGGATGGGGAGCGATTCCATACAGGTGTTGACACGCGTCCCTACAAAACCGCCAAGTGCACGATAACTATCGTCCATCGCACATTGACAATCGACCCAGGATGGCTAGCGAAATTGCTTATGCGCCGTCGATTTGTAAAGAAGCCATCAGACGGTGATCGCTTGATGAAGAAGCGCGGACGATAATGAAGATACACGACGAATAACACAAGTACGACGCGCCATCGCGCGTTATTGCTCGTGCAAGTTGCCCAAGCGATATCCGCCGATCTTGGAGGCTCGCGATCTAACAGTGATCGAGCAATGGACCTGTGTGAAGTTTATTTGGTACGGAGGGGCGCATATGTGGGCCAGGGATCAAAGTTTTATTAATATTAAACTATTCGAAAGCATTGGATTTTTTTATATAAAGCTCGGATTAAAAGTTCATTGAATTTTTAATTAAAAATAATATTACGGGGGGCAGTGTAAAGATTTAAAAATTCAGAAGGGGTACCCCCGCAGTTGAACAAGAAATCAAGCGTTGACCGGAAATCGACGGTGGAGATTAAGTGCGGGGGCACCAGCCAAAATTTTCATCCGTACCGCAAGAACCCCCCGCAGTGACGTAATGATGACTATGCAATATTTGTTTATCAATTGATAAATATTTTAATAAGAAATAAAAACCCCGAGGGCCAAACTATTGGAAACATTGTAAAAGGAATACCATTAGCGGTTGAAATGGTTTTTGTCTCATGGTTTTAATAAAGGTGATAACTATATAAATGAGAAAGATTATTATTCAAAAATGATGAGGAGTGAGGGTTGACGACAAAGGAATTCCTCTAAGGAATATCTGTATGGACAGACGACGTGCTTAATTGATGATTCTGAGTCCATGATGCACCCATCGAGATATTGATCTAAAGATGATGAGTCTTGAGATGATTCAACAGAAGAAATGATGAAGAGCTAGCGCATGTCTGCTTAAGAACACATATGGATCCGGGTAAGCTTTTGTAGATCTGGCCTGCTCTGCAAACATATTATTATGATAGATCTATACAAGAAAAGCACGTATATTTATGCGAATCATCTACATTGAAAGTGCATATGACAGTTGGAGTTTCTGAAGATTAATATACACAGAAGATGTTGAATGCATATATTCTCTAAAGCCTGGATCACTTCTGATGTTTAGGTAACAGTGGTCTCACTGTTTGGTTATGAAGAATTGGGCAAAATATGTTTGTTGATAATTGAACAAAGGGTTGCGTTGAAACTGTTTGATCCAGTGTGAAAATTGATGAAACGTGGTCTACAGTGGATCTGAGGGTTGAAGCCTTCAGTACGGAAGTAGAAGCTTCCTGCCAGTAGAATCTGGTGTTATGTTCAGGGGGTTGAAGCTCCCTTCCAGGAAAGGCTGGTAAACGAGTGCAGGGGGTTGTAGCTCCCTTCCAGGAGAGGTTGGTAAACGAGAGAAGGTTGTAGCCTTCTGCAGGTGGGGGCCTGTGTGCTGGTATAAGTATGCACCAGCATATATTGTAAGAAGTTTTCTCTATAATAAAATATTGAAGACTGAGATTACAACAGCGGTGGTTTTCTCCCAAATTGGGTTTCCACCTTAAATCCTGGTGTCCATATGTGTTGATCATTTTTGATGGTTTGTTCTGTTATTTATGTTCATGCTTAATGCTTATCTGATGCAATGCTCTAAGTAAAGACATAATAAGATATATGGACATACATGTTGGATGCAGTACTGTAACATATGGTTTTAAGAGAAAGAAAAGAAAAAAAATTGTTCAGCCCAAAATACTGATTCACCCCCCCCCCCCCTCTCAGTATTTTTCCAAACAATTGGTATCCGAGCGAGGTCCTTCTGCAGAAGCTTGATCGCTTGAAGGAGATCCATCACAATGGGAAGGAAGCAAAAGAAGAAGGCTACTCAAAAGGAGATATCTCAGAAAACATGTGCAACAGCAAATGAAGAAGATGAAACATGTACTGATTGTTGTTCTTGTGATTCACTTTCTTGTGCATGCAATGGTGAAGATAATGAAAGTAACAGTATGAGTCTAGAAGCAAATCTCAAAATCAATGATGAAGATCCATTTAAAAGGAAGGAATCTATCTACCAAGATATGATCTCTAGAATGAATGGACAAATAGAAACAATGAAGGAACAGATAGAAATATATCAAAGACTACAGGATAAAGTAACCAATCGAAGTGAAAGACTTGAAGCAGAAATCATCTATCTGAAAGCAGATCCCGAAACATCGAATAAGAAGAATGAAGAACTCCTACAATCATTTGAAAAAGAAGGATGTGAAGCAGAAATCATCTCGCTCAAAACATATCTGGAAAAATCAAATAAGAAGAATGAAGAACTTCTGCAAACATTTGAAGAACAAGAAAATGAGTTGAAGGAAGAGATTTTAAAATTGAATGATCAAGTAGAAGAAGGAAGAAGGGTCGAAGAAAGTATGAAGAAGCAATGCCAAAAATTGGAGGTTGAGGTAAATATTTTGAAAGGTAAATTAGAAGAAAAAGATAAACTCTTGAGGTTTCAAGATAGTACTAAGATTCTAGACAATATTCTTAGTAGTCAAAGGTCTCCTTCTGTTAAATTTGGTCTTGGTTTTCATGAAACTATTAAAGGAGAATCTAGTTCACAAGGAAGTGCTAAAGATTCAAAGGATATCAATGCAAAACCTGAAGTGTTGAAAGAAACAAAAGGTTTACCGACAATCATGAACTCTCAAAAGAAATCACTCCCTCCTTTGATCAATAATGTTGAATGCTTTAAATGTCATAATTATGGGCATGTTGCAACCAATTGCAGAAGCAGATTGTTTCAGTCACAAATAAACAGATTCTACACAGAAAGGTACTCAGGTTTCTTTAAGGGATATTGTTTTTCATGCAACAAGTTTGTGCATAAAGCAGCTGATTGCAATAGAAGAAAGAATAGAAAAACACATTATGATCCATATGCTTACTTTTCTGGTCACATAAGATGTTATGCTTGTAACAAGTATGGACATGTAGAAAAAGAATGCAGGATGAATAGATCTGAGAAAGTGGACAATTTCCAGCACACATTTAGAAAGTTCAAGCAAAGTTGGAAAAAGATGGAGGACCGGTCAGAAACGTAGGGAATATTGACCCTACTGCAGTCATCCGCTTCTAAAAGCTTACTTCTCATAATGACTGCAGAATGATGTGAGATACATTCTAGGGATTAGTAATGTATCATCACAAGGGGAGAAATGTATGGTGATTCCCATGGTTGGTTTGATAATTCTAGTTGGGTTTATTTCTAACAGTGCATCTGATGTAAAGAAGACAGGTACAAGTGACATAAGTTCAGGGGGAGCATTAGCCATGCTGGGAGCAATGCATTGTTGGCATTATGATGGTTCTGAAATATGACCTCTCTCTTGAGGACTTTTTGCTTCAAAAGAAGAAAAACAAACAACAGATGGAATATTCCTATCAAGAAGAAAAGCAAAATATCTTAAGCAAATACTGAAAAAGTATGGCATGGAGGAGTGCAAATGATACATGGTTTCCTATGATGAGATTATAAATAAGCCCTGATTGCTTTTTAGTCTCTTTTGCTTTCACACATGGATGAGATGGAAGTCTTATGATTCAGAGATAAGGATAGATCATGCAGAATTTGATGATGATGACTTTTGTCATGGTTGAGACCTTATAGTTCCTACACATGGTACATCATGATTATGAAATAAATATAAATCATGAAGATCTTGGTGATAACAGATCACATGGATGTTTACTTGACTCAAATTGACTATTGAAAAAGTTGTTTTGGTATGATAATTCCTCTTGAGAAGAATATGTTGATGCGGCAAAGAGCCTGAAGGCTTGACTACTAATGTACTTATGCTACAACTGTTGGATGACTCTTGAATACACAACTATGGTGCTGTTGGGGATCTCTGGTGGTGTTTCTGCTCTCATAATTCTGTTTTACTCTCTGATGTTTTTGATAAAGATGCCTTGATGATTTGTTGGTGAAATTGTTCAGGATGAACAAGCTAAGACGGAGCTTTGGTCTTATGAAAAGGATGCAGTATTGGCATTCTAATTAGTTGCTGTGGTCTGATCTCATGCTTGAGATTCTTTGGTCTTAATTGTATAATATGATGACAAGGTCATATTGAGACCTATGATGCAATATTCAGTCATGTAAACCCACTTGGTTGGGTACTTATGTCACATATGTAAATCCACTTGGTTGGATCATTGATGTAAGTGTGAGTCCTTGGTGATAGAAAAGGTCATAGAGTCATGTACTTCATTGAATTTTATGTTTGAAGATTCAGCATGAACTCAGGGGGAGCTTGGTAACTTCAGAGCTCTTCTTTCTACAAGAAAAGAAAAACCTTGTTTTGGTCCGCCCTTTGCCCTTGATGTCAAAGGGGGAGAGTCTCATGGTGTTTGAACAATGTATCTATTTGTTGTAGTGATCAAACACCATCATGGTTTCCATCAAGTCCAAAGGGGGAGATTGTTGGCAATATGATGCAGAATGTTGTCCTTGATGGCAACCTACTTGATAAGTTGCCCATGATAAGCAACCTAATTAATGAAGGACTTGAAGGTGCAGTTAGAAGCAGAACTGTGACAGGGAAGAACTTCGAACATACAATGGAAGGTTGATATACATTATATATCATAGCAGAATTGAAGACAGAGTGACATAGGAAGATTGTTGGAATATTTTCATTGATGGCAAAGGAATTGGCAAAGGCATGGGCAACGAAGAAGAACAGAAAAGTTGCAGAAAACAACGATCAGCAGGATCAGCAGGATCAGCAGCAAAGAACAGAGGAAGAATGCATTTACAGTGACAAGCACTGAATTGAAGGAGAATTGTCTAAAACAGGGTTGATTTGATTTAACGGATATCAAAACCTCTGCGAAAGTTAATAAATTAAATATAATTCTGATGGAGGAGAAAGAACATCTGTGTATGGTTGAGTTTCGGTGATACTCTGTTAAGGTGGAAATACCCAGAGCAATTGGGGTATTGATTGGTTCAATTCTCGTACGAAATTCCCTGCAACCCTGTGTGATGATCTATGGTTAGTTTCGTGCTGTTGTATATGATATCGGGTTGCTAAGGTCACGACACAGTGAAGTGAATCTTCATAATGGAGGGATTAATGGTGCTTTGGTTCTGTAAGTTGTTCGAGGAACCAATACGATCGACAGTGGAGTTATATGCCTCTGCCTCTGTGTAGGTATGGAAGGTCTACGAGTCTCGGCGTTGTCTGTGTAATAGAACCTGGAGTATGAATAAATCGATTATATAAAGAAAACACTGAAGTGGAGTTTTAATCGTTTAAACAATAAGTCTGACAGAACCATGTGCTAAGATGGAACCGTGACCGAGAGGAACAGTGACGGCAGTGTGGAGCGAAACCGTGGTTTTTTTCGCACCACCTTTCGACGATACGCGGTATTTTCTGGATGGGGAGCGATTCCATACAGGTGTTGACACGCGTCCCTACAAAACCGCCAAGCGCATGATAACTATGGTCCATCGCATGTTAACAATCGACCCAGGATGGCTAGCGAAATTGCTTATGCGCCATCGATCTGTAAAGAAGCCATTGGACGGTGATCGCTTGATGAAGAAGTGCGGACAATAATGAAGATACACGACGAATAACACAAGTACGACGCGCCATCGCGCGTTATTGCTCGTGCAAGTTGCCCAAGCGATATCCGTCGATCTTGGAGGCTCGCGATCTAACGGTGATCGAGCAATGGACCTGTGCGAAGTTTATTTGGTACGGAGGGGCGCATATGTGGGCCAGGGGTCAAAGTTTTATTAATATCAAACTATTCGAAAGCATTGGATTTTTTATATAAAGCCCGGATTAAAAGTTAATTGAATTTTTAATTAAAAATAATATTACGGGGGGCAGTGTAAAGATTTAAAAATTCAGAGGGAGTACCCCCGCAGTTGAAAAAGCAATCAAGCGTTGACCGGAAATCGACGGTGGAGATTAAGTGTGGGGGCACCAGCCAAAATTTTCATCCGTATTGCAAGAACCCCCCGCAGTGACGTAATGATGACTATGCAATATTTGTTTATCAATTGATAAATATTTTAATAAGAAATAAAAACCCCGAGGGCCAAACTATTGGAAACATTGTAAAAGGAATACCATTAGCGGTTGAAATGGTTTTTGTCTCATGGTTTTAATAAAGGTGAGAACTATATAAATGAGAAAGATTATTATTAGAAAATGATGAGGAGTGAGGGTTGGCGACAAAGGAATTCCTCTAAGGAATATCTGTATGGACAGACGACGTGCTTAATTGATGATTCTGAGTCCATGATGCACCCATCGAGATATTGATCTAAAGGTGATGAGTCTTGAGATTATTCAACAGAAGAAACGATGAAGAGCTAGCGCATGTTTGCTGAAGAACACATATGGATCCGGGTAAGCTTTTGTAGATCTGGCCTGCTCTGCAAACATATTATTATGACAGATCTATACAAGAAAAGCACACATATTTATGCGAGTCATCTACATTGAAAGTGCATATGACAGTTGGAGTTTCTGAAGATTAATATACACAGAAGATGTTGAATGCATATATTCTATAAAGTCTGGATCACTTCTGATGTTTAGGTAACAGTGGTCTCACTGTTCGGTTATGAAGAATTGGGAAAAATATGTTTGTTGATAATTGAACAAAGGGTTTCGTTGAAACTGTTTGATCCAGTGTGAAAATTGATGAAACGTGGTCTACAGTGGATCTGAGGGTTGAAGCCTTCAGTATGGAAGTAGAAGCTTCCTGCCGGTAGAATCTGGTGTTATGTTCAGGGGGTTGAAGCTCCCTTCCAGGAAAGGCTGGTAAACGAGTGCAGGGGGTTGTAGCTCCCTTCCAGGAGAGGCTGGTAAACGAGAGAAGGTTGTAGCCTTCTGCAGGTGGGGGCCTGCGTGCTGGTATAAGTCTGCACCAGCATATATTGTAAGAAGTTTTCTCTATAATAAAATATTGAAGACTGAGATTACAGCAGCGGTGGTTTTCTCCCAAAGTGGGTTTCCACCTTAAATCCTGGTGTCCATATGTGTTGATCATTTTTGATGGTTTGTTCTGTTATTTCTGTTCATGCTTAATGCTTATCTGATGCAATGCTCTAAGTAAAGACATAATAAGATATCTGGACATACATGTTGGATGTAGTACTGTAACATATGGTTTTAAGAGAAAGAAAAGAAAAAAAATTGTTCAGCCCAAAATACTGATTCACCCCCCCCCTCTCAGTATTTTTCCCAACAAATGACTCATATATATGACCTTTGATTCTGGATTCCTCCACCACCCAGATAAGCTCGTCCCCTATAAGCTCAAAGAAATGTTGGAAAATTAAACCAACTAGCCATCTGACCTCGAGCTCTTGTATTTTTGAATTGATTTAATAACTCCTTCTACTTCTTCTTTTGTGACTAGAGCCATAAGCAGATAATTTTCTTCCTCCTCCGCGTATCCAGGGAATAGTTGGGAAACCCAAATTACTTTTGCTAGATATGCTTGATCTGGGGCTCTAAAAATTGCTTTGAAGTGGTATCTCCCCAGTGCTTTTGGAAAAAAAATGAGTTTTCATCCACTGAGGGTAGCCAAATGTCTCTACTTTTGAGTCTCCATTGTTCTTCTTTGTCTTTTAGGATCTTCCTTTTTGAGGTGTCCAATTGTTTTATCCTCTCCTTTGTTTCTTCTGTCTCATATCCATCTCCCTCTAGAATTTCCATTTTTTCTAGGGATTCTTTAATGATTTTTAATTTAGCCCCTTCCATTCTCGTCTTTTATTTTGCCCA
Source organism: Pinus albicaulis (assembly GCA_034641835.2). Taxonomy (NCBI): domain Eukaryota; kingdom Viridiplantae; phylum Streptophyta; class Pinopsida; order Pinales; family Pinaceae; genus Pinus; species Pinus albicaulis. The sequence goes on from CM076580.1 coordinate 1,090,788,314, forward strand.
GATAATAATAGCCTCTTTCATTCTTTTGATATTTTCCATAAAATGATGTGATATGGAATGGTCCTAGGCATGGGTCAGAGGGTTCTAGGTGGCCTTTAACAAATCATTAAAACTATTTTCTTTGAGCCATGATGGATTGAATTTAAAAGAGGATCCAAGCTTCCTACTGGTCCATTTCAACTCTAGAATAATAGGAAAATGGTTTGATTCTACTCCCATGCTTACCCATTGTCTAAAAATATAGATTATGCTAATAAGGTCTTCATTCATCAGGAAGCAATCCAACCTCTTTTCCACCCTAGCCGAACTTGAGCGTCTGTTCCTCCAAGTATGTCTGTTTTTAACAAGTTAATATCAATAAGCTTGCAAGCCATCAGCGTGTTCACAAAGAAATGTTCCAGAGGATCAATTTGAGCTTGTGGCCCCTAGGTTTTAGACATGCCCAAAGAGAAATTGAAATCCCCTCCCAGCACAAAATTAGGAACGTTAATAAATTATTTGGATAAAAGAGAATTCCAGAAAGAGACCTTGTCATGACATGGGCCATAAATGTTGACGAGGGAAATGTCCATATAAATTTTCTAGGAATATACCTCAGTGCCCATAACCAGGTCCGATCCCTAAGAGTTTATAAGCCCGAGGTTGCTTTCTTTAAATCCCATAGCTAAACTCCCTGATCTTACCTTCACATTAGAGATCACAAAAGACCAACTTGACATCATTTTACTGAGATATGCCCACACAACTTCGTGATTACCCATGGTTTCTTGAAGCATAATTACATCAAGGCAGGTATTATTGAAAATATATTTCAGTGCTAGCTTCTCATGGGTGCTAGAAAACCCTCTACAATTGAAGGATAATACAATCATTTAGAACCCACCACAAGGGTTTGCGCCACTGTAAGCACCCCTTTTAGAGAGAGTTGTTTCCCATCCGCTCTATCCAGTTTTGCTTTAATTTGGTCCTTTGAAATATTAGATTTCCTACCTCTAGCCTTCCCATATTTTGGAGGCTCATGAATTCCACTTAGACCTCCTATGGAGGCTATGGAGATATACTTCTTGTCTCATGGATGAAGATTGTAGTGGGAGGCCAAAGAGGATGAAAGAGGGGAGGGAGTCAGCTCGGGAACTCGAGGAAGACACATAGATGTTAAGGGAAATGATAGTTGTGATAATATTTCCCAAACAAAAAGATAAACTATAGACTGAAGGAAAATATAAAAACAACAGCCTGGAGGGACGAGGCCTTGGTAAAACATCAAGTAATGATAGAAAAGTTGAGGATAAAGAGGAAGGGGGAGGTAAAGAAATACCAGTAGACTGTGAAGGAGGGCTGATGATTTGAATGTCTTCCTAAGCTTCTAGTGGTTGATTATCCCCCTGTACATCTTGACATCCAAACAATGGGTGTTGAGCTTCTTCAACCTCCATCGGATCGAGACCAAAATCCCACTGCTCCCCTTCTTCCCTATTTTGATTTTTTTCATTCTCCTCTATCTTTTCCAGAGCTTCATAACTTGCGACCCCATTTTGTCTTCTTCTTCTATGAAATCCTAAGGGATAATCTCGCACAAAATGTCTGTGTTTATGACATCAATGGCATCGAAAGCGCAGTTCCTCATAATCAATTATCTGAGTGTGCGAGTATACCCCTAAAGGTGTAATTCAATTTTTTCTGCCAACCCCTCCCTTGGGTCTAGCTTTACCAAGATTCGAGCCAAAATACTGATCTTAGTCTTCCTGAAAGACATGTCTATGAGAAAAATCTCCAGTTTATTCTTGATCGCCTTAAAAATGTCTTCCGTCCATAGCTGAGGAGGCAAGGTTGGTAGTCAGACCCAGACTGGTATCTCCTTGAGTTTTTCTCTATGTGCATCAAATAATGACATCCGTTTCTTTAACAGAATTGGCGAAATCCCGAAGTACCAATTTCTATCAAGAACCCATTCAAGTGCTTCATGTTTATTAAATATTACCGTAAACCACCCCTGCGCCAAGATGATCACCTTTGATTGATTTTCCAATGCCCCCATTCAAGCATTTGATATCCATTCTGTAATGTAATTATCTAAGTAATGTATTCCCTTTGCTCTCCCCACAATGATGAGTTAAGAGGCTTTCGTTGCCTTATCAATTTAGATGTCGACCCCAAGGACAAGATTAGGGTTCTCCATTTTTTTTCTTATACATTTTCCCTTCTTCCTTTTCAAACTTGAAGACTGGCCATTTTCCTTGTCAAAAACCTCTAGCTAGTTTTTCCCTCCCTGTGAGGGTGTTGTGTAACTAGCTCAAAAAATAGAAGAAAAGAGATATCAACGCCTTAGAAATGAGCCACTTCGAGGGGGCAACCTCCAATACATTACATAAATGAACAATTCTTGGATGATACAAATGACAAAACCTCCTTTCTATATATAGGAGTCCATGGGGCCACAATGTAATCCTAGCCGACCTAACAATAATAATGTAAAGGCACAATAATAACAATATGGGGGTTACATGGGTACAACAATAACGATAAGGGAGTTAGACTAACATAATAAGGGACTACACTATTAATATAGGGGCTTAACATGCCCCTCTCCTTCAAACAAGTGTTATCTTCAACGCTTGATTATTTCTTGATGCTTCTGTATAAAATTCTCATCGTCCCATGTGGAATCTTCTACAGGAAAGTGTTTCCACTTGCTGAGATAATTTGAAATTGATTGTACTTGTCAAGTTCTTGTCTCTGTGACTGCTTCAGAACTTCTTTCGATGTGATATTGATCTTTCGGTTGTTTCATTTGATTTTGCACCAAAGTTAGGTTATCCTTTGAGAGTTGGAGAACTTTTTGTTGATGCTCATTGTGATATTCCACTACTTTATCATCCATAATAGATTTTATTTGATCCTTCAAACCATCCAAATTAGCCTCCATTTTTGCTTTTAAACCATCTATGTCATCTTCGGTTGCTCTTCGTAAGATCGAAATTTGTTGCACTTGGTATCGTAATTTTGATATCTCATATTGCAATTCTTCCTCCTCATGCGTCATAGTATAGATTTCTGAGGGCTTAATGGGTATGGAATTATTTTTTGTAGGCATAATAGAACCCATTGCTGACAAAAATTCTTCAATATTCCCTTGGAATATATTCAACTTGATTCTTCAAACAAGACTTATGCAATTCGAAAAAAATAATACACACCTTTTCCTTGCTTTTGAGGAGCTCGATATTGAAATTAGATTATCTATGTGATTGCGGCCCTTTAATATTTGAAGTTCAACACTGAAGTAGCCCTCTGAATTCTATTTTGAATGCCACAGGTTTGACCTGATTTGGATTCTCCAAGACAAAGTTGTGTCCAATCTCCCACAATGACCTAATTCTGGACTGGTTCAGTAGAGAAAACTTGTAGGGCTTGCCACGTGTCACTGTTTCGTCCTTTGTTTCTGAAATTGATAGCCAAGAAAATAAAGTCCATGTAATTGCGACCAATTTTTACGGCACTCAAATCCACTGCCTAGAGAGAGAGTTATTGAAATTTTCCCACGATCACCTCTTTGAGATGAAATTTAGGAGCCTGAAAAAGCACTACCTTCCACAGATAATATCTCCAAAAATATTGCGAACCAAGCTCTGAAATTTTTTGAAAAATTTCCTCAGGATTTCAGCTTCGGACCATACGAATTTCAGATTTTGAACCTTCGTAGAAAAAAAATTATAGCGAAAATTCCACGATTACCTATTTGGAGCAGCGAAACCCTAGAATCCAAAGCTCCGATACCAAATGTTGTGTAACCAGCTCAAAAAATAGAAGAAAAGAGATATCAACGCCTTAGAAATGAGCCACTTCGAGGGGGAAACCTCCAATACATTACATAAATGAACAATTCTTGGATGATACAAATGACAAAACCTCCTTTCTATATATAGGAGTCCATGGGGCCACAATGTAATCCTAGTGGGCCACAATGTAGTCCTAGGCAACCTAACAATAATAATGTAAGGGCACAATAATAACAAGATGGGGGTTAGACTAACATAATAAGGGACTACACTATTAATATAGGGGCTTAACAGAGGGAGCATGGCCTTTGATTATCTTTCCTAAGTGACCTTATATCAAAACATTTTGTTTGATAATCTCCCCAATCTCTACAATATGACCCTAATTCTCTGGTCAAAATTCCGAAACCCCAACCGAAGCCCCCAAAAAGCCAACCTATAATACTTCACCATTCTCAAACCCTATATTTTATTAGATGGCGATTCGACCACGTACCTTCTCTACCTCTATAGAGAATCCATGGTTTTCTCTGTCCTTCAGTGCTAGATTGCCAAAAAAAATTTCGTTCCCTTTCAATATTTTTTGGTTGATAATCTGTTGGGGATCGCTTATCGCATCTTATCTCTTCTTTTGAGAAATTTTGATGGCAAGGGATTTGTCAACTCTTTGGGTCAATCCCTTGTCTTTAACATGCAGATATTTGTCCAAACACAATTTAAGCCCCTCATTCCACCATAGCCCACAACTCTTAACTATATCATCAAGCTCTCTCGTAAAACCTACATACTCAGGAATATCCAAAGAGTTTATGGGGCTTACTAGGAGTTTCGCCGACACCCTTGTTGAATGATCCAATAATCTCACTGGAGTTATCTATCCGTCCTAAAACCCTTTGTCAGAATCCTAGTGGTGTTGTGGTAGAGATGGATTTACCTTCCTCCAAAAACTCTAAATCGCTTTCAGATTTATGCTCCAGCCCCTATAGACCCATTTTTCCAGCCGAGGATCTAGCTGGTAACCTTACCTTGTCCAAGTTCTAATGAGTTGGATCAAGACCCCAAATTGATAGGATGTCTTCCTTCTCAGGCTCCAGGTCGACATAATCTCTCGGACTGACTATTTCCCCTACCTGAGTGAATAATAAAAAAAATTACTTCACCTACTGTTCCTTTCACCTGGTAAAATCCCCGTGTAGATGGGCACTAACAAACTGTGACAAAAAAATGTTTTACCCTCCTTTTAGTTACACGAAAATACATTCAACATCTCCCGGAGTGTACGAATCCCCAAAAGCGTTTGTCTGCTGCCGTGTGTGTGCCATATGTTGACAAAGATCTGACTGCGGACGCCATCTATTGAGCTAGGGTTTCCTTCCTGCGTCAAACCCTAGGAATCCAAAGCCTAAAACCCTAAAGTTCATTGCTCCTCCGGAACCAAGAAGCCTCATCATGAAGCCTATTTTGATATAGAACATATTACAGTACAATGCCTTAAAATTTCTAGTTTGGTTACAAAGCACCAATGTAAATCAATATGGTTGGTTTACCTTAATATATAACATCAAATTATTTACAAAAAAGATTCTTTTGATTCATACTCGGCCAAGGAAGGGTCCAAATATGCTTCATTGAAAGCTAATGAAATACCTATCGAGAAGTATTTTCCTCTTTTAGATCCTCCCTTGGATGAGTTAAAAGTTGAAATAATGGCTACTAAGTACACCAAAATTTTTAGATCAAACTAGATATTCTATGGCAAAGAAAGGCCCATCATCTTTGCATATAATGACACATCAAATATTGATGGAAGAGATTGCTTCCCATGTAGGTCTAGATCAAAGGGAACCTAAATTGAGTTGGGTGGATCAAGCAGAAAAAATGAGATATAAAATCAATTAGATTCGCTAAATGAAGACAAATCGAGAATGGTAGGAACTACAAAGAACTCATTAGAGACAAAGTAAGGCTTAGATAACAATAGTAATATAAGACGAACTGTCATCTAATAGCATGGTTAATTGTAACAAGGAGTTGAAGTTATTCATGTAGTATTTTTGTCTTTCTTTATATTTTGATAATGTATTGTAAAACATAAAAAATGTTAGAAGCTTACTATAAGAATATCACATTCCATCACAATCATCTTGTCATATATGTTGAGAGCTCTCTAGACATAGGGATGTACCTTGAATTATTTTGGGATAATTTTGTAATGAGTTACTCAACACTCCTTCATATGTTCTTTCACTGCGAATTTTTTGACAGTCTTTCATAAAATAAAATTCCGAGTTATGGTTTTTATTTTGTAAACACTAAGGTGTTATCGCCCTATAGCATAAAAAATGATACAAAGGTGACCAAGGAAGAGTTTGTAGGTCCAATGGGTACACAATCCATTCCTCTATACCTCTTTCTAAAAATTAGAAGAGTGCACATATACATGCTATATAGACAATCTAGGCAAAGAAAACTTCACTTTCCCTATTGTTTAATATGGGTTTGTATTTCTTTCTTTTGGTTCCTAAGAACATATGTTGAGTGATAAATCGCAATGTAAAATCTAAATTGCATGCATAATAACTTGTGTTTTAAAACAAATATATTAGCTAATTACTTGCAAATAAAATTGGCACTGGCTTATAAATCTGTCTTACCAAAATATTCCCATCATATTAAAATATTAATATGAACATATTTATTGACTTCAATAGAACCGTGACCACAAAACATGAACCCCAACTCCAAAATCTCATATTTTTCGTCAAAAACACCAAAATCAACATACAAATCAAAAAGTGGTGCTACTAGCAACACCCTTTTCGTGGGGAAAAATTAGCGCATTTTGCAAACATGTCCTTAAAAACTTCATGATGTTGTGAAGAAAAACCTTAAAATCAACCCCCGAATAAAAAAAGTGGCACTAAAAACGACATTTTATTTTTTTTAGGGTCAAAATTACAACTTATTTGAAAGGATGGCCTTAATAAGCTATACCATAGCAACAAAAATCTTAAAATTAATGTTGTGATCGAAAAAAGGTGCTACTAATAGCACCCCACCCCTTATTTTCGGGGTAAAAAATACAAATAATTTGAGACGCATGGCCTTAACAACCAATACCTTTATAACCAAAAACATAAAACCAACCTCTAAATTAGAAAAGGGGCTATTAGTTGAGCCCCCCTCGCCCCCCTCTCTTTTTTTAGGCTTAAAATTGCAACATTTTTAAACCATGACATAAAGAAAACGTGTTGCAAATAAAATAATAATAAATAAAAACACAAAATTGAAAAAGAAGAAGAAAGAAAAAGAGAAAACATATTGAAATAATAATAATAAAAATAAATAAATAAAATTTATTAATATGTTTGAAACTCAAATAATAATAATAATGGAAAATAAAGGAAATTAAATTATCTCCTTGCCTTTTAAAAAAATAATAAAAAATGCTTTGTCAATTGAGTTCATCTTAGGTGGTTGAAGGGAATGTTCTTATCCTCCCCACTTCGGTTCAATTCTCGTAGTGACATGTTGAACTCATATTGAGTATATTTTTGTAATGGCTCCAAGCCTTGTTCTTGAATGACCTTGGTCTCTAAAGAATATCCTACCCTTGTCTGCGTGTTGGAGGGTGGGGTCTTTGATTACCTAGGGGCAAAAAACACTTTTAAAAAAGGTCAAGAATAATATCGAAAAAGTTAAAAAATAAAAGTTTATATGGAAATTTAAAAAACAAAAATTAATATAAAAACACATAAAAAAAAACCATTTGAGCTAGGGGGCATTCCGAGCACACTACCATGTATCCCACCGATATCGCAACCCCCTCCACCAACACTAACCCCTTAAAGGAGTGAGAGGGCATGAGGGCAGTGGCATGTTGTGGTGGAGGGTGCTCCTCCGGGAGGTGAATATAAGGGGAGCGTCCTAAAGGGGATTTTTGCTACTCATTTAAGGTTCATATGTGGGGGGACGACGATGGAAGGGGGTTGGTACTTTAAGGGGTGAACATGGAGGGAAGGATGGTCAAGAGGAAGGAGGGAATGATATGGGATAGTGTGTTAGAACAAGGGGGAACAAACAATGTGGGGTTAATAGGTGATTCCAAGAATCGACCTGCCTCCACGCAACCTCCCCCCAACCCCAAATGGTATAAAATTATCCCTCTACAACCTCCCAATAAAAATGACATGTAATATAATTTAGTCATGCATTAGTTTGTCTTTTATTATGTTTTGATAATATATTGTAAAACTTTTTTAAGTTTACATTTTAAGAAAACAACATAATCATTTTGTCATATATGCTCAGAACTACCTAGACATAGGTAAGGACCTAGAATGGTTTTGTCATTATTTTGTAGTGCACTACTCGACACTACTTGATATGTACTTCCATTGTCATTTCTTTGGTAGTGTCTTATAATATAAAAACCTCCAATTTTTGTTTTTTGTTTTTTGTTTTATCTCCCTAGAGAATAGACAATGATATAAAAGATACCAAGGAAGAGTCTCTATGTTCAATATATATGAAATCCATTCCTATCGTAATCCAAGAAGGGTTTATGCTTCTTCGTAACGATTAGAAGCGGAGTGTCTAAATACCTGACTGTGTAGACAAATTATCTAGACAAAAATTTACTTTCTATGATGTATAAAACACACACACACACACACACACACACACACACATCTTGAGGAAACCCTCTGGGCACTTTTCATCATCTTGAGGATGGTACCCAAGGTAAACAAATAAATGGAATTTTTGGAAACTTGATTCAATAAGGACATCGAGTGTGGCCTGATAATCCACAAGGAAACCAACCTAGGGGCTTGACCCCGTGACCTCTTGCTTGTAATTTATAGCACTTGATCACTTGAGCTAACCCACTGGGATATATGTGCACTTGTGTGTGCTCATGTTATTAGCTATAAGTTAGTACGAAAGGATGAAGCTCAATATTATGGATATTTTAATTGGGTGTTGAATTGGTTTCCCTAGAGGTAGGCCACAACTATGACGGGCTATAATTTATTTTATATAATATAAAAATAGAAGACTGTGTGCATATTTTTGTAATAATATTGTCTTCTCTATTCTCAATGTAGCATACAACAATATATCTTAGCATGATAAATATTTATGCAAAATCTAAATTGCATGCATAATATCTTACATGATTAATATGCTTTAGAGTGAATGTTTGTAACGGTGCTAGTTGTCATGGCTATGGATCTTTAAGAAGTTGTAGTTTTGACTTTGGAAAAGGGGTGGGTTGATACTTGAAGGGCCACATGAATAAGACTTTGAAGAAGTTCCAAGGGTTTTCTCCCAAGAAAGTCACAATGATCTTGATCTCCAAATGCACGTGAACCTTAAATATTCAATACCAAAATTTTTCTTCATTGTTTATAAACAAATTTGTATAAATAAAATATGTATCTATAAAAAAATCCAAAATATTACATGCAAAGAGTATTAAAATAAATTCTTTTCTCTCAACTCGAATGGGATGGTAGAAGTTGAAGCCATGCCACACACCACATGTTGGATGGTAGTGAGCATGCTAGGACATGTACAATTCGCTATAGCGATGGAGGTTGAGGTATTCAATAGGAAATGTGGTGATCATTCCAGTCCATCTTGATGGTGAACTGAGCTTTAATGCTTGGTTGTGGTGAAATTAATGGTCACCATGAATGGAATCAATGAGGGGGTCCTTTAGGCTCTAGCTAAGGCTTAATAAATTTAATTGGGCCCTAGGTGAATGACATTCTTGTCAACATGGAGAATATTACATTGGAATCCCTAGCATTTGCTTCACAAGTATGAAATCCAAGGTTAATAGTCCCTTTTCCAACACTCTTCGTTTGTGTTTAATGTTGGGTATGTGTAATATTCTTTGAAAAAATATCCCCACACGTTGCCCGCTGTGTCGAGCATATTGGGGGGATCATGTGGGGGCGAATCCCCCTTGCATGGGGGTTTGGGGACAACACCCACAATTTTTTTTTGGGGGTGGTTTTTTCTTTTAGCAATTTTTTTGTGCATGGTGGTTTTGTAGTTTCGATTAAGGAAATGTTTTTGTATTATAATCCATGGTAAATGGATTGGTAGATTATGGATACAATGGGATATATGTTGTATGTCAATACTATACAAAAAAATATATTAAATAAAAATCTTGTTGGTTTTTCGGTTTGGGTTTATAGGATAAAGTATTTGTGTTAATGTGTGTATTTTCCATTGCATTTTTTTAGATTTATTAAGAATATGTTTGCAACAATTAATTGTACAGGATTAAATCTTGCACAATTCTATTCTACGCTAGAAGAATCAATGAGGGAAAACAGGAAAAGTATGTCTAATGAACAAATTCAGGAAGACTTTGAATGATGGATTCCAAACCCAAGCTTTTCTAGAACCATGGATAACAATATTTATAAGCTCATTGAATTGTATTGGATGGACAAGGATTTTATGCTCAAGTAGTGATGGACATAAAATTCAAGGCATTATTCAAAGCAATCTATGGTGTTAACATTGAGGTGTCATCTCCCTAAGGCATGGAACATGATACAAATAAGACCATGGAAGCGTCTCCAAGTTTATTGGGTATGAAATCCATCCATATCCTCATCCAAGAAAGGCCCTTGTCCCTTCTTGAAGATCAGAAGGGGAGTGTCTAGAAACCTGAATGTGCAAATAATATGCCGAGGGAAAACTTTTCCCAATGTCTAGCATGTGACTGTCTTTCTTTCTTCTGGTTGCTATGCCACATTTTAGGGAGCTAAAGTGTGTGTGTGGATGAAGCTCAATATTATTGATATTTTAGAGGAGCTATAATATTTTTTGTATAATATAATAGAATATTGAGATGGGAAAAAAAAACTTCTCTTTTTCAATGTAGTGTTGAAATTTGTAACAAGAAATATTGAAAATGACAACAAGAAGAGGCTTCTAATTTAATTTTCAGTTGAAATTTCCAACAAGAAATAGTGAAATTGGCATCTAGAAACAACATCCAGAAAATAGCACCCATAAATGGCTACCATGGAGGCTTTTGATTTAATTATTTCTTAATTAAATTAGAAGAAATGTGTGTCAAATTTATTTATCCCTTAAAAAATTTAGACAATAAAATGTAATCTTATCTCATAATCACTTGTAATAGTTAACCGAGTGTGATAGACTCAGTTAGCTCATGAAATTTGAGTTGAGGGTGGTTAGTGAGGCATGTAGAGTGATTCTATTTGTTTTAGAGTCCAAGGTGCAGTTAGTGTATTAGTTTAATGCATGAGAAATCTGTTAACTCAATTAAGTGAGTTAAAATAAGTTTAACTAGTTTTAACTGATTGTTGCACTAGTGAGAGGTCAAGTGAATTAAATCATATTTAATTCACATCCAGTGATCTGTCAAGTGACTGATGATTTACTATTAATAGCTGCATGCATGTCAGTACTAATGAAGACCCAGTTGAGACAAAGGTTAAAGGGAAGTTATTTATCAACTATATTTATAGCAAATTGCCTGGGCACAATTATATAAACCATAGGATGCCCATGATGTATTGCACAGTCAAGGAAGGCTAATTATCCTAAATAATAGGGATTAATTGCCTAGGGATTGCATGAACAAGGCAGGCTGAAGACAAATTGAGAATTGACTAAGTGTTGGACCAATTTTTTCTGGATCATTGTGAGACAGTCAGGATAGTGCAGTAGACTCTTGTGATAAGAGTGCATTGTATTGTTTCATGATTCCTTGGTTCATTATACAATAGAGATAGAGGGGTTTTGAGCAGCAAGTTTTTCCCAGGAAAAATATCTTATATTGTGGATTGATTTGCTTTCTCTTACTTGGCGTGATTGTACGATCGTGTTTAATTTCCGCAAATTAATTGTAGAAGGATTCAAATCTTTCTCTAGTATATTGCATGATTAGATTGAATCCATTGGTATACATATTGTTTGTATAATTTCTACATTTTCCCTTAATTAAATTAGAAGTAAATTGTAATTCCACATCACATGATAACTTGTATGAGTTAACTAAGTCAGGAAGACTTAGTTAGCCCAGTCAATTCGAGTTGAGGATCAAACTAGAGGAATGTAGAGTGTTCCCTAAGTTTTAGGGGGCCCAACTGTAGTTTATTTTGAGTTGTAATTAATTAACTTAATTAATTTGAGTTAAAATCAATTTAACTAGTTCTAATTGTTGGAGAAACTAGTGAGAGGTCAAGTGAATTAATTTGGATTTAATTCACATGCAGTGATCAATCAGATAACTGATAATTCACTCATAAATAACTCATGCATGTCAGTTATGAGAAATACCCAGTTGAGATTGGACTTAAAGGGAAGTGTACTATCATTTGTATAATCATCCAAATTGTATAGGTGGTGCATGTAGTCAGAAGAAGGCCTAAAATAAATCATTCCTTAATTAGAGAACTCTTTAATTTTAACCATTTGAATTTCCTTTAAAAGGAGGAATGAAGGCACAAGTTTAATCATTGTTTTTGTGAGCAAGAGTTGGTGAGACCAAGCAATAGGAAGCACAAGTTTATGCGTGGAGCTTGTGAGATAAAGGTGTGCCAAGAGAAGCTTGTGCATAGGTTGGAATTGAGAAAGTCAAAGATAGTGCAGAGAACTCCCAAGTCTGAGAGAAGCATTGTATGTTTCATATTATTGACACATGCAATATACAAATAATGAGGTTTTTAGCTGAGGCTTTCCCTAGATAAATCTTTGTGTTGTGCGATTGAAATTATTTCTCTTTTTTGTTCATGTGATTATGCGATCGTAATTGGCTTCCGCAATTTGTAGAATAGATTCAATTATTTTGTTTTAGCATATTACAATATCAGTTGAATCTATGTGGATTTTCTACATGTAGTGTGCAAAAATATATCTTGGTGTAATAAAACTTGATGTGAACTCTAAACACCATGCATAATATATTATAAGATTAATATGCTTTATAATGCATATATTAAATACTTTCTTGCAAATAAAATGTGTATTGGATTATAAACTATTAGAGTTATCAAAATATTCCCACCGTACTTATTGATTTGACAAGAACTATTACCTCAAAAAAATAATTATAAATCCAAACCTCATATTTTTGTGTAAAATTAGTGTTTTTTGGGGTAAAAATAACTAAAATCAACCTCAAAATAAAAAAGTAGTGCAACTAGCAACACTTTTTCCCCATGGTGAGTAGGGTGAGGTGTTTTTTTGGGGGAGGGGGGTGGTTAAAATTAACACCTTTTGCAACCATGTCCTTAAAAACCTCATAACGTTACCAATAAAAACACTTAAAATTAAACCATAAATGGAAAAGTGATGCTAATAAAACATCTTCTTCTTCTTCTTATTTTGGCGGGGGTGGGTACGTGCATTTAGGGGGTTCAAAATTACAACTTCTTTGAAAGGATTTTCTTCACAACCTATAACATTGCAAATTAAAAACTTAAAAATCGAAAAATGGTGCTCTAAATAGTAGTCTATCCCCTTTTTCAAGGTCAAAATATTAACTTCTTTGAGATACATGGCTTTGAAAACCAATACCATTACAACTAAAATCTTAAAATCAGCTTATCGATCGGTTTCCGTAGAGGTAGGCCACAACTACAAGGGGGTATAATGTTTTTTATATAAGGTAAATAGAATAAGGTGTATATTTCTTAAAAAATACTTTCTATATTCTCAATGTGACTTACAACTATATATCTTAGCTTGATAAATCTTGATGCAAAGTTTGAATTACATGCACAATATCTTATAAGATTAATAATTTTTAGAACAAATGTTTGTAAGGGTACTAGTTGTCGTGGCCATGGGTATCTAAAAAGTTTTAGTTTTGACTTTGGAAAAAGGGGCGGGGTGCTACTTGTAGGACCACATGAATAAGACTTCTTAAAGAAGTTCCAAGGGTTTTCTCTCCCAAAAGTCACAATGATATTGATCTCCAATTGTATGTACACCTCAAAATATTCAATGCCATTTTTTTCTTCTTCATTGTCTATAAATATTTTTTTATAAATAAAATATGTATTTTTAAAAATTAAATGCAAAATTTTTCATGCAAAGAGTACCTATATTTTTTACTTGACACAAATGGGGTGGTGGAAGTCGAAGCCATGACACACGCCACATATTGGATGACAGTGAGCATGTTAGGACAGGTATAATTAGTTATTTCAATGGAGGTTAATATATTGAGTGGGGAATGTGGTGATCATTCTAGTCCATCTTGATGGTGTACTGAGCTTTAATGCTTGGTTATGGTCACATTAGTGGCCATTGTGAAAGGAGGAAATGAGGGGGTCCTACAGGCTCAAGCTAAGGTTAAGAAATTCAAGTGGGACATAGGTGAATGTCATTCTTGTCAACAAGGAGAAGATTACATTAACATCCTTAGCCTTTTCTTTACAATTATGAAATCCAGGTTAATACTCCATTTTTTATCACTCTTATTTTGTGTTTAATTCTATTCTAGACTAGAAGAATTAATGAGGGAGAACAAGAAAATAATGTCTAATGAACAAACGAAGGAAGAATTTGAAGGTTGGATTCCAAAAATGGGATTTTATAGAACCGAGGATAGCAATATTATAGGCTTATTTAATTATATTAGATGAAAAACGATTTTGTTGCTCAGGTAGTGGAGGAAAGGGGCCTCCATAAAAGGCCATGATCCATAAACTTGAATTGATGGACATTAAATTCAAGGCAATATCAAAACAATCTATGGTATTAACATTAAGGTTTCATCTCCCTAGAGTATGTACACTGATACAAAGGAGGCCATGGAAGAGTCTTTAAGTCTAGTGGGTATGTAGCCCATGCCTATCCTCATCTAAGAGAGGCTCCTACCCCTTCCTAAAGATCAAAATGGGAGTGTCTTTTTTAACACTTAAAATTACAACGTTTTTTAAACCATGACATAACTCTCTCTCTCTCTTAGTTTAGTGGGTATGTATCTCTCTCTCTTTCTCTCACACACACACAATTTAGTGGGAATGTGTCTCTCTCTCTCAGTTTAGTGGGTACGTATCTCTCTCTCTCTCTTTCTTAGTTTAGCCGGTACTTATCTCTCTCTCTCTCTCTCTCAGTTTAGTGGGTATGTCTCTCTCTTAGTTTAGTGGGTGTTTCTCTCTCTCTCTCTAACATCCTTTTAAATATTTGACAACTAAAGGGGGGCTTGTGGTTGTAATCCCCTCTAATTGCAACATTTTTTAATCTAGGGCATAAAAGTCATGTTTCCTCACAAATAAAATCATTAAAAAAACCCAAAAATGATAAAAACAAATAAAAATAGAGAAAATAAATAAAAAAAGAGGAATATATATTTATATTCCTCTTTTTTTTTTTCATTTTTACTTTCTATTTTTTTATTTGTTTTTCTCATCTTTTGGTTTTTTGTATTTATATTCCTCCTTTTTTCCTTATTTCTTCCTTTATTTTTATTTTTTTTATGCCTTGGCTTAAAAAATGTTATATTTTTCATCTTAAAAAAAGAGGAGGTTGCAACCACAAGCCCTGCTATTGTTGTCAAATGTTTAAAATGATGTTAATGTGAGTGTGTGTGTGTTTATGTCAATTAGGGTTATCTCGAGTGGTTGGGTGGAATGGTTGTTATCTTCCAGACCTAGGTTCAAATTCCTAGTAGTGACATGATGAGCATTATTGTAATGACTTTGTGCCTATGCATATTGTTGCATTGGCTTCGTGCCTTGTGAAATTTTAAGTGAGTATTCTTGTAGGCTAACTTGGTACCAACAACCTCATTCTAGCCCTTGGCCTCAACTTTAAAAAAGAGTTCAATACTAACTTTAATATATATATATATATAAGGAAATTAAAAAAAATAAAAAATAAAATAAAATTTTTATTTGTAAGCTAGAGAGAAGTTTTTGTCTTGATTGAAGGAAGCCGAAAAGTAGATAGGTTGTGTTGTTAGTATGCCATTAGGGAAACCAAATCAACAATAGAAAAAAGGTTGTTTAATACATATTGTTTGAGTGACATTGTCAGTTCAAAAAGCAAAGTTAAAAGCTTCAAATCTAAGATATTCTACTTTGCAGTAAAAAAGGTTCTATCGGCCTATGCTTAATTATAAAAAAAGCAATACTTCCTATGTTAAGAAAACCAAAACAAATATTGCATAGACTGTGCATATCAAGGACTAAGTTGGAGGAGACTTATCATTAGAGTATGTGAACAAGACAAATACATCCCTAGGTACTGGAAGTTGAGTGTCCATCTTCGTTGTCACTTGAGTATAAACCTTCTAGTCTAGTTCCTCGACTTGCAACTAGAGCTCATGCAATTGAAGAAGAATGGCATTATATTCATCAATTTCCAAATCAAGAGTTTACCCTTTCTAATTATGATATGCCAACATAGTTCTAGAGTCTTGAATTATATGGTATCATGGATTTTGGAGGTACCAATATTTAAATCCCACATTGGAACCTGTTCAAGAGCTTCCTCATCATGCAGAGAAGTTTGTTTTAGTCTAGCTTCAAGTTCAACAAAATCAATGGATGCTAGGATTGTAGGATGGGCACATTGATTAAAAATGGCCCTAGAGATTTTGGACTTGTGTTGGGCACAAGTGGGAGTTCAATAGTTAGGGCCTCTTTGATCATAGTTGTGTTTTCCCCATGCCATTAAAATTCCACAAATAAATTTTAAATAGGAAACCATCACAATATAAAGCCACAAAAGAAACCTAGTTGGAATAAGAATAGAGAAACTAAATACATGGATTTGAAATGGGAAGCTTTACCAAGCTAGGTCCACGTGACAAGGAGGTCAACATATAACAAAATATGATTTAGAAGCCGTTGAGATGTAGGAAACCACTAGATGAGATTTTCAACATGGTCCCTAGTATTCATGGCAAAGCATAAGGATCAAATATTCTAGAGGCTAGCCAGAGGTAGGTGAGTAACCATGAGGACAAGAACCATAATGCTAAGAAATTCCCCATTATTAACATTCATATTTGTGGTATGTACATGTCACAAAGGAGATGTGCTCACATTGTGTGTCCCTTCATGGAGTGGGAGAAGGGAGTCTAGCACCACCCTTCTGCTTGAGTAATTATGCTTCCCTATCACTCGATATGGGGTATATTAAAAGACGAACATACGGTTAGGTGTTGATCTAATTATGTGTAAAATAAAATGTAATTAAAAAAAAGTAATATAAAAATTATACTAAAACTTACCAAAAAAGCATTTCGAGTGGGGTGACCATTTTGAGCTCACTGCCCGATTCCTCCTAGCTTGTGTCTCCCTACCCTTCCCACCTGCTTACCCCCATCCCACCTCTCCATCCTTAACACTAAACCCTTAAAGGAGTGATGGGGCATGAGGGGAGTGAAATGTTATAGTGGAAGGGGAGTGGTGGAGGGTGCTCCCCTTGAGCGAGTGCATGGGGAGAACCTTAAAGGGGTAGTCTACCACTCCTTTAAGGTTCAAATAGTTGAAAAGTCAACAAGAAATGTGTGTCTAATTTAATTTTCCCTTAATTAAATTGGACAATAAAATGTAATCTTATCTCATAATCACTTGTAATAGTTAATTGGGTGTGATAAACTCAGTTAGCTCATGAATTTTGAGTTGAGGGTGGTTGGTGAGGCATGCAGAGTGATTCTATTAGTTATGGAGTTTGAGTTACATTTAGTGCATTAGTTTAATGCACGAGAAATCAGTTAACTCAATTTATTGAGTTAAAGTCAGTTGAACTAGTTGTAACTATTTGTTGCACTAGTGAGAGATCAAGTGAGTTAAATCAGATTTAATTCATATGTAGTGAACTGCCCTGCAACTGATGATTTACTGTTAATAGCTGAAAGAATTTCAGTTCCAGTGGAGGCCCAGTTGAGACAAAGGTTAAAGGGATGTTAACTATCAATTGTATCATTAGTAGGCTGCCCGGATGTAGTAAGACAACCATAGGATTTCCCATGAGCATTGCGCAATTTTGGAAGGTTGAATTTCCTAAAGAATAGGGATTTCATTCCACATGAATTGCGCAAGCAAGACAAGTTGATTAGAGGCAGGAAATTGGCTAAGTG
Organism: Pinus albicaulis; assembly: GCA_034641835.2. NCBI lineage: Eukaryota > Viridiplantae > Streptophyta > Pinopsida > Pinales > Pinaceae > Pinus > Pinus albicaulis. Next base: position 1,090,806,191 of record CM076580.1, read on the forward strand.
TTGTTTGATTTTGTCCGGGTCAGTGTGAGACAGTTGTGAGAGTGCATGAGACTCTTGTGAGAAGAGTGCATTGTAATTGTTTCATGATTCCTTGGTGAATATATAATAGAAGATAGAGGGGTTTTGAGCAGTAATCTTTCCTCGGGAAAATATCTGTGTTGTGGTTTTATTTTCTTCTTTATTTAATTGTTGTGATTGGCGATCGTGTTTATTTTCCGCAATTGATTTATAGAAGGATTCAATATCTTTCTTTAGTAGATCACATGATCGGATTGAATCCATTGATATACATATGTTTGTATAATTTCTACATGGTATAAGAGCACTGGAAATCACTATAGTGGGGAACAAATTGAGTTTGTGATTGAATAACATTCGAATTTGCAAAAGTATTATTGGTGCGACAAGCGGATCAGGATCAAGATGGCTTTCAATGGCTTGAGATTGGAGTATGCACTCGAGGGAAGTTCCGATTATATTGCGTGGAAATACATGATGGAGGTAGTTTTGGAGGACAATGGGTTGAAATAATTCATTTATAATGACATTCCCAAACCCACTGCAACAGATGTCGCTCTTCTTGATGCTTGGAAAAAGAAGGTTGCAAAGGAGAGGAGGATCTTATTGGAGGGAGTACGATACCACATTGTCTAAAGTCTCCATGGAAAAATGACTTCATATGCAATGTGGAAGGATATGACAGATCTGTTTTAGAGTAGCAGTGATCATAGAAAATTGGCACTGAAGGACAAGCTCAAGAAAATCAAAATGGAGAAAGGAAACACTATTCCGAAAAATTTAACCAAGTTTGTCCAATTTCGAGATGAGCTTGGGAGCGTTGGAATTACTATCGCAGATGATGAATTAGTGAGCCTAGCTCTTCTAGGCCTTCCCAAGAGTTGGCATAGTTATCAGGACTTTGTCAATGGGAAGGAGAAGCTACCAGATTGGGAACAACTTTGGTCAGATTTGGTGCAAGAATAATTCACATGGAATTCCAGGGATGGATCTTCCTCTAAGACAAATGATGAAGAAAATTGCGCCTTGGATGGTAAGGCGAAGAATGGGAAGGGAAAGAAACCCTATTCCAAATCTGATTCCAGCAAAGAAGGCAAGAAGTGCGACATGTCCAGAGTGAAGTGTTTTCACTGTCACGAGCATGGACATTATGCCACTAATTGTCCACAAAAGAAGAAGAACAAGAAGGCTTCAGGATCTGCAGCTGGTGAGGCTTTGGCCTCACAATTTGAGTTGGACTTCTCGCTTATTGCATGCATGGTGTCAAGTGCGATGGGATCAGTGTGGTACTTGCATAGTGGTGCATATTTCCACATAACGGGAGACAAAGAACTTTTCAGTAGCTTGGAGGAGAAGGACCTCCAAATGCATATTGAAATGGGTGATGATGGGAAGTACATTGCTATTGGGATTGGTAAAGTTACCTTCCATAGATAGTAAGGTAAACCCTTCTTATTAAAAGATGTAATGCATGTACCAAGCTTGAAAAATAATTTAGTTTCAGTTGCAATGTTGGAGGATAGAGGCTATTATGTGGTTTTCATTGAAGGGAAAACTTTCCTTCGACACAAAGCCATAGGACGAGCCAAGAATATTGGGATTCATGTGAATAATATTTATAAAATTGATGTATATGGATGCGCAACATTAATGGGTAAGGCAGACAAAGTGGTGAGCCTGGATGAGGGTGAGTTATGGCGCAGGAGATTGGGCCATATACACCACAGAGCTTTGAAGGTCATGCAACAGATGTCTACGGGTCTTCCCAAGGGTACTCTTGCGCACATAGACACAAGCAAGGGGTGTACCATGGGGAAGTATGCAAAGGGAAATTTTCACAAGAAGGAGGACTGAGCAACGGAAATACTTGAGAGAGTTCACTTAGATGTGTATGGACCATTCTCTGCAGCTTCGACAACAAAGCACAGGTATTATGTGATCTTTGTTGATGATTTTCTAGAAAGTGTTGGATCTACTTCATGCAGAAGAAAGATCAGACGTTCTCAAAAAATTGTGAGTTCAAAGCATTGGAGGAGAAAGATACGGGGAAGCATGTGAAGGCTCTTAGGAGCGACAATGGTGGTGAATAAATCTCCAATGAATTCAAGAAATTCTGTAGCAAAGAAGGAATTCAGAGAGAGTTGATTGTGCCTCATAACCCACAAAATAATGGGGTCTCATAAATAAAGAACAGAACAATTGAGGGTGCGACACGAGCGATGTTGCATGATCATGGCCTACCGTTGCATATGGGGTGGAAGCATGCAACACAATAGTATTTGTGCAAAATTGTAATCCTCATCGGATACTTGGCATGAGTACACTAGATGAGGCTTTTTCTGGTAAAAAACCTGATGTTTCATATTTTAAATTTTTTGGCTCATCTGTTTATTGCCATGTGACCAAAGATTTCAGGAAGAAGCTCGAACCTACAACTGAGATTGGGATATTTTTGGGGTACACTGATACTCCCCACAACTATCAGGTGTATTTTCCAAACAACATGATGACTCTTGTGAGGTGGGATATAAAATTTGATCAGGAGAAAGCATTGCGATTGTCCCTTGAGGGGGAGTTGGATTTGCATGCAGATGAGGAACTCTTGGTTCCAAAGAATGAACCTCAATATGTGGAGCAACCACATGCAAAGGATCATGAAGTGGCAGAAAATGATCACGCAAATCCATCCACCAGAAATGGTAGAAGGCGCACCACGAAAGCTGATAGATTGAGACTTGATGCGACAAAACATGTAGGAGCACCTACTCCACTGTGCAGACAGAGACAATCTCCAAACATGTTTACTGCATACATGGATCTTATGAGAAAGTGTATTGTGATAGAACCATCCTCCTTTGAGGAAGTAGTGTAGTAACCAATTTGGGTTGATGATATGTTTGAGGAGTATGAATCCATCGTCAAGAAAAATGCATGAGAAGTTGTCCCAAGACCAGTCGGAAAATCAGTGGTTGGATCTAGATGGATCTATAAGGTGAAGCAGGCGGTAGATGGGAGTGTGGAGAAGTACAAGGCTAGATTTGTAGCCCCAATATTCTCACAAGTTGAGGGGATTGACTATGAGGAGAATTTCACATCGGTTGTGAGGAAATCATCGATTAGATCTATCCTTGCACTCTCAGCGCAAATGGGGTGGGAGATAGATCAGATGGATGTGAAGGCTGCATTTCTCAATGGAGTTATTGAGGAAGAAGTGTACAGAGAGCAACTATAATTTTTTGTGATCTTTGACAGTGAGTCGCACATGTGCCAACTGTAGAGAACATTTTATGGGATGAAGCAAGCACCTCGTGCTTGGTACACTAGAATTGACAACTATTTCACCGGGTTGGGCTTCACCAAAAGTGAAGAGGATGTGAACTTGTACCAGATTATGGTTGATGTTAAACTCTTGATTATCATACTTTATGTTGATGATCTAATTTTGATAGGTGATGAGTAGATGATAACTTCTTCCAAGGAGGATCTTGCAAGGGAGTTCGAAATGAAGGACATGGGACTCCTTCACTTTTTCCTTGGTTTGGAAATATGGCAGCGAGATGGTGAGCTATTTTTTTCTCAAGGAAAGTATGCCTAAGAAATTCTAAGTAAGTTTCACATGGAGAGCTGTAAACCCATGGAGACTCCTCTTCCAGGAAACTGGAGGAGGGAGTATGCTACTTCAGGTGAGGTAGTGGACGCTACTGTTTACAGGTAGTTAGTGGGTTCACTAATGTACTTGGTGAACACCAGACCAGACATTTTCTACGCAGTTAACCAGCTGAGTCAAGCTATGGTTAAGTTGACCAAGCTCTTTTGGAAGGCGGGGAAGCATGGCTTGAGATATCTTAGGGGCACTAAAAATTATGGATTATGGTACAAATGGATAGAGGGAGTGAAGCTTCAAGGCCTCATTGATGCATATTAGGCAGGCAGTCCATCAGACAGAAAGAGCACGTCATGAGGGATCTTCAACATATGATCGACAACAGTTTCTTGGTACAACATGATGAAACGATCTGTGGCACTCAATTCAGTCGAGGCAGAGTACATGGCAGCAAGTTAGGTTTCATGTGAGGCCATCTGGATGAGGAAGATTCTTGTTGGTTTGTTTGGTTCTCAGATGGATCCAACAGTGATACATTGTGATAACCAGAGTTGCATTAAACTCTCGGTTAATCTGGTATTCCATGATAGGTCCAAGCACATAGACACATGGTACCACCTTCTTAGAGATTGTGTTCAGAGGTGCATTATGTTACTTCAGTACATTCCCACGGAAGATCAGGATGCAAATATTCTGAAGAAGGCATTCGAGGAGAAAATTCGAACACCTTAGAGGCAGGATTAGGGTAGATGATAATCCCTTTCTTGTTGAGAGGGAGTGTTGAAAAGTTAACAAGAAATGTGTGACTAATTTAATTTTCCATAATTAAATTGGACAATAAAATGTAACCTTATCTCATAATCAATTGTAATAGTTAATTGAGTGTGATAAAATCAGTTAGCTCATGAATTTCGAGTTGAGGGTGGTTGGTGAGGCATGCAAAGTGATTCTATTAATTATGGAGTTAACTCAATTTATTGAGTTAAAGATAGTTGAACTAGTTGTAACTGTTTGTTGCACTACTGAGAGATCAAGTGAATTAAATTAGATTTAATTCACATGCAGTGAACTACCATGCAATTGATGATTTGCTATTATAGCTGCATACATGTCAGTTCTAGTGGAGACCCAGTTGAGACAAAGGTTAAAGGGATTTTAACTATCAATTGTATCATTAGTAGGCTACCCGCATGCAGTAAGACAACCATATGATTGCCCATGATCATTGTGCAGTTTTGGAAGGCTAAATTTCTTAAATAATAGGGATTGCATTCCACATGAAATGCGCAAGCAAGGAATGCTGATTAGAGGTAGGAAATTGGCTAAGTGCTGGTCGATTTTGTCTGGGTCAGTGTGAGATAGTTGTGAGAGTGCTGGAGATGCTTGTGAGAGGAGTGCATTGTAATTGTTTCATGATTCCTTGGTGAACATAAAATAGAAGATAGAGGGGTTTTGAGAAGTAAGATTTCCCTGGGAAAATATCTGTGTTGTGGTTTGATTTGCTTCTTTCTTTACTTGTTGTGATTGGCGATCACGTTTATTTTCCACAATTGATTTGTATAAGGATTCAGTATCTTGCTTTAGTAGATTACATGATCGGATTGAATCCACTGATATACATATGTTTGTATAATTTCTACACAAACATGGGGGAAAGAGGGGAGAAAGGGGTAGTGGTGGGAAAACATGGACCCAAAATGGTTTTGTGATTATTTTTTAATGAGATACTCAATGCTAATAATTTGTACTTTCATTACCATTTTTTTGGTCATGTTTCATAATATGAAATCCCCCAATTTTTATTTATTTATTTATTTATTTTTTTAAGAAAAAAACATTGAGGTGTCCTCTACCCAGAGCATGTAAAACTATATAATATATGCCAAGGAAGGGTCTATAGTTTTAGTGCATATGCAGTCCATTCTTATCCTCAACCAAGGAATGTCCTTTCCTCTTCCCAAAGATTAGAAGGGAAGTATCCAAATACCTGATTGTGTAGATAATTTATCTAGAGAAAACTTTGTTTTCCTTAATGTATAATAATACACACACACACACACATAACTTAGGGAAACCACTAAGAATTTTTTCTTATTTCGAGGATGATACCCAAGGTATACCATTCAATTGAAGTTTTGGAAAAGTAACCCAACAAGGACAATGAGTGAGGCATAATAATCCACAGAGGAAACCAACCAAAGGACTCAACCTTGTGACCTCTTGCTTGTAATTCACAGTTCTCAACCACTCGACCTAACCCACTAGGATATATGTGTGAAAGTGTGTGCTATTGGATACATGGTAATAAGAAAGGAAACTCACTATTAAAATATTTTAACTAGTTGTCGATTTGGTTTCCCACAGAGGTAGGCCACAATTAGGAGGGGCTATAATGTTTTTTTATATAATATAATTATAAGACTGTGTGTCATTTGAGGTGATCTTAGGTGGTTGAGCGGAATGGTTGTTATCTTCCCCACCCAAATTCAAATTCTCACTAGTCATGTGATGAGTTATAATTTTATGATCTTTGCGCCTTAAAATGAAGAAACCAACAATTATAATCCTCTTCGAGCGGGAAACCTCCTTTTACTAAGGATACAATGAATCAGACAACATTTGATGATCCTAAGACTAGGTCCCCTTAGTGTATATATAGTATACAAATGGTACAATTATAATAACATGGGACCATGAGAGGTTATAGCCTACATAACAATAGAAATTTAATCACTCAATATTTAGGGCTTAATAAGGGGTTTTTGGGTTAACGTGGGGCTTAACATGCCCCTCCGCTTCAAATAAGTGTTGTCCTCAGCACTTGACTATATATGGGTGTTCCTGCATGAACTCATCTTCCTATGTCATTTATTCTAGTGGTAGGTTCTTTCATTTGATGAGGTACTCAGCAATTGCTCGATTTCTCATCTGCTTAGTCTTTGTTTCCAAAATTGTTTATATTTCTAGTATTATTTTCCCTTCTTCGTTAATCTTTGGTAGAATAGTTTGGACTAGGAACTTGTCACCAATTACCTTCTTTAAGAAAGAATCATGGAAGACTGGATGTACACATGAAGATGAGGCGACTCTAATTTGCAAGCCATGCTCCCAATCCTCTGCAACACCTTATAGGGGCCATAATACCTCGAAGCTAATTTATTGTCCTTCTTTTGTTGCTTGAGGGACATTTGTTTATATGGTTGTAGTCTCACAAATACCCAATATCCCACTTCAAATTCCCTTTAATTGCAATGTTGATATGATTATTGTTTCATCCAATTTTGTGCCATAACCAAGTTGTCTCTCAGTAGTTGAGAACCTCTTGTTGGTGTTGCATGTGGTCCTCTACTACTTGAGCCTTTATATTCCCTTTTAAGGGAGATGTGATGGATGGAGAATTATATCCATAAAGTGCCATAAATGGTAACATTTTTTATGAAGTATGGAAGGATAAGTTGTACCACCATTATGCCAAGGGCAACCATTCAACCCATTATGTCTATTTGTCAGATGCAAAGCAACATAGATATCCTTCCAAACATTTACTAACTATCTCAATTTTCCCATCAAATTGAGGATGATAAGAGGAGTTCTGAGCTAATTGAGTACCCAAATAAGGAAATAATTCAATCAATAAATTTCCAGTGAAAGTAAGATCTCTATCACTTAATAACCATTGGTATTCCATGTATATTTTGGATTGATTCCATGAATGATTATGCCACAATAGTTGATTTAAAGGGATGATAAAGAGATAAAAAGTGGGCATACTTTGTCATTCGATCTACAACTACCATAATGACACTGTTTCCTTCAGATTTGGGTAAATGTGTAATAAAATCCATCGAAACTTCTTCCTAACGTTGGATTTGCATGGGAAATGACCGAAGGAGTCATGGGGTCTCGATATTCTCTCCTTTATTTTGTTGGCATACCACACATTTCACCATAATATTTTTCACGTCTACTTTAAGACCTTCCTAAAAACAATCTTTCTCCTATGGTATGTCTTCCAGAACCCTAAATGTCCTCTTACAAGAGAAGTGTGCAATTCCAAAATGACCTTATGTTTGAGTTTAAAATTCTGACATAAGTGATCTTGATACCATAACAAGTCATTTTCCACATAATTTTTTATATTGCATCGAGGCCCTCCTGTATTTGTTGAATGATCTTGCATATCTTCTGATCTTGCTGCCAATCTATCCTTGCTTCTCACACCCATTCGTATTGTGTAATGGAAATAACACACAATAAACCATTTGTGTCTTCCTCTTTCCTTTAGAGTGCATCTGCCACAACATTTTGTTTTCCCTTTTTGTAGATAATTTCAAAGTCACAACCCAACATCTTTGTGTCCCATTTTTGTTTGAAGATAGTCTTTTCTCCAAGAAGTACTTTAGACTATCATGACCTGTTTTTACTTTGAAGTGACTTCCTATTAGGCATGGATGGCATTTCTTAACTGCATGTAGTATGGTCAACATTTTTTTTTCATATATGGGTCTGAGTAATTTCCTTCCTTTGAGTTCACTACTTTCAAAGGCAAGGGGCCTTCATTCTTGCATCAAAACTGCACCAATGCCATGGCCTAAGGCATTACACTCCATAGTGAATATTTTTGTGAAGTAAAGTTCTCTAAGATAGGAGTTGAACACATAGCCTCTTTATGTTATTCAAAAGCTTTGGTTGCTTCTTTAGTCCAAGAAAATGCTTCCTTCTTCAATTTTTTTTGTTAGAGGTGTTATCATTTGACCATAATTCTTGACAAACTTGCGGTAATAACCTGTCAATCCTAAGAATCCTCTATGTTTCTTCAAGGTATTTAGGATTGGAATTTCCCTCACTACCTTGATTTTTTTAGGATCCACCTTGACACCATCATGTGATACAATATTACCCAAATATTATACTTCTTGAACCCCAAAGTCACACTTGGAAGGATTCGCATATAGTTATTTCCCAAGATTTTTTGTAGATTAATGTCTTAAAAAAATACGAGCACAAATTTTCTAAGGAAGGGTTTGAAAATATAATTCATGAAGCTTTGAAATGCAGAAGGTGAATTTGTAAGTCCACATGGCATAACCAAAAACTCATAATGACCTTGTTATGAAACCAACTCACAAAATAGAAGAAAACATAGATCAACAACTTAGAAATCAACCTCTTCGAGGGGGAAACCTCCTTTACATTACATAAATGAAAAATTCTTGGATGATACAAATGAAAAAAACCTTCTTTCTATATATATAGGGGTCCAAGGGGTCACAATATAATCCTAGCCGACATAACAATAAAAATGTAAGGGCACACAAATAACAATAATGGGCTTCTATGGGGCACAATAACAACAATATGGGGACTACATGGACACAATAATAACAATAAGGGGGCTACACTAACAATAAAAATAAGGGGATACACTAGTATTATAGGGACCTAGCATGCCTCTCTCCTTCAAAAAATAATTTTCCTCAAATATGGAGTAGTTCTAGATGCTTATGTATAAAATTATCACCCTCCCATGTCAAATATTTAGCCTATAAGTTCTTCCACTTGATGAGATACTCTGAAATTGATCGATTTCGTAGCTGTCAATTTCTTGTTTCCGTGACAACTTCAGGTTCCAATATGATTTTTACTTCCTCGTAAAGTTCTGGCAATATTTTTTGAACTGGGAGCTTGTCACCTATAACCTTCTTTAAGCATGAAACATGGAAAACTAGGTGCACTCGGGAAGATGCAGGAAGCTCCAATTTGTACGCCATTGTACCAATCTTTTGCAACACCTTGTAAGGACCATAATACTTTGGTGACAGTTTATTATCTTTCTTAGCTTGCTTGAGGGACATTTGTTTGTATGGTTGTAGCTGTAAAAATACCCAATCACCTACATCAAAACTTGTTTCGTTGCAATGTTGATATGCCTATTGTTTCATTTGATTTTGCACCAAAGTTAGGTTATCCTTTAAGAGTTGGAGAACTTGTTTTTGATGCTCGATGTGATTTTCCCTGCTTGAAACCTAGGATTTTCTCTTAAATATGATGTGATGGAGGGTGGATGATATCCATAAAGTGACATAAATGGGGTCATTTTTGCTGTAGTATAGAAGGAAGTGTTATACCACCATTCAGCCAGAGGTAACCACTTGACCCATTGTGTCTGTTTATCAAATACAAAGCAACGAATATATCCTTCCAAACATTCGTTAACTGTCTCTGTTTTCCCATCAGATTGAGGATGATATGATGAGCTATGAGCTAATTGAGTACCCAAACAAGAAAATAATTTCGTCCAAAATTTTTATGTAAAAATGGGATCTCTGTTGTTGACAATAATCTTTGGGTTTCCATGTAGCTTTTGAATTGTTTCCATAAATGCAATAGCAATTGTACTAGATTTAAATGGATGAGACAATTCACAAAAGTGTGCATACTTGGTAAGTCTATCAACTACCACCATGATGACAGTATGTCCTTCGGACTTAGGTAAACCTATGATAAAATCCATTGAAACCTCCCCCCAACGTTGAATTGGAATGGATAGGGGTTGTAACAGGCTCGGGGTCTTAACTATATCAAGTTTATTTTGTTGGAAAACAAAACATTTTGCCACAAAAAATTTAATATCAAATTATAGGCCATCCCAAAAAAATTCCTTCTTGACCCTATGGTAAGTTTTTAAAAAACCCGAGTGCCCTCCTAAGGGAGAGGTGTGCAATTCCAAAATAATATTTTGTTTGAGTTTGGAATTCTTATAAAGAGATATACACGATCCTTGTACCATAATGAATCATTTTTCCAACTAAATGTTTCAGATGTACTGGGATCTTGTTGCAACTTTTGAATGAGTGTCCACACCTCTTCATCATTCTTCCATTCATCCCTTGCTTCAGTTATGCACTCAGGTTGGAAATAGAAATGGCACAAAGCAATGCTTCCACATCCTCATCCTTTCTTGAGAGTGCATCTGCAACAACATTTTGCTTCCCTTTTTTGTATATGATTGCAAATTCATAACCCGACATCTTTGTGACCCATTTTTGTTGCTCTTCTGAAGATAATATTTTTTCCAAAAATTATTTAAGACTATCATGATCTTTTTTTACCTTGAAGTGTCTTCCCATTAGGTAAGGTTGACATTTCTTTAGTGCATGTAGTATTGCCAACATTTCTTTCTCCTAAATAGGTTTAAGTAAATACTTTCCTTTGATTGGACGAGTTTCAAAAGCAATGGGTCTTCCTTGCATTAAAACCATAACAATTCCATTTCCCGAGGCATCAAATTCCATAATAAAGGTTTTTGTGAAGTCTAGCGTAGCTAAGACCGATGCTTGGCACATTGCCTCTTTAAGATGTTCAAAGGCCTTAGTTGCTTCTAGAGTCCAAGAAAATGCATCTTTCTTCAGTAATTATGTTAGAGGTGCCGATATTCTCCCATAATTCTTTACAAACTTGCGATAATACCCTGTTAACCCCAGAAATCCTCGAAGATGCTTTATGGTTGTAGAGATTTTACATTCCTTAATGGATTAAATTTTTTTAGGGTCTACCTTAACACCCTCATGAGATACAATATGACCCAAATATTCCAACTCTTGTAATACAAAGAAACATTTGGAAGTTTTTGCATATAATTATTTCTCCTCGAATAGTTTGAGAACCATGTCAACATGTTGAACATGATCCTTCCAAGACTTGCTGTAGATTAGTATATCATAAAAAAATACTAATCAAACCTTGAAATGTGGAAGGTGCATTAGTAAGGCCAAAAGGCATGACCAAAAATTCATAATGACCCTCATGAGTTATGAATTTTGCTTTCAGAATGTCTCTACTCTTCATTCTATTTTGATGATATCGAGAACGAAGATCCAGCTTGGTGAAGTAAATTTCTCCATGTAATTAACCCAATAATTCATCAATGATGGGGATGGGAAAATTTATCTTTAATAGTGAGTTTGTTGAGCTCCATATAATCCAGACACATACGCCATGATCCATCCTTCTTGTGCACCAATATTATTGAAGCAGAGAAAGAACTTTGACTAGGTTGAATTATACCAGCCTCTAGAATTTCTGCAACCATACATTCAATTTGACTCTTTTGGGCATAAGGATATCTGTAAGGCCTGATGTTTGGAGGAACAGTTCCTGGAATAAAATGAATAACATGATCATGATCATGAATAGGTGGGAGTCCTTTAGGAGTTTCAAACACCTTGGAATGATTGTCTAAGACTTTTTGGAGATATGGAGAAATAGGTGATTTTGATGTTTGAACCACTAGTGAGCATAGTTTTGCAATTACGCCTCGTTGTTATTTCTTCAGAAGCTTTAAAGTCACATTAGAGCTGATTATCTTTCCCGATTTCCCTGTGATACCCCATAATTCAACTTCTTTTTTTTCCCAAAAAAATTTAAAGAAAAGTTCTTGAAAATTAAAAGCTATCGTCCTCAAAGGTTGCAACCATTAAACTCCTAGTACAACATCAACACCACCCATTGGAATGGATAGCATGGGACTATTCAATACATATCCCCCCATGGTTAACTTGATATTATGGCACTTTCCAGATAAATTTATAGTTCCTCCATTTGCAACCATCACTTGACACTCTATTGTTGGGTATAGGAAGCAATTCAATTCCCTGGCTACCTTACAATGAATAAAATTATGGGTACTACCCGAATCAATCAACACTAATACATTTTTCTTATTGATATGTCCTTCTAGCTTGAGAGTTTGAGGAGTTGGATTCATTTCTTCTTTCTCTAGGGTTGGTTTCTAGTGTATATCCTCTTCTTTTGAAGTTTCTTATTGATTTTCTTCCTCCTTTTCATAATCTATGTAAAATAATTTCTTCTCAGCACACTTATGACCTTTAGTGTATTTTCTATCACAACTGTAGTAAAGCCCTTTTGCTCTTTTTTCTTCCAATTTTTGTGGTGTCAACCTTGTAGGTTGTGGAAGTCTAGGAGTAGCAACACTTCCATCTTTATAGTTGTGAGTGGTAGGCTTCCTTGTCTCCATAATTTTGCTTTCAATTTTTCTTGCCATCCTGAATGCCTTCTCCAATGAATCAGGTTCCCAAAGGCGAACCTCATGTTGGATGTTATCCTTTAAATTCCCTATGAAGACATCAATCCTGTATTCCTCTGGAATATCAATTACCCTTATATTCAATTTTTGGAAGTCCTCAATGTGCTCCACCATCGAACCATTTTTTTTGAGATTTGTCATTTGGCTAAAGAAGGTGTTGCTCTTTGTATCCTCATAATGTGCTATCATTTCCTCCATAAAAATTGACCAAGTGACAATTTATTTACAAGAGAAAAACCATAGATACAATACAAATGTATTATGTTTTAAATATAAAGTTGCAATGAGTACATTTTGTGTGTTTTGCACATTATGGAGATCAAAATATTGCTCCATCTGTAGTATCCATGTTACCGGATCCTTGCCATCAAACTTCCTCATATCGATCTTTGGAATATGGTGGGTCTTAAATCCAACATTAGAGTCTATGAAATCATGATTAACATTTCTTTTATTCTCATCATGAATTTCATCTACTACCGTTTTTCCATTAGGAATAATTTCTTGTAGCAGCTTTGTCAAACCTTCCTTCAAACTTTCCATGTCTTCTTTTAGACCATTCTTCATGTCTTCCATGTTGCCTTTCACTTTTTCTTCTATACCATTGATCTTATCTTCCACACCATTCTTCAAACCATCCATTTTAGCTTCCATGCCTTTCTTCAAACCATTTGTTAGCGCAAGGAGTCACTCCTTGACTACAAAGGAGTAAGCCTTACACATCATAGTTCATTTCAAAGAAAAATATTTTGAATGGTGGGATGGCTTCTTAAAGAGTTTGAAATGATTTCAACTCTTTTAGACCTTCATGCACTTGGCAAGCTGTGGCAAGTATAAATTATATGGAAAAGTTTGTAGTATAGGGGAGAAGATTGTGACAGATGAAAGGTGACAGATAGCTGGTACTCAGTCTAAGAAATAAACACATCCTAAATCAGTCACACAACTATAAGAGTGGCCTTTTACATAAAATTTGTTTTATGTAAAAAAAACAACATTTAGAAATTAGAATACATGCATAAATAATCTCATAAATCCTTCATGAAACCTTCACTAGCATGTTATACACAACATATAGATGATTTGCAGAAGACTGAACAATAGATAATTAATTATTAGATACTCTAACAATGCTCTTACTCCTACTTGCTAGCTTCTGCAACTCATAAATTAGATGAATAAAACAACAAGAGAAACACACCATACATTAGATAGCCCTTGAAACACAAAGTCCTCTAGCATGAAGTATAAAAAGGGGTTTTCTTTATTATGAAAAAGTCTTCAGATCGACCAAAATCCAACCTTGAAATGATATTTACAAATGATATTTATAGAGAAAGGCACCAATGCCATCTCACCTAAAAAGAAGGATCCACTCTTCCTATCATTACATAGGAGTTATAACATATTAAAGACATATCCTATCGAACTATAACTAATAAGACATATGTATATAGGAAGAAAAATACTTTTCAAACTGTGCTACTGAGTGTGTTGGAAACCTGCCTACTTTTCTGCTAATATGTCTGTCCATGATCTTGGTTCTTTAAAACCCATGTAGCTTCATTAAATGTGTCATTTCAAAACCTCAAAACCAGTTATCAACCATTACTTGACATGTCCATATCATTAGCAGTCCTTATCATCCTTGGATTAGCTCGAAAATTCTGTTGACAACTGTCAAAAATCATTAAAAACAGATGCTACCGGAACTTCCGGTAAAAAACTATAACTGCGCAAAAACTTTAATGCTACTGGACCTTCCGGTAGTGCTCTGTTTCCTTTTAAAAAATGCACAGCAATATATTTGAAAAATTCTAGGTAGATTAAAACATTCTGAAAATTGAGTTGTTCCAAAATATAACTAATAGGAAAAATTATACTTCATTGAGACATCCTTTTACCTCTCCTCCATATGAACTGCAACTTCTGCAAGCTTGTCTAAATCTGTTTTACTGTCAATTGCTGATTATTACCTTGTAATCTTGGTGGCTGTCTCTTTTGCAATGGCCTTTTTCTCTTCTGATCCCTTCTGGATTTTTCTTCTCTTGGAGGTTCTCGTTTGATGGTTTGAAGGAGATTTACCCTTTTCTTTCTTCTTGAACGCACTATATTCTGCAATTGAATGAGTTACAGTCTGTAACCCTTCAGATTTCCTCTCCACATCTATAACTTCTGTCATCAAGCTTGGGTTATGTAGGGCTTTGGATCTCGGCCTGAATTTGTTGCTAGCTCTTGTATGTCTTTTCCTGCTGCTAACAACATATCGTGCATCCTTCAGGAGCTCCTCATCTGATTTGGTTGGCTAATAATCCTTCTGAAGCTTATGATGGATGTTTGCTACTGAAACTTCCAACAACACCTGTTCTTTTTATTTTTTTGCAGCTGCAGTCTTTCCTTTCTGCCCTTTGGCATATACCTTGGGAAAAGGAGAAATAGGAGGCACAATCTTCATTATTTTGGCTTGCTAATAGATGAACCTTCTCCTTTTTCCAACTTCCCTTCAACTTTGGTTGGGAGAGTCTTTTACTTTTCCTTTTTGTCCTTATCCTTCTTGTAGATATTCACCTTCTTTGTTTTTCTTTTAGTCCTTTTACCAACTGATGAAGTAGTTGGTTTCTGACTTTCTTCCTTTTTCTCAGCATGTTGAGAATATTGTTGCGAGGCTAGAGGTTCCTAAGCAGGATTGTTTTGTGTAGGTACAGATTGGATTTCCCTATAAAATAGGAAATTCTCCCATGACTGGTTTCTTCTTTTGAGTTCTTCAACAATCAACACCTTGATAAGAGCTTGATGGTAGATGCTATAATCTGAAGCTTCTACATGGGTTTGTATTCTAGCTGACATCTTAGTCAATATTTTCAGTATGAAGAAAGGTAGGTTGACAGTCTTCATACCTACAAGGTGAAACAAAAACCTCATGTGATACAAAAATAAAATAGTATACGTCCTCTCACAAGTAAGATAGATCTTAATGAGCTTGACAGTTTCAACCCATTCATCCTTGAGATAACTACTAGGAATCCCTTTAGCCCATTTAGGGTCGTTGTATTCATACTTGATAAAGCTGTTCAGGTCTCCTCTAGTAATAACTTGGTTTTTGAACCATTTCTCCCCTTCTTGTGGGAGGTGGAAAGCTTCAACAATGGATTTTGTTAATACCCACATTTTGAGGCCATAAACATTTGCTTCTTGTCCATCGAATGAGAGGGAAAATTCTTTGGATACTCTTAGATGAGAGCTTCCTAACCTTGAGCAAAATGGGTACCACCAAGCCTGTACAAAAAAACTCTTCACATTCCGTTTGGCATCTATTAAATCAACCCCTTGAGGTTTAATACGCTTAAGTTTTCCTCCTTTATTCATCTAGGCAATAATTAAGGCTGTCTTCTAGATCAGATAGGTGTCAAGATTATAAAAACTTACTTAACAGGTGTTGCTGAATCCTTAATGTAAATTGTCTGAAAACTCAGTCTCCTCTTCAAGCTAATCACTGGAACTGCTTATTCACCAACAACCGAATTTAAAAACTGATTTATTTCCTTTTCTTTTGGTGATTTTAAGTCATATGTTGGTTCATTTTTCCATGTACAAGATATTTTCATAATGGGAAGTATCAGAACCGTATAACACACCTTGTGATATTCATAAGTATCTTTTAGTTGCCTACTTTGTTTCAAATTCTCTATAACAGGTGGCTGGAGCTGAACGATGTTTGAGTTGGAAGCCACCTCCATCTCATTCTTTATGGTAGGCCTAAAGTTTTGGTAGTGCTCATGCATGATTAACCAATTGATCACCACATTAAGTCGTAGATCCATAATTAATTTTAATAATAAATATGTACCTTTGACATTTGGGCACAACAACTTGGGCTAACAGACAAAACAAACAATGGTTGGTCTTCATGACTGTAGATTGACACCTAACTCTTCCACGTATTACCACTACTAACTCGACATCATTCAAACGTATAACATTTCCTATCAGGTGACATGGCTCATTATTAAAAAGATTTAAACCTTCGTTGATATCGTGAACATGTGGCTAACTCAAAAGAGGATGCACTTTTTTTCTTTTTCTTTTTTAAATTTTAAAATAGGGGAAGTTACTGGAACTTCCAGTAGCATCAGGTAAACGAAAACAAGCATAAAACATAGTTAAAACAAACTTCCTGACATGGTTAAAACAGACGCTATCGGAATTTCCGACAACGTTCTAAATTTTTTTTATCCTAAAAATAAAATGATTTAAAACACACTTATGAATAAGAATAGAACTATGCTAACACCATCCATCTTATCTTCCATTTCATTTTTTGTTACTCTTTGTGAGAGAGAAATTTGTTGCACTTGGTCTTGTAATTTTGATATATCATGTTGCATTTCTTCCTCTTCATGCATCATAGTAGAGATTTACGAGGGCTTAATGGGTGTGTAATTATTTTTGGGGGGAATTTTAAAACCAAATACCGATATCTATGCTTCAATATTCCCTTGGAATCACTTCAAACTAATTTTTCAAAGCTCATGCAATTAAAAAAAAAGAAAATATACACACCTTTTTCTTGCTTTTGAGGAGCTTGATATTGAAACTAATGTATCTATGTAATTTTGGATTCCCAAGTTTTGATATTAATTCTTGTAGTATCCCTATGAGTCTTCTTTCCAATGCCATAGGGCATACCTAATTTGGATTCTTCAAGGTAAAGTTATGCCTGATCTCCCACAATGTCCTAATTATGGACTGGTTTAGTAGAGCGAACTTGTACGACGTTCCATGCGTCACTGTTTCAACCTTCAGCTCTGAAATCAATGCAAAAGGACCTTGATTCCATGCAAGTTATGTCACTTTTTACAAAATTCCAATCTGATGCCTGAAACAAAAGTTATGACAATTTTTCCTCGGTCACTTGTTTGAGATGAAATTATGGAGCCAATAAAGCCCCTAACTTCCACATATCATATCTCAGAAAATATAGTGAACCAAGGTCTAAATTTTTTACATAAAGTTCATCAATATTTCAGCTCCACATGGTAAAAATTTCAGCTTCTGAATCCTCGCATTTTTTTTTTTTATAGCAAAATTTCCAAGATGGCTTGTTTGAAGAAGCGAAATCCTAGAATCCCAAGCTCTGATACCAAATGTTATGAAACCAACTCACAAAATATAAGAAAAGATAGATCAATGTCTTCAAAGAAGCCTCTTTGAGGGGTAAACCTCCTTTACATTATATAAATGAACAATTCTTGGATGATACAAATGACAAAACCTCCTTTCTATATATAAGGGCCCAAGGGGTCACAATATAATCCTAGCCGACATAACAATAACAATGTAAGGGCACAAAAATAACAATAGTGGGCTTCTATGGGGCACAATAATAACAATATGGGGACTACATGGGCACAACAATAACAATAAGGAGGCTACACTAACAATAACAATAATGGGATACACTAGTAATATAGGGACCTAACATACCTTCATGTATTCTAAATGCTATTTTTGTAATGTCTTCTTGCCTCATTATAATTATGATATATAGAACAAAGATCCAACTTAGTAAAGAAAATTTCTCAACACAATTCAATAATTCATCAACAGGAATAGGAAACTTATCTTTGTTTGACATTTTTTTGAGTTGTCTATAATCTGGACACATACACCATGAACCATCCTTTTTTATAACCATCACCACTAGTGAAGAGAAATCTCTTTGGCTAGGTTGAATGATGCTCACCTCTAACATTTATTGAACCATACACTCAGTCTCACTCTTTTATGCATGTGGATGTATATAGGGCCTAATGTTAGGTGGTACACTTCTAGGTTGCAAATGAATAACATGGTCATGATCTGGGATAGGGGGAATATCCTTATGGATTTCTCCAAATACCTTAGGATGATTGTTGATAACATTTTGGTGATCCACATAAGCATAGGATATAGATGTTTGAACGTATAATGAACACAATTGTGAAACTACACCTTGGGGTCACCATTTTGGAAAATTTTCCATGCAATTAGAGCTTGTCACTTTATTCAGTTTCCCTTGGATACCTCTAAGCTCAATTTCCTTTCCTTATAAAAAAAAGATTATGAGAATATTTTGAAAATCAAGGGCCATTATTCCCAATGATTGTAACCATTGGACCCTTAATACAACATCAACACCACCTATTTGAATTGAAATTATGGGACTAACCAATAAATACTCCCCCATATTTAGCTTAATATTGTGGCACTTCCTTGAAAAATTTATGGTACCTCCGTCTGTTATCATCACTTGAAATTATGGTGCTAGAAATAAAAATCAATTATTATTTTTTTCCAATTTGTAATTGATGAAATTATGGGTACTACCTGAATCAATCAATATTGTTACATTTTTATTTTTGATATATCCTTATATATTGAGGGTTAGTGGAGTATTGGTGCTGGCCAATGCATGGAAAGAGATTGTTGGAGTAGCCTCTTCTAGCTCTTGGTCTTGTGAAGTTTTCACTTCTTTATTGTCTTGATATTCTTCATATTCACAGTTTATGTAGACTAATTTCTTCTCACTGCATTTATGCTCTTTACTATACTTTTTATCATTGTTGAAAAATTGTCCCTTTGCTCCTCTTTCATCCATTTTCCGAGGAGTCAACCTTGTTGGTTTAGGAAAGGGGAGCATGATTTTCCCTATAGTTATAAGTGAACAACTTTTTAGTGGCCACATTTTTACTTTCAAATTTCCTTGCTAGAATGAAAGCATGCTCTAGAGGTTTAGATTTAAAGAGACACGCCTCATGTTGGACGATTTCCTTTAAAGTTCCCATAAATAGGTATAACAAATTATCCTCTGAAATATTATTTAATTTCAGACTCAATTGTTGGAATTGTTCAATGTGCTTTGGAACTAGACCTTTATGTTGAAGATTTACCAATTGGCTATAAATGTGTTGCTCTTAATATCCCCATAATGCGCTATCAATTCTATTGGAATCACGATTGACGTTACACCAAAACCCACAGGTTTTAGTAAATGGATGCATTTCTAGAGTTAACGGATCCCTAAGAGGCGGTTAAGCACATGTTGTGAAACACATGGAGAACGTTGGATTATCTAATGACCAACAATCTCTCCTCCCCTTGTGTGAGTCAGGGGTGTTTCTAACTCGAGATATTTGGATCTTATGCCATTTGTTGGAATCACGATTACCGTTACACGAAAACCCACAGGTTTTAGTAAATAAACGCATTACCATAGTTAAAAAAATCCTCGAGAGGTGGTTAAGCATATGTTTTGAAACACATAGAAAGCACTGGATTATCCAATACCCAACAAGTTCCTCTATGAAAATGGACCAAGATATAACATAATCTTTCTTTCTTTCACAGATTCATTGATACCATACATGTTGGTATTGTTCTAAAAACATGAATGCAATATTTCACTTTTGTAATGATGCCACTTGGTGGAGATGAAAGTGTTAGCCACCTATAAAATTTATCATATAAAATGGTGGCTAAATCATTTTTTTGAGCCTTCAAGAATTTTTTTTTATTGCTAAAATGTTATCTCTTGAAGACTTATGAAGACATCATGCCCTTTGTTTAAATCTTCACTGCTGTTTCCCTCTTAATTATGAAAATTTGCTGTTTTCATGATGAAAAGACTACTACAAAAGTCCCCATTTTCCCCTCATTTTAACCCTTTTCTCACTCAAAACTAACCTTCATTTTATTCCCTTTTCCCCCCCATCAAATTCCTCTATTTTTCATTTATTTTCCTTTCCCCTTCATGAAAATCCTTTTACAAGGTTTAAAACTCATTTTTGAACCTTGCCGAAACCCCCAAATCCACCAAAAAACCTTGAAAAATTCATAAAAAATAAGTTTTTTGACTATAGGCTTAAGCCCCTTTGGGCTAAGTCCTAACCACTTCCCCACATATACCCAGACCCTATAACCAGGTGCTAAACCCTTTGAGCGCTTATCGCATCGGAAACAATTCATGCACGCAAGTCTTTTGGCTTTTACGAAAAGTCCGATGCGATTAGCCCTTTGAATATAACCCCCGATCCCATTGCCACTTCATAAAAACCCAAGAGCCTACAATCGAGCGTTTAAATGTTTATATAAACCTTCCCGATACTAAACTCCCTTTGCATTTTGTAAAAAACCCATTTTCCTAAGTTTTGGTCTAAACCCGCCGGTTCATGTTATTATATGATAAAGACCGTTGATCTAAAAACCCGATCAACGATGAATAAAGTCTCGCATCTGAGATTT
This sequence comes from Pinus albicaulis, assembly GCA_034641835.2. Lineage (NCBI taxonomy): Eukaryota > Viridiplantae > Streptophyta > Pinopsida > Pinales > Pinaceae > Pinus > Pinus albicaulis. The sequence goes on from CM076580.1 coordinate 1,090,827,199, forward strand.
TCTAAATGGGTAGATTGAAAGACCCTCACCTTGCTTCCAATGCCGATTGGCCCTTATATATATAAGCCCCGGGCCTTGCTTTCCCTATGAACCAACGGCCCCGCAATCGGGTGCTAGAGACATAAAAAAACCCATCCCCGATGCTTTTTCCCTTTGTAAAATTCATAACCCACTTTTTCCTATGTTTATATTAAAACCACCTGTGTAATGTATTTTAATGAAAAGGACCATCGATCTAAAAAGATAATCGATGGTCGAAAGGATCTCGCATCGGAGATTTTTCAAATGGGTAGATTGAAAAGCTCGTTCCTCCCTCCCGATTCCAATTGGCACCTTTACATAGAAACCCCGGTCCCTTTCACTTGTTCATATATCCAAAGGCCCCACAGTCGGGTGCCAAGCCTTATATATAACCCGCCCCGAAGCTGTTAAAACCTTTATTTTTCATTGAAATTTGGGTTTTCATATGTTATAAAGGATTTTCTTCCTGTTCATGTTTTAAACGAATCCCGACAGTTGATCTTGAACCAATCAACGATCAGGAGAATCTCGCATCGGGAGATTTCATTGGGTGCACTTATCATTTTATTTGCCACCTCCGATTGGCCACCTTCCGATCCATCCTCCACCGTCGATCTGATCCACAGATCGACGACCCACAGTCAATCACTTCGGCACTGCTTATCCCTCGCCTCCTCCGATCGTGAACCTTCCGATTAGATTTGGACCATCCTTACATCCAGATCTAACGATCCAGATTGCACCTTGCCACTTTGGTTAAAAATCATATAATCTGTTGTTTAATGTTTCAGGGCCAAATCTCAGCTGTGGATCTCTGCAGATCAACGACCCATATTAACCCTTTCTCTGCCTCATTTATTTTTTCCATTTATCCCCAGATTCAATCTCCACCATGAATCCTGTACATATAACGGTTCATAATAATCCCGACAAGCTCGACTCCTGTGGGTCCTGCCTTCCTACAGAGTTGATCCCAACCGTCCGATCTCTGATCCAATGGTCCTGATTAAAACCACCCTGCCTCTTATCCGCCTGCGCATCTTGCAGATATCACGCTCTCCCACAGCCGTCCGATCTAAGACCCCAAATCTGATGGCTGGCGCGTAGTTTCGCGTAACTTTGAGCACGACCGTTAATCCCCAAAAATTACGCGATGTAGGCGGTATTGAAAGGCGAAGTGTCAACCTCTAACGCATATCGCGTCCAAAAAGCTAAAACTGCTTTCCTGCCCTTCTGCTACGCGATACTACTGGTTTTCTCCTCTAGAACCTCTTTCCCCTATTTCCATTGCTTTTTATCGCATTCCTCCTTGACCATTGATCTCTGTAGATCAACGGTCCCAGATCGTTTTCGCATTGCTTCATCGCCCTCCGCCTTTCACCAAGGGGCTTCTAAAAAGTGATCTAAACCGTTGATCTTGTCGGGCTAATCTAATCCAACAGTCTGCATTATCCGGGAAACCCCAAATTTCATTTCAATACATTTCCTCCGCCAAAGGGATTTCCCGCTTATTCCTTTGTATTTCTTCGCATTTTCGCCTATTGTAATTATAATGTGGCCCCTTCGCGTTATATCATTACGATTGCTCTTGACCGTTGATCAACACTGATCGACAGCCTAGACTTAATCCTCTGCACCAGATTATGGTGGAGGGGAAGTTGCTGATCATTGTACTGTATGTAGATGATCTGATTTTGACGGGTGATGAGCTGTTGATACTTTCATGCAAGGAGGATCTTGTTAGAGAGTTTGAGATGAAGGACTTGGGCCTCCTTCATTATTTCCTGGGATTGGAAATTTGGCAGCGCAGTGATGGACTGTTTGTTTCTCAGGGTAAGTATGCCCGGGAGATACTGGAGAAGTTCAACATGCATGGCTGCAAGCCTGTTGATACTCCTCTTCCTCGAGGTTGGAGGAAGGAGGATGCTACTTCAGCGGAGGTAGTGGATGCCACTGTTTATCGACAGTTGGTGGGGTCGCTTATGTATCTGGTCAATACACGACCCGATATATGCTATGCTGTTATGTCATAATTATAACTCAACTTTCACAAGCTTGTTATAAGCCCACAAGCTCTTCCGGGAAGCGTTACAAAAGCATGTATTGCGTTATCTTATAGGCAATACCTGGATATGGCTTGTGTAGCGTACAGAGGATGTCGAGGTGAAGCTATGGCTTCACGGACGCATTGGGCAGGAGCCCAACTACGTAAAGAGCACATCCGGAGGGATCTTCGCACGGTCGACAATGCTCTTGGCACAGCAGAAGCATAGATCCGTGGCACCCGCCCGGCGTAGGTCGAGAGCATGGCGGTGCCAGCTGGCTGCATGCGAGGCCATATGGATGAGGAAGATTCTGGTCAGGTTGTTCGGGTCACACTTGGAGCCTACTGTGATTTATTGTGATAACCAGAGTTGCATTAAACTCTCGGCTAATCCAGTATTTCATGATAGATCCAAACACATCGACATCAGGTACCATCATATCAGAGATTGTGTGCAGTAGAGAATCATGTTACTTTCATATGTTCCCACGGAGGATCAGGATGCTGACATCTTGACGAAGGCGCTCACCAGGAGCAAATTCGAATTCCACAGAGGCAGGATAGGGGTTGCAGATAATCCATATCTTGTTGAGAGGGAGTGTTGAAAATGTAACAAGATGATGGAGCTTAGTGAAATGAAGTCGCCTTCACTAAGTGGGCCCGCAGGCTATTTTTGGCGCAAAGTCTATTTTTAGACTATGTCTATTTTTAGACATATGGATCATGGTCTATGAGTTGCAGGATGCTATTTATGGATGATTGGTCGAGTTGGTAAAAATAGATGGACCTCTATTTTTAGACATTGGGCGGTTTTTATTTTTAGACTGTCGAGCTAAAAATAGAACAGTCAAATATTATTAACCCTTAATAATATTTAGACTATAAACATTATCTTTTCCTCTTGGAGCACTTCAGTTTGATGCTTGGATGTGGCACATGCAGCTGACAGAAGGAAATACGATTTTCCTAAGGGTTAGTTGAGCTATCGCATGGTTGACTTCAGTTAGAACTCAAGTGGCAGAGTTTGGTGGAGTTGATGAGACAGTTGGTGGAGTTGTGTTCGTTTTAACTTAGTTGAACTAGTTGTATTTAGTCTAACTGACAAATACACTAGTGATGAGTGGTGTGAATTAATTATTAATTTAAATTCACTAATTATTAACTCATAAATCAACTAAAGAACACATCAGTTAACTGCAATGCATGGACAGTTCAGTGGAGACCAGTGTTAGAGGTGGGTGAAAGGGTGAGTCTACTATCAGTTGTGACTATTGGCTGTGCATGAGATTTGCACAAACATTGATGGAGATTTCCAATGAGGATTGCGCAGTTGGAGCTAGTGGGATTCGAACTTGGATCTCATCATTAATCAACTTGGATTGCGCAGTAGAGGCAGGCAGACTTGTGGAGGAGATTTGAACCCCTGACTTGTTCAAATCTCATATAGTTTGTGTGTAACTTTTGGAGATAGTACTGAGTACTTGTGAGGAGTATTGTGCTATGTATTGTTACATGTTATCTATCATTATAATATACAGATAGTTGGGGGTTTTCAGCTATTTCTTTCCCCATTACATCCTGTGTTGATATGTGTGCTTGATTATGTTTTAATGAGCGCATGCGACTGCTTTCTATTTCCACATATTGATGATCAATTGTAGAAGAGGTTATGTATTATGCATGAAGCTTAAATAGTGTGTAATCAGGATAATCTCAGTGAATAACTCAGCAAATTATTCAAATTTCTACACAATTTGTGTGTTTTGTTGACTTTTTGGCCAAAAACACACAGTGCTGTCCATAAGCGCAGTGCCACCATAGGCAGAAAATAGGTCCTGTTGTAGCCAAGTTTTGGGGGCCTTCCCGATGTTGGAGTTTGCTCCGTGATGGCTCGTTGGAAAGCTTGTTGAGTCCTCTTTCCAGATATGCATTTTATTTTTGTTATTGAGCACTTGTAACCTATTCAAAAAGTTAATTTCCCAAGACTTCCCTGAGCGCAGCGCCAGGCCTGAAAAGGAGGCAGAATGGTGAAAAATGAGGTGTTTTTTGACCTTTTGAGGGGTCAAAACTACTCCAATTTCTCTAAAATTTGGTGAGAATAGTGTGCTAGCCATGAGGAATCCAAAAATTTATAGTTTTCCCTCTGAGGATTCCTGAGGGAAAAGCGTAGCACCAGTGGCGCTGCGCTAATAGGCCTTCAAATTCTCAAAAAACAAAAACTTGCCCAAATTCCTTCAAAATTGGTGGAGGTATTCTTCAAGGGGTTTGAGAGACCTGTAGGGAAGTTGATTCCAAAATTCCAAGTCTAGCTTGGTATTTTCCTCCTTTTAGTGTTTGAATTTTGTTTTGGGCCTTTTTGAGTTTTCCCTTGCAACTTGATTGCTCCGGGCATAATGTTTGGTCATGCTTTCTTTGTAGGTCAAGGCCCTTATTATCTTCCTTATATGCTTGTGCTTATTCTCAAAAGAATTCAAGGTTATGTATGGCCATGCAAAGACACATTTCTAGCTTTCTAAATCTCTGCATCTTCACTATGGAGTGGTAAGCTAGTGGCCATTCCTTTTATCTTCTTTCTTACTATCAAGGTTGATGATAGTAAACTCTTGCTCAATCTTATGCTAATATTTTCCTTCCTTTACCTTCTCTTTGCCATCTGTCTAGTGGTTTTTATGAAGTGAGGAAAACATGGTTCCTTACCCTTTCTAGAGGCAGCAAATGCATACCCTATTCTTTTTGTGATAGGTCAAGGAAGGAGGTTTGTTAGTGATCATAGTAGTGTCTTCCTCTTCATTATTACTCTTAGTATCATTAGGGACGTTATTGTTTCTCACTATCAATTTGGCTCTGAGATTTTCTACTCCCCTTAGCATTATTTCTATCAATGTAGGGCTCACTATCTCCAGTCTCTTCATCTTCCTCACTATTATCATCACTTTTACTGTCATGATATTCCTTAGTGTCACCATCATCACTAGCCTTATAATCAGTTTGCACATTCTTCACTTTTATTTTGTTCATCATTAAGGCTGTTTTTCTCTTTACCTTCTGCATTGTTATCATCCTCATTATCTCTGTGGAGCTGACTATTATAACCTTTATTGACACCTCCCCTAACACCTTTGACTCCTTTGCAGGCTCTTTAAGGCAATTTGAAGGGTGTTCTTGAGCCATTAGGAAATTTTTTTGCAAGTTTGGAGGACCTCCGCATTAGTGTAGCGCCCTGCCCAACTGTCGGGTTGGCCTGTGGGCGCAGCGCTGGAAAGTCGTGCCCCTAGTTTGAGCGCAGCGTTGGGTGTTCAAAAAAGGGTGTCGGGTCCTGGGCGTGTCGGGCCCATCTGTGCATAGCGCCACCCGATTCATGTAGCTTCACTCCTTATTCGTGCAACGCCGTTGAAATTTGAACGGTGGAAAACCCGATAAGCGCAGAGCCAGGGCCTGTGAGCGCAATGCCACCCGATTCGTGCAGTGCCAGGGACTTAGCCCATAAACTGTCCAGAAACTCAGAAATTTCTTCAGTAGGGTTTTTTTGCTTTGAAAAATGACAAGTGAGTTTGAAAAGATAACTGAGGAACCTTTATACCCTTTGAAAAATAAATAAATTTTTATAAAATTCTCTTTTGCTAAGTTTGTTTATGTCACTTTATGAGTTTCACTGATATCTTGTGACCCTTTTTTGTAGGTGATTTACAACTTGCCAAAGTGATTTTCCTTTTTTTGGTGAGGGTGTGATAAAGAGATGGAGAGGTCTTTTTAATCTTCTGAGGGCCTTGGAACTGTCAGAAACCTATTTCTGTATTGATAAAATGATAAAACATGTTTCATCCCTTTTTTGATATGTCTAGATGTTAGTGACCTTAAAACATGTTTCTCCTCACCTTTTTACTGATTTTGACAGTGACATGTCCATTTTGAAAAATATTATGAATCCTACCATGCTGTGTCTTCCATTGGCCACTTCTGATTTTTGCAGGTGCCTATGACACATTTGTTTTTGTTCCCTTTTGTCACTCTTTGGAGTTTGATAACCTTCAGTCACTCAACAACAAACTCCTGCTCATGTTAGTTTTTACCTTGTAAACCAGAACTCATAGTTTCACTCTTTTGACCTTTTGAAGGCAATTGTCTGCACTTGAAATCTTGACCTCTCTCACCCTGATACTCTTTGCATTCTTCCCTTGGATGCAGTGAAGCACTGTTACCTGGGCAAACACTAGGAATCACCTTCTGATATCTTCTTTAACCTTTTGCTGTCATGATGGAGGCCCATCATCCTTATTTCATCTGCTTTTCCTATCCTTCCAAAACTTTAAGTTTTAGGGTTATTAGAGAAAAATAATTAGTGTTGTCTTCTAAGTTCTCTATAGCCCTTTCAAGTTCATTCATTTATGTTTAGTTCATCTCAACTTTTTCCCTCTTTCATTTATAACTTATAAAAATCTTCAATGTGCTTGGTTGTGTTGATATGCCTCCATCCTTGTAGTCTTTTGCATTGGCTTCTTGCTTGGCAACACTGTTTAGCCAATCAGTCCTAAAAACCCTGATTCTCTTTGAGCATAGGCCTACTGCCTCTCCTTTGCTGTGGCTGTCCTTAGTGATTAGCTGGCCTCTTACCTTACCTCAATTTATGCTGATAGCCATCTAAATCATTCCTGCAGAAATGTTTAAGATGCGCAGTTATCCTCTGGCAGAATGCTGTCTTTGGCAAAGCAATCCTTCTTGAAGGTCTCTTTTGATTTAATTTGTACAAATAGTTACTTGACCTTCTTTCACATTTGGTTTCATCCTCTTGGCATAAGAAAAACAATGTTTTTAAAACACCAAAACAATCCTATAACCTATGAAACCCTAACTGACCTAGTGGGAGGCTCTTTGGGTTGGCCTTTGGCTGAAAACTTGACTTTGAGATTTTCAAGTGCAAAACATAGATTTTGACAAACCTTATGCATTGCAGACCCAAAAATACTGATTTTGATTTATCTGAAGAGCCTAGAAGGGTAGCTTGAGACCACCAATGCTTGAGGCACTTGGTGAATAAGGGAAAAGGTTAGGCTACTTGGAAACCCAAGGTGGAAGTGGAAGGGTTAGGCAAGTAAAAACAGAGTGATAGGTTGACCATGACATGATAGGATAGTAAAGTAGTGAAAAATTTATCCTAAGGATAATGAAGGCAGTGAGATTTCTAGAACTCACAATATTCATGAATTTTGTTTCTAGAAATCTAGGATAAGCATTTAGTCATCTATAAAAAGGAAAAAATTAGTGATGAATAATAGTGGCTCCACTTGGGGAGGGCAGCTCCTTTTCAGGAGGTGTCTAGAATCTCAGATTTCTGGTTTTATGAAGACCAGTGCCTCATCCATTGGGCAAATTTTTCTTTCTTTTTATTTTCCGATGCTTCTTTAAAGTTGTCACCTCAATAATCTGAAAAACATGATTAGCTCAACTTCATCTCTACCTACCCAACCTACTTGCCTTACATTTTTTCTTCCTTAGGTGCACTTGAACTGGAAAACCCTTGACATTCTTTTCTTTTGAAAGCAAAACAAACTATCTACTTCTACTCTTATCACTTCCAAGAGTTTAGATTAGGCTAGTGAACTCTTTTTATTCTCTACCTAGACTATTTCACTATTAAGATTAAGCTGTATGACAAACTTCATTCTCTAAGCTATTGACATGAAATTGAAAACATGGTTTAAATCAGGATTAGGCAATCTGACTTACCATGGGTTGTGGCATTAGGAAAAGCTGCACACAAACATTATTTTTGTACAAACAAAACTAGAAAAATAAGGGTTGTGATTTATCATTTGGTATGCATCCCCATTTTTCTCTTTGGTTAAGTTTTGAACATGTGGAACCAGTATCTTTCATTCCAATCTATCCTTTTTGACAAGTCAAGTTTGAATGATTTGACAAGTTCTCTTTCACTAATTTATCAGCAATAAATTGAAAACATGTTCAACCATGATTAGGCTAGATGACTGAACAAGACTCTTTTGAAAAAGTAGTGGCATTTAGGCTTGCACACTTTTAGTAGTACTCTTTTTTGGGTATGGGGCTGTACCTCTTTTTCAAATCTGCCCTCTTTTTCATATTTTCTCTGTTTTTGTTTTTTTCATTTTGGATCAACATTCTAAGAATAAAAACTAGAAATATGCTCATAGTGCTGAGCTTATTTGCCTGCCTATCTATCCTTATCTAACCTATACATGATATACATTCAGTTGGTGAACTCTCTTTTCCAATATAACCAATCAAGAAAATGATTCCATGAGTGATCTTGGTTCAACTCTTTGAGTATGTGGAAGAAATCAAAAGGCCACTCCCACCTCACTTTTGCTTGAACAGTAGTGCTAAAATGTTCTTGAAATTCTGCATCAAACTGCTCTTGACATGTTTTACTCCCTCTTCAAATGTCTCTAACAAATCAACAAAGGGATCTTGAAACGATACCTGAATGTGAAGATTTGGAAAATAAGCTTGATCTAGGACTGCTTCTTCCTCCATTTGGCTAAGCTTGAGATTATTTTGGGAAAGAAACTCCACCTCTTCTTTATGATCATCAGAACTGGCAGCCTCATCATAAATTTCAATGTTGTCTTCCAGCAAACTTGATTCTTCATGAGGCAAGGTTGCAGTATATAAATCAATAGGAGAGTAAACATAAACAATCTCTTTATATGAAAGATTAGAAGCTGGTTGTATGCCTAGACCTTGATTGATTTCTTCTTCAGTTAGAGGAGAAGGCATTTTCCTTTTTCCTTGGATAGAACCAGAGTTGTTCTCTTTCCCTTGTGAAGGCTGGTCATAGGGCTGAATGTCTTCTTTGTTGTTAAAATAAATACCCAAAGATTGCTGACTTCTAATTGTATTAAGTTTGTCTTTGATGAAATGAAATGAAGCACAACAAAGAGGTAAAGAGCCTTCCCTTTCTCCCAAACTTTCTGCACTTTCTTCTTCACTATCATAGCTGAGCAGTATTTGATGATCACTATTTTTGAGCAATTGAAAATGATTGTATTTGTCCCACAAATTGATCACTGATTGTTTTGTAGTGTTAGCTTGAGTTTGGAGGACATAATCATCATCATATTGATCATATTTGCGAAGCTTATTCATAGGAAGAATGTCATCCATTATGAACATTTGATCAGTAGATTGTTCCACCATATGAAAAGGAGTGTTCATGGCCAATAGCTTCTCCTAAAGCAATCTGAAATGACTCGAAGCACAAGGGTAGGGACTCAAAAGGTGCTGGTTCATCTTCCATTTCTGTTTTTGTAATCCAAACAGTCATACCAAGATGATTTGAGGGGAGAACTTCTGGATTTGAAAAAGGGTTTGTATTATCCATTTATTCCCTTACTGATTCTTTAGAGCATTTTACCTTGTTTATATATGCAATTTGCTTGTAATACTCTCTTAATAACGAAGCACAAGATGTAGGAAGTCATATATTACTTACTTGACAAATTTCCGCATCTTCTTCTTTGCAACCTTGCTCAGCCAGTATGTTTTGATAACTATCTTTGCATTGAAATGACTGATTTGGTTCTTCCCAAGAAAATGGTACTGGCTGCTTGGAATAATCAGCTCCAACCTTAACTTTGTACTCTTCCTCTTTCCTCTTGTTGATCATATGCATTGCTTTGTTAACTATGTTTGTCAACATTTCTAGCTTTCTCTTTGAAGAAGTCAGTTTCTCTTGAGCTGCCTTGTCCTTCCTTATTTCTTCTAACTTTTCCTCTCTTTCTAGTATGTTGAAATCCACAGTAATTTCCATATTTTGCATTTCTTCCAGGTTTGAAGGGTCTTTTTCTCTTATCTGTAATTCCATCTCTGGGTCAAAGGCATTTGGGTAGTGTAAGAAAACCCATTCTGAAGGTGGCTTTATCTTAGCAGGTATTTCATTGTATACTTTATTGAACCTGGCTGAAAAGTCTTGTACTGTCTCCCCTGGTTGTCTTTTTAAATGGTTGCATTCCTCTATGATGAGAAACTCATTTCTCATGACCACGCGCCTATCTAGGAATACTTGATTGAATTGATGAAAATTGATAATTCTTGTAGCTAGAAGGTCTTTAAACCAACTCTTAACATTTCCTTGTAATGATAATGCAAACATTCTAATACGCACATCATCTTCTCCTACTTCAAATAGGTCTACTAAATCCTCAATATTTTTAATGTGTTCTTCAGCTGTGACTCTTGAGTTTTCTCCATTAAATTTGGGTAGTTTATTTGCAAGATTTGCAGGGAGGGCTTGGAGGATAAGAGGCAAAAATAGAGGCCTATATCTTTCTGGGACCTTTGTGGGTATAGGTAGTGCAACAAGAGACTTATGACTATTTGAGGTTTCAGCAAGAGCAGGAAAGGTAGTGTGGGGCTTATTTTTCACTGGGTCCTCCACAGGTGAATCTGGGGTTGGCACAGGTGTATAAGTTTGCTCATGGTCTACAATTTGAGGCTTGAGATCTTTCCAATGATCAATGTAGATCTCATCAGTGTAATCTTGATCAGGATTAAAGTAGGATAGAACATAGTTATAAATCAAAGCAATAATTTTTTGAATCCAATCTAGGCCTGAGTTCTCTTTCTTTCTAGGATGACTGGTCATGTTTTAGGTTATTCCTCCAGTGGAGTCTTTAGGTCTATGGAGAGATGTGGAGTCGCTAGGTGGATGGTATTTACTATTTTTAAGGATGTACTTGTTGTCCACCATCAATAATTAAGGGCCAATCTAAGGATGTTTGTGGGTTTTATGAGGTCCTAAGGTATACTTAGATCATCATTGACTCAGAAGGTCCCACCGTGATCACCATTATGTTAGTGATAGTGATGAGGTGGCTATAAATCAATGGATACTCTTTAACAAGGGTTTTTGAAGTCCTAAGGGGTACTTAGATTGCCACTGACTCAGAAGGTCCCACTGTGATTGCTAGAATGTTAGTGTGGCGATGAGGTGGTAGATTCATTGGATTTTCTAAGTCTAACTGAGGATCAAATGAGTCTTAAGATGTATTCAGGCAACTATATACTTAGAGGTCCCACCGTGATCACCAGAATGTTAGGGTCCCGTGATTTAGCAGATTGGTAGACCAAATGCACAGGGTAACATAAGACCAGTCTTTGGAGTCCTAGGACCTAGCCTTCCTGGACTCAGAGAGGGCTCTCTCTATTGTATGAAAAGGATGTGAAATTTTTTCTTCTAGGGCTTGATTTTAGGCTAGTTGTTAAGTGTAGGGTTTGTTGTTTGTTTTGGTTGGGTAAGATGAACAAGTAGAAATAGGTGGAATGAGAGGTCTTCAAATCATTGGGCTATGGAGTCAATGAAAGTCACAGATATCTCAACAATGAAACAAGATGCATAACAGGGAAAATATAGCTTGGTCAAATGGATCCTTAAGGTATGTGTGAAGTGGAATGAACAATAAGTTGGTGAATAACGTAGGTGTCTAAGGGCAGTGAAGAATCCTTAAACAAATACCTTTAAACAAGATAATCTCAAATACTGATTAACATAGGGACATATTCATAAGACAGGGCAAACCAATAGCTCTTAGATTACACTTTAAGCAAACAAGCATTCAAGATGAACAATTCCAATGAAATATAGAAGGCGAGAAACTCATTTAACTTCTAGTGATTTCACCTTCAAGGTTAGAAAACATTCAAGATAACAAATATCTTTAATCAATGAAGAGGGAACGCCTAAACATTAATGATAAAGCTACAAAGAACTTTAAGGCAACTTCTCAAGCATGGACAAAGGGCATGATCAAAACATGGCCTCTTTGGCTAAAACCTAACAAGTAATACTTCAAAAAGAGATTCCAAAACATAGCTTAAATAGCATCAAATAAGCAGAGCTAACCATAAAACATATTTGAAACTACTGTATTGAACCATTCATGGAATAAATGAGCATAGGTAGATCTAAGGAGCAGCTAATAATTCCTTAAACAAATCCAGCAGAGGAAAACATAAAGGCAATAAGAAACATGAAGGACTAAGGTGCCTCAAACAACATTTCTTAGCCTATACTCTTCTGTTTTACTGCAACATAGAAGGATGGAAACATAATGAAAACATGAGAAAAAAATAATATGAAAGAAAAGCACTTCACCAATAACCAAGCTCAGGGATCCTGCAAGCTATCCTCCTTCATCATCAATCAAAGCAATCCATTCAGAAACTCCACAAGACCAATTTCTCCTTCAAACTCAAGAAAACCATGTATTGCTTTCAAAACTCATCAAATGCCAACGTTTACAATGGAATACTCATGCTCTATTTATCTTAGCAAGTGAGGAGGTGGAAACCATAAGAGGCTTCTAGAAACCCTAATTTCATCATAAATGTCATTTATGTGCTTGAAGACCATGCAAGGCCCAAGACACATAATATCTAAGCTAATAAATAAAAAATAACATAACATAACTCCTCAATCAAATCTAGATTCCCAAGCAAACAATAAAAAAACATTTTGCCATCAATTTGTGTGTTTTGTTGACTTTTTGACCAAAAACACACAGTGCTATCCATAAGCACAATGCCACCTTAGGCAGAAAATAGGTCCTGTTGCAGCCAAGTTTTGGGGGCCTTCCTGATGTCAGATTTTTCTCCGTGATGGCTCGTTGGAAAGCTTGCTAAGTATTATTTCCAGATATACCTTTTTTTTTTATGATTGAGCACCTGTAACTAGTTCAAAAATTTAATTTCGCAAGACTGATCTGAGCGCAACGCCAGGCCTGAAAATGAGGTAGAATGGTGAAAAATGAGGTGTTTTTTGACCTTTTGAGGGTTCAAAACTGCTCCAATTGCTCTGAAATTTGGTAAGCATAGTGTGCCAACCATGACGAATCCAAAAATTTAGAGTTTTACCTTTGAGGATGCCTGAGGGAAAAGCGTAGCGCTAGTGGCGTTGTGCTAATAGGCCTTCAAATTCTCAAAAAACAAAAACTTGCCCAAATTCCTTCAAAATTGGTGGGGGTCTTCTTCAAGGGGTTTGAGAGACCTGTAGGGAAGCTGATGCCAAAATTCCAAGTCTAGCTTGGTATTTTACTCCTTTTAGTGTTTGAAATTTGTTTTGGGCCTTTTTGAGTGTGCCCTTGCAACTTGATTCCTGCGGGCATAATGGCTGGTCATGCTTCCTTTGTAGGTCAAGGCCCTTATTATCTTCCTTATATGCTTGTGCTTATTCTCAAAAGAATTCAAGGTTATGTGTGGCCATGCAAAGACAACTTTCTAGCTTTCTAAATCTCTGCATCTTCACTATGGAGTGGTAATCTAGTGGCCATTCCTTTTATCTTCTTTCTTACTATCAAGGTTGATGATTGTAAAATCTTGCTCAATCTTATGCTAATATTTTCCTTCCTTTACCTTCGCTTTGCCATCTGTCTAGTGGTTTTTAGGAACTAAGGAAAACATGGTTCCTTACCCTTTCTAGAGGCAACAAACAAATACCCTGTTCTTTTTGTGATAGGTCAATGAAGGAGGTTTGTTGGTGATCATAGTGTGTCTTCCTCTTCATTATTGCTCTTAGTATCGTTAGGGACCTTATTGTTTCTCACTATCATTGTGGCTCTAAGCTTTGCTGCTCCCCTTAGCATTATTTTTGTCAATGTAGGGCTCACTGTCTCTAGTCTCTTCATCTTCCTCACTATTATCATCACCTTTACTGTCATGATAGTCCTTAGTGTCACTATCATCACTAGCCTTATCATTAGTTTGCACATTCTTCACTTTTATTTTGTTCATCTTTAAGACTGATTTTCTCCTTACCTTCTGCACTGTTAGCATCCTCATTATCTCTGTGGAGCTGACTGTTATAACCTTTATTGACACCTCCCATAACACCTTTGAATCCTTTGCAGGCTCTTTAAGGAAATCTGAAGGGTGTTCTTAAGCCTTTGGGAATTTTTTTTGCAAGTTTGGAGGACCTTCGCATTAGTGTAGCACCTTGCCAGCACTGTCGGGTCGGCCTGTGGGCACAACGCCGGTAAGTCGTGCCCCTTGTCTGAGTGCCGCACCGGGTGTTCAGAAAAGGGTGCTGGGTCCTGGGCGTGTCAGGCCCGTTTGTGCGTAGTGCCACCCGATTCACACATCGCCACTCATTATTCGCGTAGCGCCTTTGAAATTGAAACGGTGGAAAAGATGATAATCGTAGCGCTAGGGCCTATGAGCGCAACACCACCCGATTCGCGTAGCGCCAGGGACTTGGTCCAGAAACTATCCAGAAACTCAGAAATTTCTTTAGCAGGGTTTTCTTGCTTTGAAAAATGACAAGTGAGTTTGGGAAGATAACTGAGGAGCCTTTATGCCCTTTGAAAAATAAATCAATTTTTATAAAACCACTTTTGCTATGTTTCTTTCTGTCACTTTATGAGTTTCACTAATATCCTGTGACCCTTTTTTGCAGGTGATTTGCAACTTTCCAAAGTGATTTTCCTTATTTTGGTGAAGGTGTGCTGAAGATATGGACAAGTCTTTTTAATCTTTTGAGGGCCTTGGCACTGTCAGAAACCTCTTTCTATATTGAGAAAATGACAAAACATGTTTCATCCCTTTTTTGATATGTATGGATGTTAGTGACCTTAAAACATGTTTCTCCTCACCTTTTTACTGATTTTGACAGTGACATGTCCATTTTGACAAAGATTGTGAATCCTACCATGCAGTGTCTTCCATTGGCCACTTCTGATTTTTGCAGGTGCCTATGACACATTTTTTTTTTGTTCCCTTTTGTCACTCTTTGGAGTTTGATAACCTTAAGTCACTCAACAACAAACTCTTGCTCATGTAGGTTTTTACCTTGTAACCTAGAACTCATAGTTTCACTCTTTTGACCTTTTGAAGGCAATTGTCTGCACTTGAAATCTTGACCTCTATCACCCTGATACTCTTTGCATTATTCCCTTGGATGCAGTGAAGCATTGTTACCTGGGCAAACACTAGGAATCACCTTCTGATATCTTCTTTAACCTTTTGCTATCATGATGGAGGTCCATCATCCTTATTTCATCTGCTTTGCCTATCCTTCCAAAAATTTAAGTTTTAGGGCTATTAGAGAAAAATAATTAGTGTTGTCTTCTAAGTTCTCTATAGCCCTTTCAAGTTCATTCATTTTTATTTAGTTAACCTCACCTTTTTCCCTTTTTCATTTATAACTTCTAAAAATCTTCATTGTGCTTGGTTGTGTTGATATGCCTTTGTCCTTGTAGTATTTTGCATTGGCTTCTTGCTTGGCAACAATGTTTAGCCAATCAGTCCTAAAAACCCTGATTCTCTTTGAGCAAAGGCCTGCTGCCTCTCCTTTGCTGTGGCTATCCTTAGTGATTAGCTGGCCTCTTACCTTACCTCAATTTCTGCTGATAGCCATCTAAATCATTCTTGTAGAAATGTTTAAGATGCACTATTATCCTTTGGCAGAATGTTGTCTTTGGCAAAGTAACCTTTCTTGAAGGTCTCTTTTGATTTAATTTGTACAAACAGTTACTTGAACTTCTTTCACATTTGGTTTCATCCTCTTGGCATAAGTAAAAAAATGTTTTTAAGAACACCAAAACAATCCTATAACCTATGAAACCCTAACTGACCTAGTGGGAGCTCTTTGGGTTGGCCTTTGGTTGAAAACTTGAATTTGAGATTTTCAAGTGTAAAACAGAGCTTTTGACAAACTTTATGCATTGCAGACTCAAAACTACTGATTTTGATTTATCTAAAGAGCCTAGAAGGGTAGCTTAAGACCACCGATGCTTGAGGCACTTGGTGAATAGGGGAAAATGTTAGGCTACTTGGCAACCCAAGGTGGAAGTGGAAGAGTTAGGCAAGTCAAAACAGAGTGGTAAGGTCAGAGGTGGCAAAACATAGTGAAAAGAAGTGGCATGAGCCTATGATGGGTCTTCTGGGAGTGATAGGCTGACCATGGCGTGATAGGATAGTAAAGTAGTGAAAAATTAATCCTAAGGATAATGAAGGCAACGAGATTTCTAGAACTCACAATATTCATGAATTTTGTTTCTAGAAATCTAGGATAAGCATTTAGTCATCTATAAATATGCAAAAATTAGTGATGACTAATAACTCCTACATAATCACACTAGGAATGGCACGAAAGAAGGCATAGCAATAAGTAGCCGCATCTTACCAAATCCCATCACCATACTAATTTAACAATAATCTCAAATGACTTCTTTGCCACTAATTTAAATGAATTTCATTATGCAACTACTTTTCCATTAATTCAAACATTCAAACTTCACCATCGGAGTTCATTGTATTACAGGATATCGTTAGTTTAGAATTTTATTGTATCATAAACCAAAAATTCAATATATGAACCAATCACATATCGATACCACTCTGTAACTAGCATCTAAACCACTCTTCGCCTTCGACCATGGGTTACGGACTCTGCGAGGGGTCATATGATTATCGATTTTATACCCATATATGCGATATGTAGGTACATATATTAAGCACCTTGCACATGCGTCATAAAATTTGGCCTCCATTCGAATTCAATATTACCATCCCTTTCCATATTTGACAACATACAAATATATATTATATCAAACGTCTTAGATATATAATACCATATTAATATATGTAAATCCAACATCTTATATTTATAGTTTCACATGAATGGTCATAATTGCTTACTTAGTGTATGATTACGGTGCATGAAAAATAAAATTATATATAATTTAATATAAAAATGATATAAATACACCTAAATTCATAATGGGTAATTCCTTCGTGTAGAAATATAACATTCTCAACTTAAATACACACACATTATACGACTTATAAAACCACTCAAACAAAACCCGTTTACGTCGGGATGGGATTGTAAGATTAATTGGCTCGCATTCCTTTAAATAATTTCATATTTATATATATATATATATATATATATTTATTGTTGGAATAAGGAATAGGTGCTAGCCTTACTCTACGCCTTTGGTTCTATTAGTCCCCTTGACGATGCAACAACACATCAAAGCCCTTTTCATTGGATCAAAATTTTTCTACAAAACAATTAGACAAGAGTTACGAAAACTCCAACCTCCGATATGTCGACCTTTGAGATGATGTCATGTTGTCGTCATCACTCCACGTGGCACCTCCTTAGTGGTGACATGTGTTATCCATATTTTCCCCATTATGCCACCGAAATTCCTGAATTTGATTGCCATGTGTCCACCATACAACCATGTCATGCTGATGTCATCTTCTAGGTAAACTCCTGAGGGCCAATCACCTGTTGCCATGTGTCCAATTGGAGGAGAGAGAAAGGGTGCATCGATCCCTTGTTTTTAAACAATTTCTTTTGTGTTTCTTCTCCTTCGCAAACCTCATCGCTTACAACAAAATTTGATTTTTAAGTACTTACGAGGTTCCGATGTTCCAAAATCCCTATGCTCTGAGGTCCAATCTTCCGAGGTTCCGATGGCCCCAACCTTCTGAAAACCGGCTCTGATATTTGGCTGCTCCTTTGGGGTTTATTTTAAGTAGACTATCGAGGTCCTGATGGCTCTCTGCTTCCGATATTCGACCTTCCGAAATTCGGCTCCCGATATTTGACCTACTATGACCTTCAGTGTTTTGTCCTCTAGAGGTCCCGATATGCCAGCTTGCTCTGATATTTCGGCCTGCTTAGGACTTCGAGACCCTAACTTTGGCAATCCATAAATTTTGATCCAAGAGGCCATTTGCAAACTTCCACACATTGTTGGAAATCTATTTCGGAGAAATTTCTAGTGGAGAGGGTATGATGTAGGCTTTGAGTCCACCTGCTACCTAAGAAATGTCTGCAGTTTTTTTGTTGTTCTTTTCACCTTGGCCCTTCTCTTGATCTAGTTGGCATCAATGTCATCACACTTGAAACAACTAGCCATCCATACAATGTGAATTGTCCAATAATATCACCATTTTGCATTGATGTAAACAACATAAGCTCCCCCTGAAACCATGCATGGTATTATTCATTTCTATTGTTCTCCTATGCACTAGTAATCTTCTCCCCCTTTAGCATCAATGGGAAAGGAAGCCCTTGAATACTCCACCCTAAACCACTGCAACCTACTCTTCCATTGATACCACATGTTAAGTAGTTGCCAACGCACACCATAATTGAGTCCTTTGGGAGGAGGAGCCACAACCCCTATCTGCTGCCTGAGATATTCAAAGGGTTCTCTTGCCAGTGGCTTAGTAAATATATCTGCAAGTTGGTCTTTAGTAGCCACATATTCAAGTAGAAAAACATTGGCTACAACCTATTCTCTTAAGAAATGTAACTTGATAGGGATATGATTGGTCTTTGAATGCATGACAAGATTCTTATAGATACTGACGATACTTGTATTATTACGCATGATTGGATTAGTATCATTTAACTCTACCTTAATGTCTTTCAAGGTCTGCTTCATCCATATAATTTGCGTGCAACAAGTGGCAGTTGCAATATAATATGCTTCAACAGTTGATAATGAAGTGGAGGCTTGTTTCTTGCTGACCCAGGACATTGAGCAGTCTCCTAAAAATAATGCTGCACTTGAGGTTCTCTTCAAATCATCAATACTGCTTGTCCTATCAACGTCAATATAGGCCTTCAACTTAAACTCTTTTCTTTTATCATACCACAATCCATAATTAGTTTTTCCTTGAATATATTTGAAAATATTTTTGACAACGATGCCATGAATTTCATGAGGGAAAGCTTGAAATCGAGCCACAAGACCCACTGCTAGCATGATGTCTGGTCTCGAAGCTATGAGATACAACAATATTCATATCATTGATCTGTACTCAGTCTGATTTACCAGTGGTGTCTCATATTCTTTGCACAATTTGCAACCTGTAACCATAGGTGTGCTAACTGGCTTGCAATCTTCTAGCCCAAACTTCTTCCAAGTTTCTCGTAGGTACTTGGATTGGGAGATAAACACCCCATTTTTTGACTGATAAATTTATAATCCCAAGAAGAAATACAACTCTTTGATCATGGACATATCAAAATTTATCTACATAAAATTTGCAAATTGATGTCCCAATTGTTCCAGGTCGCTGCCAAAGATTATGTCATCCAAATACACTACTACAATTAGTACATGATCATTTTCAGACTTTATGTATAGATTGTTGTCTACAATACCTTTCTTAAGGCCTTGTTGTTGAATCTATCGATCTAGTCTTGCATACCAGGCTATGCGGGCCTGTTTGAGTCCATATAATACCTTTTCCAGTCTGCACATAAACCCTTCATTTTCGGTGAGAGCAAGTACTTCTGATTGCTCAATATATACCTCTTCTTCTAGATCTCCATTGAGAAATATAGACTTCACATCCATATGCTATACCTTGATGTTTTTAGGATTGGAAAAGGCAAGAAACATTCTGATAGATTCTAGTCTAGCTATTGGTGAAAATGTTTCCTTTAAATATACCCCCTGTATCTGGGCACATCCTTTGCAGACCAAACAAGCCTTGTTCCTAATTACTTGAACCTGCTCATTTAACTTGTTTTTGAAAAGCCATTTTGTTCAAATGACATTTTTCTCTTTGGGTCTTGTAACAAGATCCAAAGTGTCATTCTTCTCAATTTGATCAAGTTCTTCATTCATATCTCTCACCCAAAACTTGTCCTCACTTGCATAACTAATATTTTTAGGCCCCATATGAGACAAAAAAGCAAGATTTTCACAACTTGAACTGCCAAAATTTTTCCTCCTAGTTTGAAAACCAAGTTTATAATCTCCAAGAATTTGACTCTCAGGATGTTGTTTCTATACATAACTGGAAGGTGTTTTGGGCCTTACAATAGAGTACCAGAGTAGAGTATACCTTCATCAACACGTGAATAAAGCTTTCAGGGGTTTTATCATTGATAAGTCATTTTATCCCAAACACCTTGAAGCGTTTAACTGATGCAGGTCTTCCCTTCCATAAATCATAGGCAGTTTTATCACTATTAGGCCTAAGTCATGTTATATTTGATAGGTACAATATTTCTTATGCTACTTCTCCCTAGAAGATGTGGGATACATCTACTTCATCCATCATAGCTCTGGCCATTTCTTGGATTGCTCTTTTCTTTCTCTCAACTACTCCATTTTGTTGTGGATTTCTAGCCACATAATTCTGCCTCCTAATGCCACAACCTTCATAGAATTATTAAAACTCTCTTCAATTGTATTCTCCTCCCATGTCTAATATTAAGCATTTGATATTTAGATCTTTCTCATTTTCCACTTGAGCTTTAAATTTTTTAAAATGCTTATGATTTTTATTTTAAGAGAACGATCCAAGTGGCCTTGGTAAAATAATTAATGAGCTACATAAAATACCTTTCTCCTCTTGGAATTTTTGATCTAGTTGGGCCGCAGATATCCGTGTGAATTAGCTCCACTGGTCTAGATGAAGAGAAATATTTTGTCTTGAAATGAGTCCTATTTTCTTACCAAATTGACATGAGTTTCCAATTGAATTATCAAGCCTTGACAGTCTTGGAAAACCTCTCATAACTCCTAGCTTGATGACTCTTATCAAACAATCAAAATTCATATGGCCAAGTCTCTTGTGCCACAATTGTGCTTCATTCGTCTTGCTTAAGTAACATTTACCCTAGAGTCATTAAACACGTATACATTATTTTTAGTTCTGATTGCTTTCCCCATAATATTTCCATCTTTGTCATTTTGGATCTCACAGTCCTTGGATCGAAAGATCACCTCATAGCCATTATCACACATCTGGATTACACTAAGAAATTTGTGCTTGAGACCTTCCACATAAAACACAATTTGAGCTTTCATCTTTTGATATAGACTGACTATTCCTTTAGCCTTAATTCTTGTTGGGGCATTGTTACCGAAAGTTACAATGTTCCCTTTGTCTTTATTTTTTAGTGACAAAAAATTTCTCTTATCCCTAGTCATATACTTGGAACAACCACTATCCACATACCATCTGTTCTCTTGATTAAGTGTTGATAGATCAAGTCCACATTGCATGCTATTTTAATTTTTTCGTTTCCAATTCTCCTTATTCTTTTGAGAAGCTGGTTGTCGAATATTCTAGGACTTAGATAGATACTCAAGCCTGCTTCTGCTCTCACTTTCCTTGTGCCCAAAATTATTACATTTGAAACATTCAACATCACTTAACATGGGAGAGAAGGCATTTCGATCTCCGAGGGGAGAGTTTTGAGATCTAATTCTGATACTTATTATATATAGGATTTTCATCTCTTTCAACTTTTATCCTTTTACAATCAACAGTGTTATATCCAAATATATGACACTTATAACAATAACCATAAAATAAACAAATGTACCTATTTTTGGAAGATTTATGAGCTTGTGAATGAAAGTACCTTTGTTTCCTAGTTGACTGATTCATTCTTCGTTGGTGTGGCATCTTGGGGTGGATGAAGTTATTATTCCAGTGATGATCTCCTCTTTGCCTTTCCGCCCTTTTGTCTTCATTATTTATTTCTTGAATAATATTTTCATAGCTCTGTAGTTCCTCAAATCCCGCAGACCTGGAGTTTATCTTTCCCATAGACTATTTCCTCGTTCTAAAGTATCCCATACCTATTTTGTCTCATGAAGACCTTTGATTGTTTAGAATCCGATGTAGATTTATTTTTCCTTCTACAACTTATTCATTTATACCTTTCTTGGTCTCTACTCTCTCAAGATCCATTCTCAGGGAGATGACCTCTACCTTGAGACTTTGGCAGTTTTCTTTCCATTCATGGATCAAATCACGAAGAACTTCTTCCTTTCGCTTAACTTCTTCTAGTTTGCATTTCAAGTACATAATTTCATCTTTACATGTTTTTGTGATTGTTTCCTTCTACACCTTGAACAAGTCTCATTTTAAACGTTTGTTCTCTTCTTCTAGGCTCTCACATGTTCCTTGTTTCTCTTCTAACATAAGGGCTAAACTATATTTTCTTTAAATAAATTATTCAAGTTTTTATTTTTTATAAACAAACTCTTCACTGTCTGAGTTGTACATACCTTCTTCAGCATGTTGCAGCTATTCTTTTAGCTTCCTGTTCTTTTTCCTCAACCTCTTTAACTCACCAAGAGCACTGATGAGTTCCCCTTCAAATTCCACTACTCCTACTTCTTCTTCTTCCTCTTCAGAGTCAATAATACTTTGTTTCTTGGAGTCTTCATAAAATTCCACGAGTAAATACTCATTTGAATTGTTTTCTGAAGAGTTCTTGCTATGGTGCTGAGCTATCCTCTTTGCAATAAAGTCCCTTTTTCTTTAATAAATTCCTCTTTTGATGTTCTTGAGATTTGTTTCTAAATTTCTGATCATCTTCCTTTCCTGTCCTTTCCTTGTAAGCGAATTTGGAATAAAAATGTCCAACTCATCCAAAATAAAAGCATTTAAAGGGAAGCTTCCCTTTATACTTTCTTGAGCCACGCTTTAGTTTTCTGGAAAATTGAGCCTATTCTTGATCAGATTCGCAGTTGGAGATATCTTGATGGTATTTTTGCTCCTTTTCCTTCTTGGACACTTTGAACGCTGCCTCCCTGGGTTTAGAATTATCTTTTCCTACTCTCATCTCATAGGAGTTTTACTACTCTCATCTCATAAGATATGAGAGTAACAGAAAATTGATCCATCTTGAGTTTCTTTAAATCAACCATATCTTCAATGGAAAATACTTTGGCATTAAATCCCATGGGTAGAGATCTCAAGGCATTTTGAACAATTATATCTTCTTTGACTTCTTCACCAAGTCCTGTAATCATCTTGGTCACTTCATAAAATTTGAGGAAGTATTTTTCTATACTTTCCTCTTCATTCATCTTTAAGCTTTCAAACCTAATTTTGAAGGTTTGAAGTTTTTCCTACTTGACTTTCTCATCTCCTTCATGAATATGATTGAGCTTTACCCACACATTCTTGGCAGAATTTCAGTGCCTAGCCTTTACAAGTTCGGATTGACTAAGGCCAAAGATAATGGAATTATTTTCTTTAGCATTATTACAATACAATTTCTTTCCTTCTAAATCAGTGGGAGGAACACCAGGGACATCATAATATACTAGTATGGCGGTCCAAACATCTACTCCAAGGGACATAAGATACACTTCCATCCTTAATTTCCAAAATGCATAGTTTTCCCCATCAAAGAATGGTATTATGCTTGAGTAAGCCTCTTGAATATCTTGCTTAGACATAATTCCTTATGGATCTACCTTCTAGTGGTTAGATTGTTCTCGAAGGAACCTAGCTCTGATACCAATTGTTTGAATAAGGAATTGCTAAGAGGGGGGGGGGGGGGGGTGAATCAATAATAGTGAGGTTCTTAATTTTTTTATGAATATGTCTTTAGTTATTTCCTCTACAATCAGTTAGTTATGAGAGCATTCATACACAATACAAATGAACAATAAGATAAGGAATTCACTTGTACATACAATCCATCACATGAGAAACATACACATATTGACACATGTATTTTTTACGTGGAAACCCAAAGGGAGAAAACCACCAATCTATTTGTTGTTATGATGTAAATTAATCACCTAATTAATTACATCGATTTTTTTGTGAGCACCGAATCACAAGAGGCACCAACCCCCTTAATATAGCAAGCATCTACTTCTCAAGAGGTGCCAATCTCTTATGAATGTAGGCCACCACCTACTCTAGCCACTGTTATACTTTTCATACAATTTCCACACTAAAAATAAGGAAAAATACATATATAGAGAAATACCAATTTGGTTCACTGTAGTATCTTACTCCTATTGTTGGTCCAGTACTATTCCATAGGCTCTCTCGGTCTCACACAACAACACCCTATCCTCTGCTAACTCTGCAGCAACACACTGTACACAACCTTCTGCTCTCGACTGCATATACTCTTCTCTTGGCCTTCTATTGCACAAGCTCTTTGTAGCACTTTGCTTTAGTTCAACACTTGGCCTAGTTTCTCAACTCACACACCTTGTGCTCCACTTTCTTCAGTACATTCACAACAATACTATCTTCCCCACTTTTCTCAATGGAAATCACTGGTTTTTTTCATTTGCTGCACACTGCTCAATGCTGCCTCTGCTGTGTGTTTCCACACTACTCGAGTGTATATATGCATGGATCCTCCATCTTGTTGTTGCGTCTGATGCCTGAATTATACAACTAAATTAAACATGAGGATGGGCTCTTGAGCGTTTCACCAAATTACTCTACGATTCTCCATGCTGAGAATTTAATCTTAGTCTACCTGTGTACTCTAATGAGATTCATGATGCTTATTCATGGCTTCATAGAGCTTAAATGTACTTTAACATGGATTTTATGTTACTCATTTAAGTCTATAAGGTGTGCACGGGAGATAAGGGATGGATTTCTTCCAACATCAAGAACAATCCAACAGTTCTTCTCTGAGAATCGTGGTTCTCGTCGCCTTGACGAAGCGATCTTTGTAGTTTCCATTAACTCCATCAACCAAATCCTTTGGTTTGCATTTACTCTCTAGCTTCCGACCCATTGCAGTATCAAAGCCATAACTCATCGTAAATTATATTAAAATAACATTACGAAATCACACAATTTTTATTCCTTTAGCCCCTTAGTGCTTAGCCCCCTTATCATTTTCTTTCTCATTAGACCATTGCTTGAGATCGATGACTTAGTGCTTAGGTTCTAGGGCCTTGATGCTCCTATTGAGGGACTATATCCTTGTGTATATCTCTCGCCCTTAGTTCTTTTGGGTTTCTTCATCTAGACGCCAACATATATCATAAATCCCTACAACATAACTTTCTTCAAAGTTCATTTAAAGCGGAGTTTTGGAATCCTCGACCTCTGATATTCTCCCTAGCCTCTTTCTACACCCTTGGTTCTATTATTCCCCTTGATCATGCGCTAACACATAATATCTCCTTTCATTGGATCATAAATTTTCTACAAAACAATTAGACAAGAGTTACGAAAACTGGAGCCTCCGATATGCCGAACTATGAGATGATGTCATGTTTTCGTCATCACTCCACGTGGTGCTGCCTTAGTGGTGACATGTGTCACCCATATTTTTCCTATTAGGACACCAACAATTCTGAATCTAACTGCCACTTGTCCACTGTACAACCATGTCATGCTGACGTCATCTTCCATGTTAGCTCCTTAGGGCCAATCACCTACTGCCATGTGTCCAATTGGAGGACCAAAAAAGGGTCCATTGGTCCTTGTTTTTTCAATAATTTCTTTTGTATTTCTTCTCCTTCGCAAACCTCGATGGTTACAAAAGAATTTAATTTGTAAATACTTATGAGGTTATGATGTTCTGAAATCCCTATGTTTCAAGGTCCAGCCTTCTGAGGTTCCAATGGCCCCAACCTTCCAAAAATCAACTGCTCCTTTCGAATTTCTTTTAAATAGACTACCGAGGTACTGATGGCTCCTTGCTTTCGATATTCGACCTTCCAAAATTTGGTTCTTGATATTTGAGTTGCCCTTACCTCTAATATTTTGTCCTCCTGAGGACTCGATATGCCAGCTTGCTCCGATATTTCGACCTGCTTAGGTCTTTAAGATCCTAACTTCGACAGTCCATAAATTTTGATCCAGGAGGCCATTTGTAGACTTCCACACACCATTGGAAATCTATTTCAGAGGAATTTCCAGTGGAGAGGGTACGATTTAGGCTTTGAGTCCATATACTACCTAAGAAATGGCTGCAATTTTTTTGTTGTTCTTTGCACCTTGGCCCTTCTCTTGATCTGGTTGACATTAATTCCAACACACTTGCAACCACTAGAAATCCATACAATTCCAACTATCTGACACACACACACACACACACACACACACATATATATTTAAAACAAGGATTAACCCCATTTTTAATGGTGACAATGCCTTGCACATGAATTTTGGCCCTCTGAGGTCAAAATTAATCAATTCCCATAAATTAATCCTGTAATTAAATGAAATAACCATCAATGAGCCTTCTTGGCACCAATAAACTGATTCTGAGGTGGAATTACACCATTCCTGTCCTTGGGTATTTCGTCAAACAATTGACAGGAAACCTGTAATTCTTCGATTTTGACTAGAATTTGGTCCACTCAAGCATTAGAATCAACCTGTAATTCCTTGAAATTATGCTAAATATCCTTTGATGGCACCTATTCTAGAAAATAATGAGATATCAATTATTTACAACATATATCCTTTTGTCAAACTGATAGGGTCGTCTTGTGAATTTTGGCACAATTTAGATCGAGCGTTGTAACTTGGCTTTAATACCACTTGTAATGCCAACGACCCCGAGCTAGGAAACACCACTCTACCAGTACTGCTTACACATAATTAAAATTTACCTATGGAAGCCATACAATTCCAACTATTTGACACACACACACACACACATAGATATATATATATATATATATATATATTTAAAATAAGGATTAACCCCCTTTTTAATGGCGACAATGCATTGCACATGAATTTTTGCCCTCTGAGGACAAAATTAATCAATTCCCATAAATTAATCCTGTAATTAAATTAAATAACCATCAATGAGCCTTCTTGGCACCAATAAACTGATTCTGAGGAGGAATTACACCATTCCTGTCCTTGGGTATTTCGTCAAACAGTTGATAGGAAACCTGTAATTCTTCGATTTTGACTCGAATTTGGTCCACTCAAGCATTAGAATCAACCTGTAATTCCTTTAAATTCTGCTAAATATCTTTTGATGGCACCTATTCTAGAAAATAATGAGATATCAATTATTTACAGCATATATCCTTTCGTCAAACTCATAGGGTCGACTTGTGAATTTTGGCCCAATTTAGATCAAGTGTTGTAACTTGGCTCTGATACCACTTGTAATGCCAACGACTTCGAGCTAGGAAACACCACTCTACTAGTAATGCTTACACATAATTAAAATTTACCTATGGAAGCATATGTAGTCCAATCTTCCATAATTATCAAATTTCTTGGCAATTATATTTATCATAAAGTGTAACACTTAATGCCATATACATACATTTAACATCACAATAATTGTAAATAAATATCCGTAATGGAGTAAATAAATAATATCCAACACATATAATTCATCTAATTCAACAACATTAAGCTTAATAGATTCAAAATAACACATAACAAAAATTTAAACTCAAAAGCATTGAATCCTGGCTAGGGTTTGTATACACATCCTACAAGTAAATACATCACATGGTACTCAACAACCATGAAAAATACCCGAATCAGGGTTTATAACCAAAATCCATAAATTTACATAAAAATACATTGAAAAGATATTATGGAACAAGGTACTTATATGTATTAAAAGATCCTAGTAGCTGCAGGCTCTCCACATTCCTCCTAACTGTAGACCATTTGGCTCATGATCTCAGCCACCGGTCACCCTCGAGCTGGGAAAAAAACTCTAGGAAATAGTTGGTACATAACATTAGAAACCTAGGACACGACACCAACACCAACAACTTTCATCTCCAACCACAGGTTAATGTTACCCTAACCAACACCTAAGTAGTATAGCCCGAAACCCTCGATGGTGCCTACCTCCTAGGGAAACTTACGATTGGCTAGGACAATATCCTCTTACAACTCCTAGGGCTTGGATGTTGTCAATATGCCCAAGTACCAATAGCCAAACTGAATTAATCCACACAACTGGTGCTAAAACCGACTATCTTTGAACCGAGTTCCCAAACCAGAACTCCATGGCCACCATGCCATAAACATGTCCAACAAAACCTTTGAGCCACCAATATCCTAGAGCCAGCATAGGGGATCACATCATAAAAATGATGCATCCAATTGGTATGGTTAACTGAATAATTGCACCCAAGCTAGTTCCATAGTCCAAACCTAGGACTCCCTAACTCATCAGTCACCAAGGCTAAGTTTTTCCCCCTCATCCCTCCATAACTGGCTGAATGAATGACTGAATCTGCATAATAAGAACCTACACTTCCTTTTTAAATTCATGGCATTTACCGTCCAAGTGGCACTCACTGGAGCCATGTGGGCCCCAGGGTGCACTTTCATTGCAAGAAACCCAACTTTTGCCTTTTTCCTCTGGAGTTGCACCTAGTGGGCTCCGCAACCAACCTTATTTTATTATTAATAACATTTAGTTACAATAAAATTACAAATCCAGGCTCTGAGTCCTCACAACCTTTACAAGCATGAGCACACTATCCCCATAATCTGTTTATTATGGATACATGGGAACACAAGCCTCATAATATCATTTTGGACCACCAGACTATTAGTAAAATACATTTAGTTCACAAGCCTAAAAAATGTACGTTTAATTACATCATGAATAATGGGGGTATTATATTCCCCCACCCACCCCCCCCCCCCCAATTTTATGCACTTTCCATGGTGCATGATATGTCTACAATTTGAATCTACCACCATAGAATCTCACAATCCATATCCTCTTCCTTGGATTCCTCTTGGGGCTTCCTCCATGCTTTTAGTGCCCTTTGAACAAAAACTATATCAAGAGGTACTTGCCCCATGCTAATGAGCGTGCATTTGTAGATCCACTAACATGATGCCTAGAGGACATCAACCAAATAAAATTAATATCAACAAAAATTAACCTTGATCTATATACACATTTTCTTAATTTAAAAAATAACAACATCAATCATATGCATGCAATAATTCATCTAAATACACAAACATAAATTTTCAAGTCTCATGTAATGTAGTGACGATGTACAAATTCATGCCACATTGGAATTTTTGAGCCTCAACCATGAGGAAACATTGTTCCTACATGCTAACACTGTATACAATCCTTATATACAATTTTTGCTTATTATTCCTACATATGATCACCCTATAGTCTCACTAAATGTTGTTGTTATTAAAAATTCCTATAGGGAAATAATCCCTCTTCTCATTTCTTTAGTCCCTTTGGATGCCATTATTCCTATTCCTTTGCCTTTATTTTAAATAAAAATTAACTTGTTCAACTGACACAATTGTTTTTGATCCTTATTGTCACTTGATTTCTAAACTATTTGCAATATGTTAAAATCTTTTTGAGCCTCTCTTCGCTCTAATTCTTGGAATTTATTCTCAATTTCAAGCACTTTCCTCTCAAAATCCCTACTAAGCTGCATGTTTCCTTCATTGTAGTGATTAATAAGAGCTTTGAATTTTAGTCGAACTTTATTCAAGTCTGTTGCCAAATTTGTACCAAAATTGTTATGACCAGTGAAAAAACCCTGCCATAACCTGTCATTATTTTTTCCATACACGTAGCATGGTTCGTGACCTCTCAAGGCCTGTTAGAAGGCCCATCACAAGCTGTACACAAAAATTGACTAAATATCTATCACAACCTGTATACAAAACTTGATAGAAAACCTGTTACAACTTGCCAGAAATTTGTCATAGGCCTGCCATGATACTTGTCGTGATCTGTCAGGAAACCTGTTGTAGACCTACTACAACTTGTTATATCCTGCAATACACTTGTCACTTATCTATGACCAATTCACCAATTGTAAAATATGTACCTATTATACCCCTGTCACCAACCTATGACCACCTTGTACAACGTGTTACCTACATGCATATAATTAACCTATTGTAGCCCCATTTAGAACCTGTCAAACACCTATAACCAATCCATCAGTAGTATCGTGCTATTCCAGGTTACAACCCTGTCACATCTTGTGAGATTCTGTGACATCTGATTGGTACCTGTCCACACCTGTAATTAACCTATCATATTTTTATCATACCCTGTACCTGTTTTACAACCAACATGTTGTCTTTCCAATAAGTAGCCTGTGTTATTGCCCAACCAAAATATAAATAAAAAATACCAAAGCATCAAATACTTAAGTTTCGATTCACACACATGCATCCAAAATATACAAGAATAAAGTATGTAACAAAATCATTACTTATCTTGTAGAGTCGATGGAATGTTCACTCCATGATTATTTGAGCCATAAATCAGAGCCACCAAGGCTCTCAAAGCCACAAAATCTCCTAGAGTTGCTTAGGAGATCACATAAATAGGTATGGTTAACTAAATAACCACATTGTTTGACGATAAATTCTCTTCTGCGGACATAAGTGAACTTCTTAGATATAGTGGCTTGATCTAGAAACAACAGAA
The DNA here is from genome assembly GCA_034641835.2 of Pinus albicaulis. NCBI lineage: Eukaryota > Viridiplantae > Streptophyta > Pinopsida > Pinales > Pinaceae > Pinus > Pinus albicaulis. Next base: position 1,090,857,441 of record CM076580.1, read on the forward strand.
ACAAAATACTTTAATTAGAGAAATGAGAATATGGAGGAAATGCTTACCTGCAGTCCAATGCATGTTCTCCTCTTCTCCCTGTTTGTGAACTTTAGCTCCAGATCCAAATGCTATAAATGGAACCTGCAAAATAATTATAACAAGCATGATAACTACAATATAGAAATAACATAGACTAATATCTCTAATCAATGAGCCAAGAAGGCATTGCAATACATATGCATCAAATAGACATAAGCATAGGAAAACAAATCTTTTTGTATTAATGAAATGTAGGAGAATATTACAACCCTTCTATAGATCTTGACCATGCAGATGTCTCCCACCTAACTTGTCCTTCCTTAGCCACAAAGCAAGCCTTCAATCAAAACTCAAGTATGGTAATGGATCCTTAGGTAAAAAGCAACGACATTAGGACATAACTAAGATTCCCCAAAATCCAACCCAAACTCTATGGGAGGCAGTAAATTTATATCGTAAATAGGGTAGTTTGGGTTTTACCAATCTAGGAATTATATCCACAAACGAGGGAGTATAAGCTCTAGGGATAAGAGATAAGACCCCAAGCATAGGAATTTGAGATCTCAATCAATAGTAAATGGTTAAAATCACTTTAAAAGCTAATGGAAAGAGAAGATTCAAAACTAATTTTTTATTTTTACCAAAATTCTAGAACCATTGCACCTGCAGCAAAGGCAACATGCACTAGCCAGTGCAGTTTCTTAGTTATGAAACATGCAATAATTCAGGTTGCTAGAAGAGAAAATGCGATGGGTTAAAAAACTAGGTTTTTGATCTAATTAACCCATAATATTTGAAATTTTTGGAGAGATAATGCTTAAGGCTTTGCAAAGGGATGATTATAATGTGTCAAGGATGTTTATTGATCCAGTTTCTAGGTCATTTGAGTACATGTGGAAAAATTATGTGCAACATATTGCCCCATAAAATACAAAGTTAGAAGCAATGGATGAAGATTGAAGCTATTTACTTTGTGACAAGTCCGGATCAAGAATATTTTGGTTGAGATCATCATTTGTTATAATACATAATCATCATGATATCATTGCTAAGGTAGGCATACCCATACTCAACCTATAAGACAATATTACATGTACAATCATAAAAGTCATGCCCACTGATGAAAAATGTTGAACCCATGCTCATATGACTTTCTGAGTGACAATATTCATCATACTCTGTGATCTGGTATGAATCTTGAAAGTGAAACTCAGATGGCTGAAACTAGATTCAGGGTCTTCTATCTCGTTACTCGATAATACAAGTCTAACCATGTGAATAAATGAGTTGGAGTTGAACATGGTAGACAACATATGATTACCGACCAACGATGTAAGCCATTAACATATGCGGGAGGAACCACTGATAATGATAATGGATCTCAAGGTACTATAGTACAATCTATGTGATGTGAACAAATGAGTCAAAGTCGAACATCAAATAGAATCTCTCGGTCGAAGGCTAATGATGAGAGCTTGTTGACGAAAGTGAGGAAAATTTCCATTGAGGTATGAAATTTCCAAGGCACTAAAGGGAGTTTCTAAGTGAAATTCTAGGATAATGAGCTGATGTCGACAAGAAGTGACTCATCGTAGGAGGGCCTTGATGTATCCCCCATTAATGACATGAAACTAGTATCAATATTTGAGACAAAACCTAATGATGCAAAGCTGGTTTAGGATCAATAGACATGAAGTAAGGCTTAAGGTATTTTAGTAAATGTCAAATGAGGGTGGAAATTCTCTTGCAAATATCGATGACACTGAATGGTGTTGGCAACATTGACTCAAACACCCATAGTGAAGGTGGAATCAATAACGAGGCAAGAAATTTCCCAACCCAAAGTAGTCACGGTGATGAAGTGAAAGAGTATCATGTTCAAGAGAGACTCACTGCAATTGATAGGTATTATGCCTTTTTTTCCCAATTTCTCAACCATTTCTGGCCAATACCTCTTTATTTTTTATAATATTAAGGAGGATAACATATGCTTTATCTATAATGTAGTATCCCAAAATGGAATAATGCATAAATACACAAACACAATATTTGAAACACAGAAAATGTACATGTAAAGTTATGATCAAAACAAATATACAAAAAATAGGTGAGCCATTTTATTCACTGAAGATGGATTACAGTTACAACAGTGTACAAATAGAGGTTCTCTAGCCAAAGAAGTGGCCTAGAATGACCCTTGCAAACATGCTACAACAAGCACTGCGTAATTGGAGAGCTGCAGGGAGCTTTACTGCGCTGTCCATTTTTGCTGATGATGAACATATAACTGCTGAAAAGGGAAATTCAGATCTATAGAGCTCAGGAGCTCTGATGATGCCAAGATTCTAGATCTAGGCTCTATGATGGCAACCCAAGATAACCCAGAAAGAAAATTCCAGATTTATGAGATTGGAAATTTACCCTCTTGGGGTTTGATCCCTGGTCTGCTGGGTTATGCAGATTTGAAGCTAGATCTGATCATATGATGGTAGGAATATATTGTATAGCCAGATCTAAGCTTTGAGGGTTGATCCCTCCTTCAGATCTCTAAGCTAGAAGTTTGAGATTTTGTCTCTTCTTCCTCCTCCTCAAAATGCAACAACTGAAGATGTAGCTACTGGTAAAACTGCGCTGTACAAGAGGGATAGGCTCAATGCTTGTTGAAATGTGTTGAAATAAGCTCCATTCTTATGGAAATACTGATGGAAAGGTGAGGGGATGATCCCTCACATGATTCCTAGCTGAAATGCTAGAAACTTCCTTCCTCCTTTGGATCTGCAATGATGCACTGTGAAATCCTTGACGGGATTGCCACTGATAGGAGGTCAATAAAGTTTGGCTTGATTCCAAATCTGAAATGAGGCCCTAGGAATGCTAATCTTGAATTCCAAGGTGATAGGAATAATCCTTCACCGGTTCTCCAGCTGAAATACTGAAGAAAACCTCCTCCTCCCAAATTGATCTTCAGAAATAACGCAATTCCTAAAGGTATATGTCCTGCAGAGAGTAGGAACACTATGGAACCAATACCCGACGATGATATAGAAACTTATAATACCTTCCTAGAGTAGGCACACAAGTCCCCCATGGGTAAGGGTGGGATTTCCGTTCGGAAACACCCTGTGCTAAACAAATATGCAGACTTAGCTAAACAACTCAAGCATGCTTGGAATGTCAAATGAAAAATCCAGATCTAAACAGATCATAAAATCATAAACTAAATCCTCTCTCTAATGTTTCCATCATCTTCATTATATAGCTTGTGAACCTTCCCATGCCTTTTCCCACCTCATAACTGCGCTGTACATGTGGACATAGGTCTCCATGTTGACTGTGCTGTAATGATCATCCTCTCCATCATGTATGCATGTAATGATCATCCTCTCCATCATGTGTGCATTAATGCACTACTTCCTCCATCATCTCATCATTAATTCTCTATGATCTTGTATTTGATTCCTTCCATGATCTTAGTTTACTGCTTCAATTTCCATGATCTTCTCATTAATGAGACATGATCTCCACTCCTTTCACATTAAGAAGTTTCTCCACTACTCCATAATGTAGATCTAGATCTGAAATATCCACATTCACACATCGAAAGTGGATTTTATTTATCTTTGGGGTTTATGGGTCCCTCCACCCTCTTATTTACTTAATTAATTAAGTTTATTAAGAACTCTAATATTCTAATTATCTTGTGGAAAAATTGGGAATATTACAGTCCTCCCCGGAAAAATGTTGCTTGTCCTCAAGTGACTGTAAAAGTGGATGCTACAAAAAACATCATCCCTCCAAATGGAATCCTCATGTGGAAGGCCTCCCCATATGTCACAATGTTTCATGCATGTCCAGCTCCAAAACTGCCTCTCTAGAATATCTTGAATGGCCTCCAACTGAAAATTTAGATACCCATCCTCATCCATGAATCTCCAAGTGGAAACCATATGAGTACCAAATATCTCCTCTATTCTTAAGATACATAAAATGAAGTGGTTAATTACCAAAGTGGAAATTCCCAACTCATGAATTATCTCTCCAACCCATGATACATAGAGTAGATTGCATCTATCAATGCTCTCATCATTAGCTTGGTTGGCTATGTAGGAATCAAACATCACATCAACATAGTGAAAAACAAGAAGTAGAGACATATGGGAAAACATGAACAATGTCAAACCATATTCTCCTAATAACAACCAACGCAGCAAAGCCTTCTGCTGCCATGCTAGATCATCATGAAAACAAACAAGAGAGCCATACTTTCTCAAAAGAAGCCACTGCAAAAATGCTTCTTATTGCCATGCCAAATCTGCATCAATATATATATGAGAGCCATACTATCTCAATAGAAGCCATTGCAACAATGCCTCTTGTTGCCATACCACATCATCATTGTACCAAAGGTAGTGGCCATATTATCTCAAGAGAAGCCACCTTAATAAGGCATCTTGATGCCCCATCACATCCTCATCATACCATGTACAATGACCATAATCCCCCAACATAAGCCAACACTGTAAGGCCTCATGTTGCCATCCTCCAACAATGTCATGCAATGTATGGGAAGAATTCAACCCATACTCTCCCAATAGTAACCACATCAACAAGGTTTCTTGCTGCCACCTTACATCATCATGATGCAAGTCATGGAGAATAAAAATACTAATGGACATGTGGAATGTCTCATCAGTCAAATAAAACCAATCTCCCTGCTGCCACATCATATGAGAGTTGTGGAATGTCCCAAAACCCAAGTACATACATGAATATGAGATACATCCCAAAAAAAAATACATGTAAATACATGAGCCATATCCCAAACAAAAATAAATACAAGGACATAAGATATATCATGTGATGTCCAAAATCTCTCATCAATGACCAGTGCAGCCATGCCTCTTGCTGCTGCATGTCATCAGTGTTATACATGGCATGGATCTTGGAAATGTGAGATGTTGCGTAGTATCCATACTCACCCAAAAGTAACCAGCACAACCATGCTTCCTGCTGACCGATATCATAGATCTGCAGGAAGGTAGGATACCTCCTGCTCCTCATCCGCTACCATTCATCCCAATGTGGACGATGAATCATGCCAAGATCAAACTTAGTATCCTCCCATTGTAGAATACCAACATCCTCCATGTGAATAGCTTTGCACTCCATGAAATATTGAGGTGCACCTCCATTGAGGTTTCTCCATGAGATCCTGTTCTCATAAATGGCCCTCCAAAACCAATAAGGTTATGATCTGTTGTAGGTAGAAGTTTCTCTTTGAGTTGTAAGATTCTCATTGGGAGAGAGTCATCTTGAAAGGGGAAAATATTGACCATCTCAAGATGTCTACCATATATCATCTTCTTGTCCATGGCTTCATGAGTGAAGCTTCCATTTGATTGCTCCCATAAGGAATGGGTCATATTCTTCTCACTGCTACGCATTAATAGCGCTGTAGATCTGTAAGGTGATACATGTGCTGTCTCAAAGGAAGGCACAATGCTGAAGTCATAGACATCCATTGTACATAGGATCATACTCATCCCATATCTTGAAACTCTTCAATTCAACTCAAAGGGTTGAATGTAGCTCAACAATGATGAACTAGGATAGCTCTTCATATCCTCCTTGATTAGATCAAGGGTCCTCTGCGCAGTGATATGTTGTTGCTTCAAATCAGCATGTTGTTATAACCCTTTGTTATGCATTGGCCCTGATGGCATGTCCCCATAAGTTTCAATAAGAGGTATTGAAACAATATGAGATGGAAGTGGATGCATGCCTTGGATCAACTGATATGTGGGAACCTCTTGCAAGACCACAAGGGTTCCCCCAACTAGTACAATGGTCTCTCCAACTGCTGGTAAGAGTGATGGATGATCTTCTATCAATGTACCAGCGCTAGAATCTACCTCCTCTTCCTCATGCATATCCTGAATCATGAATGGGACTCTATATGTAGAGAGCTCAAGACTATATTGCAAAGATGCAAGTGTCTCTTCTTCGAATACAAGAATTTTTGTAGCTGATGGTGAATGTAGTGACACTTTGCCCAGAGTTACAAGAATTACATCCCCCTTTGATTCCTTAGGAAATGTCTCTTTGTGACACATCTATGGTTTTCTCACATCAAACTTCTTTCTCAACTTGTGAAAGAAATCTGAATATTTATTCACCTTTGCATGATCCATGTGACCAAACCACCAATCATTGGCTTCATATTGAAGATGAAGTGCTGCAATCTGAACAACCTATTTTTCAGCTATAGGGTGTAGCCTGAAAAATGCATCTAACTCTTTCCTCCAAGCCTTTACAGTGCTTGAGGAAGATCCATTATATGTAGGCAAATGGAATCTATTATGCCTCTTTCTTCTATTGATGCTATATGATCTTATCTCTTCTTTGATTTTGAAGAATTGTTGGAGAGTTAGATTCTCCTTGAATGCTCTAGAATATTCCTTGTACTCTTCTAGATATAGACTGAGAGTCTGATGAGTCTCAGGTTCTCTTCTTCTTTCATTTCTATACCATTCACCTTCTTAAAATAAAGTGGGCATAATATAACTATGAGGAGATCTATTATTCTCCAGTCTTCTTTGTTGTTGATAAGAAGTATAGGGACCTTCTTCATCCTAAAACCTTCTTGAGTTTTCTCTTTGCCTTTCTTTTCTTCATTTCATTGATATCCTTGGAGAGATCCTTCATAGTTCTTAAGAAATATGCAACAAAACTTAATCCCTCCATTATAGTAGATCTCTACTATCTTCTTTTCATATGTTGTCAATAATTTCCACAAGTTGAGCCAAAGATCATGCTCTGATACCACTGTAGTATCCCAAAATGGAATAATGCATTGATACACAAACACAAATTTTGAAACACAGAAAATGTACATGTCAAATTATGATCAACACAGATATACACAGAATAGGTGAGAAATTTTATTCATTGGAGATGGATTACAACTACAACAATGTACAAATAGAGGTACTCTAGCCGAAGAAGTGGCCTAGAATGACCCTGCAAACATGCTACAACAAGCACTGCGTAACTAGAGAGTTGTAGGGAGAAGTACTGTGCTGTCCCTTTTTGCTGATGATGTACATATAGCTGATGAAAATGGAAATGCAGATCTATGGAGCTTAGGAGCTTTGATGATGCCAATATTCTAGATTTGGGCTCTATGATGGCAGCCCAAGATAACCCAGAAAGGAAATTCCAGGTCTATGAGATTGGAAATTTACCCTCTTGGGGTTTGATCCCTGGTCTGCTGGGTCATGCAGATATGAAGCTAGATATGATCATATGATGGCTACAATATGATGTACAACTAGATCTAAGCCTTGAGGGCTGATCCCTCCTTCATATCTCCAAGCTAGAAGCTTGAGATATCGTCTCTTCTTCCTCCTCCTCAAAATGTAACAACTGAAGATGTAGTTGCTGGGAAAACTATGCTGTAAACGAGGGAGAGAATTAATGCTTGCTGAAATGTGTTGAAATAAGCTCCAGGCTGATGGAAACAATGATGGCAAGGTGAGGGGATGACCCTTCACAAGATTCCTAGCTGAAATGCTAGAAAATTCCTTCCCCCTCTGGATCTGCAATGATGGACTGCACAATCCTTGATGGGATTGCTACTAATAGGAGGTAAATAAATTTTGGCCTGATACCAGATCTGAAATGAGACCCTGGGAATGCTGATCTTGAAGTCCAAGGTGATAGGAATAATCCTTCACTGGTTCTCCAACTGAAATACTAAAGACAACCTCCTCCTCCCAAACTGATCTTTAGAAATAACGCAATTCCTAAAGGTATATGTCTTGCAGAGAGTTGGAACACTATGGCACCAATGCCTGATGATGAAATAAAAACTTATAATTCGTTCCCATAGTAGGCACACAAGTCCCCCGTGGGTAAGGGTGGGATTTCCGCTCGGAAACTCCCCGTGTTAAACAAATCTGCAGACTTAGCTAAACAACTCAAGCATTCTTGGAATGCCAAATGAAAAATCCAGATCTAAATAAATCATAAAATCATAAACTAAAGCCTGCCTCTAATGTTGCCTTCATCTTCATTATATAGATTGTGAACCTTCCCATGCCTTGGCCCACCTCATAACTGCACTGTACATGTGGACATAGGTCTCCATGTTGACTGTGCTGTCTCTCCATGATCTCCATCATGTGTGCATGTAATGATCACCCTCTCCATCATGTGTGCATTAATGCAATACTTCCTCCATCATCTCATCATGAATGCTCTATAATCTTACATTTGATTCCTTCCATGATCTTAGTTGACTGCTTCAACCTCCATGATCTTCTCATTAATGAGACATGATCTCCATTCCTTTCACAATAATAAGTTTCTCCACTACTCCATAATGTAGATCTAGATATGAAATATCCACATTCACACATCAAAAGTGGATTTTATTTATCTTTGGGGTTTATGTGTCCCTCGACCCTCTTATTTACTTAATTAATTAAGTTTATTAAGAACTCTAATATTCCAATTATCTTGTGGAAAAAATGGGAATATTACATATAAGTTCATCCTTTAGATGAATTATTCTGAGTATTTTTAATGAACCCTGAGAAGGAGTGGTTTGGCCTTGTGATGCTTGATGAGTCCCTTACTGTTTAATGGTTTTACGAGTCTAGCAAAGGCATAACTCAACTTATTTTTCATGTTTAGAGAGTTTGAAAAGGAGGCGAAAAATAAAACTCTAAGATCTTCCTTTTCATAAATTTGTCCCTTGGGCCCAAAAACGTGTAAAACAATACTGAGGAGAAACTTTTAGCCATGTGCGACTAAAGTACTAATTTTTTGTAAATAGTCCATCCTAGTATGGAAAAAATTTAAACTTATACTCGGCATATGTATTTTCATTTACTTTAACAAGTTCGAAATACAAGTGCTCGACAATCTATTCATGTTTTAGTATTCTGAAAAAAGCTCAAAGAGGACTCTAGGGGGTTCTTTTTTTTTGTAGATTTAACGAGCCCGAAAAATCGATAAAAGTATACTCATTCAAAAAAATGACTTGTATTCAACTTATAATCTACATTACATCCTTCAATTACCATTTAAACTGCTCAGATCACGATAAAAATTATTAAAAATACATGATACATGGAAAAATTAGGTCAAAAACCTTAAAAAATATTAAAAAAAAATATTAAAACATATTAAAATAATGAGTTATTTTGACCATAAAAAGTGAAAATGTAATTTCATTTCTTATCATTTTCATTTTACCAAGTTGAGTGAGCTTTGAGTGTTTTTTACCTTTAACCTTCTGTAGTTGATTACAGCCAATCCGGTGGACCATTTCCAGTTCTGTTAGTTCTAGGTAGGAGATTTATCCTTTCTCTTCATTTCTACGGTTTCCATTTCTTGTTTGATGCATTTTTTAGGATTTTTTTTGAGTTTTTAGGAATAAAAAGTTGCCCTCAACCCATCACACTTCTCCTATATCGGGAGGTGCGATGGGTTAGTAAACTTATTATTGATAAAGGAGACCCAACGTACTCACTAGTGGGGGTGAGTGTGATGGGTTGCTTTTTCCAAGAATAGATAGTGCGATGGACGCAACAAGGGTTTGAAAAAAATGTTTTTGAGTAGGTTTTTCTCCAAAAAATTTCCCAATTGTTGATCTTATGTGTATTTCATGTTATTTGGAGGTGTTTTATCAGAAAGAAAATGGATTTGACCCGGAGATAAAGAGAGCATGAAGCTCAAGACATGGTTGGTGCCAATCATCCAACAACTATAGAAGATTTGAGGAATGATGGGCTTATAAATTTCTTTATGATTTCAGGCATGAGGGCCTAATTGGAATTAGTGGAATATTTGGTAAGATGCTAGGATGCACAGGGACAATACTTTTGGATTGGAGTACATATTCTCACAATAGATGTCGAAGACATATAATTCATGACAGGGCTATCACAGAGAGGAGATCTCATTTCATTATTTGTATTCAAGGGAGGTGGAGAGACAATGAAGGATTAAATTTTTGTTCATTATCGACCTCACTTTGAAATAAATAAGGATGGGAAACTTGAGATAAACGATGTTGTGCGGCTTCCCCTAAAGAAAACCCTTTTCACTATTACTTGGTTGACTGACAATGCTGTTCTAAATTTAACAACAAAGACCCAGATGCAGTTTTCCTTGGAATGCTTGGAGCCTACAATATTCAACTACTGTGAAGGGGTTTTAGTAAATCTGAAGGAATAAATAAATAGAGAAAAAAATGGATGATTGAATAACTTCGGATATGGATCCATCGTGGTATCATTTTATTTACAGAGAGTGACATTTCTACGACCTCAACAGATAGCCCGCGGACTTCCTTGACCTAAAGAGCCTTGTATGAGGAAATGGGTAGATTTGATGGTCAGGAACAGAGGAGCATCCAATATGACATTCAATCCAATATTTTTTTATTAGTCATGAGAGCAACTCATTATGATTGAGGAATACCCATATGTTGGAGCTGATTTTCATGAATATCCAGAGCTTGTTTTACCTGAAGGTGAGTAATGGAACGATGCAGGTAAAATAAATCCATTTCAAATATTTTTTTGTTTTTTGGGTTTTATCTATTTTTATTTTTATTTTAAGTGTATCAGAGACTAACTATTAGTTTCACATGTAGATATTGGACTTGTGTGACCAATAGGCATGTCACCTATTCATCGACGGGCACAACTGCATCTTAAATAGGTTGAGGCTGTAAGTGTAGAGGAGGAGATGGATGATCCTGACACAACGAAGATACTCACCGAGTTCAAGCATCATGTTGAGGGTTTGAATTGTAGTGTGTCAGACACAAGGATTAATGAAGTCCCTATCCATCTGTAACAACACACTATTGGAGTGCCAAAGTGTATCAGTCGATTACTGTGTAAAGTTTCTCATGCGATTGTGTGCTATCACGAACATCATCGCGATTAGTCGTCAAGGAGGATTTTGAGCCATATTTTTTCTACATGTATTTTGATATTATAGGCCATGTGGCCATATGTGTCTCAGACACAATTTTTGTAAAAACAAACACTATATACCATTTTCTATCTATATATGTCTTCTACTTTTATTCTACACTCTTGCACAATGTATGGTGATGGTTTATGTATTTACATATGTTGCAAATGTTTATCTAATACATAATTGTCTAATGAATCTATTAATGTAGTAAGACTCCTAGGAACATGTTGATATTGGATGTAATAAAAATGTCACTCTAAGAGGCGAACCCGTAAAAACATGCGTAATAAAATTGGACTTCTTTCTGAATAAACGTTGTTTAAATTTTGTACCACAAGTTGTGATTCGACCCTGACAATTAAATGGTGAATTCCATGTGAAATAAAATCATATAATAATTTGATCATTGCTCTATAATTGGAAATATTATTAGTCAAGCGACCAATACAATTCCTTGTAGACTCATTAAATCATTATTAGGATCATAAATTTCCCATGTTGCGGAGGAGAGGTTCTGAGTACTATGACTGGCACCATCAACATAACCAACATATAGTTGAGGGAACATCGACATCTTCAAATCAAATGAAATTCAAGATGAGCAGAGGTAGTAGAAAACTCTAGAAGATGACACTGTAAACACACTAGCAAGCATATACAGTATATACACAGTGACTATCATAAATCTTAAGAATAATATTTTTTCAGGTACAACCGATTTTGGGGTTGCGCAAGGGAATTCCATGAAATTCAAGCAGTTCATAGACCCCTTTTTCTAGTAAACTCTTGACTATATATGGACTTAACCATAATGGTTCGAGCTTCCCAACTCATAATTTGTCAACTTAATGGTTTTATGAAAGGATTAGGTCACCTTTTGAGAAGGCACAAGGTTTAACATTCTCATCAAATTGTGATTTGACACGTTTTTTGTGAGCCTTGTTAGCCATTGCAACATCACGTAGGGTCTCTCTAGGCGATCTCGGTGCAAAAAATATTATTCTTATATGGAAATTGCAGGAAGAAGCTCGATGGAAAGTTTTAAGGATGGAATTTCACATTCAATCGAGAGAATTTCTTCTAGACCATACGCGAACTAAAAGGGTGTGCATCCAGTTGCAGTTTAGATAGATGTTCAATATGCCCAAAAAGTGGAAAAAATAAAGATATTCTAGTTCATCTTATTAATCCATACCCGTGCATTCGAGCATAATTTTCAAAACCTTATTAATGGCTTGTGCTTCCCCGTTAGCTTCTGGGTAATAGGGAGTTGCACTATCATGCTAAAGGCCCAACTTAGCAGTAAGTTTATATATTATGTAATTTCAAAAATGTTTTCCATGGTCTGTAATGATGGCTTGAGGCACACCAAACTGGAAAAATATAGAAATAACATGGTTGAAAAAGAATAATGCAACAATTTTTCCACTATTTTCAAATGTAGGCATCACTTCAGTCCTTTTGATAAAGTAGTCTAAAACAATTATAATGTAGCCATGGCCCCCAAACGAATGAGGGTTACAAGTCATGAAGTCAATACCACATTTGGTAAAAGGTCCAACAATAATAAATGGATGCATATGAGCATGTGTAGCATGAGTTTTCCTACTAAAAATATGATATGTGCGACATTTCTAGACTGCCACAATACAATCTTGAAACATGGTCGGCTAAAAATAACCATCACGTAAAATATTTTGGGCGGTTGCATAGCCATACATGTGTTCACTGCATGCTTCAGCATGAAAGCCAGTCAAAGATTTCTCGGCATCCTCAAGAGTAAGACAACATCGAAATATTGAATCAACACCATGACGATAAATAACGTTTCCAATTATTATGTATTGGCGAGCCTGGTATCGAATTTGACGCTGATTAGAATGAGTAGTGTCAAGCCAAAAAGTTTTGGTATGGAGATAAAGGATGATATATCCATACCAAGGATCAATAGATTCAATTACAAATAAATTTTCATCTAGAATAGAGTCAGTAGTTGTTGATTCTTTCTCGGAGAAGGGAAGGTCGCAAATCAATTCAACGAAGACTAGACATTTCTTAGATTTGTATATGATGAATTTCAAATCAAACTCTCAGAGGATAACTCTCCATTTTGAGTATCCCCCCCCAGAAATTGACGTGAAAAAATGTAAGTCATTGGGTTGCAATTAGAAACTACGGTAGTCTTTCGAAGCATGATATAGTGGCGAAATGTCTATACAACTTGCACAATTTCCAAAGCTAACTTTTTGATGTGTGAGTACTTGGCTTCAATCTTAGTCAAGTAATATATAGGATGTTCATATCCTACGTTATCTTCTTGTACTCGAACCATTATGATTGTGCTAACTTCCATATCTAAATAGAGTAAATAGTCTTATTGATAGTCAAAGGGATATGATAAAGATGCTCGAGCTAACACATTTTTCTAAGCATCGAAATATTTTTGAGTAGTGTGATCCCAATGGAAGGGAACCCATATTTTCAGTAAGAGATTAAATTCTTTCATAAGTTCTGTGTAGTTAGGGATAAATCTATGTAGAAAGTTAGCCTTCCTTGAAGGCATTGCAATTGAATAAGTGAAGAGAGAGTTGGAAAAACAATGATGGCCTGGAATTTCATAGGATTAATGCAGATCTTATTCTTTGACACTACGAACCCTATAATTCGATCAAATTGGACACAAAATACACATTTGTGTGGATTTTATATTATGTTATAATGCCAACAGTCACAGGAAGATCACTCTGAGATGCATTAGATAATCATCATGATGTTTAGATTGAGAAGGAAAGTCATCCAAATAAGGTTGCAATATATGGTTAATATCATGAAAAGAATGGTTCATTTCCCTTTGGAAGGTTGTATCAATGTTCTTCAGACTAAAAGGAAGTTTGCAGTAGGAAAATGTACCCCATGGACAAATGAACACATTTTCATGCTATTCTGACGATGGGATGTTGATATGATTGTAACCGGAGAAGCCATCCATAAATGTGAAAATTCACTTCCGACACAGTCGCCAATAATTCGGTTGATGAAAGGGGTTGGGTAGTTGTCCTTGTGATATACACAATTAATATCCTTATAATCAACATATACTCGGATCATACCTTGTTTATTCATAATGGGAATAATATTTTAAAACTATTCGGTTAAAGTAACAAGATAAATAAAACCAGCATGCAAAATTTTTTCAACTTCTGCTTTTATTGCAACAACTTTCTTTGAGTGAAACAAACATAAACATTGTCGAACAAGTTTAACATTCGGATAGGTTTTAATATCGTGCACCGTAATGTTTGTATCTATACTTGAAATCTCTTTGTATGTCCAATCAAATACGTCACAAAATTCTTGAAAAAGGTCCTTATAAATATTAATACCATCAGGTAAACAAGATGTGCTAATGTGGATATCTTCAATAACTTTAGGTTTGATATAAATATTGAGGGGTATGGTATCCTCAATATTTTCTAATTTCTTCTCAGAATTCATCTCATGAATAAAGATATAACCTCGAAGTGTCTCAATAATGTTGGGTGAATAAAATTCTTCAATATTATTCTCAAGAATTGCAAGGAAACAAGATCTCTGATGAATATTATCCCATGGTTTTTCATCTGACATCATGATATCCATGATGCTTTTGTAGGTAGAAAATATGTCGTCTAAAGGGTCAGAATTCAAACCTGAAATTTGGGAATGATCAACCCAATTTACTAAAGTATCAATATCAGAATTTTCCGAACAAGCTAAGTAAATAGCTTCATAATCTATCTCAACAGGGCTAAGCGACATATGGTCGCAAAATGAGTCACAATTAGAGCTGTTAGGTACTATCTAGGGATCAGATGGAACAATACAAGATCAAATCATGTTTATTGGGGCAAATAGATTGGGAATGTTAGGAGGAGGGAGCATAAAAGTTCCAATTAAGGATGAAAATTTAAGAAATCCTATCCCAGCAGGTTGATAATGGTGCGGAGATTCAACCACAAGTGGAATACTTCCAATAGTTTGAGAATCAGTGGAAAAAAGGCAAGTTGATCTATGGCGACAATTCCCACCTAGTGAGGGAAATAAATCATCCTAAAATAGGTTGAGATTGTGCTTGAAATGGCATAAATTCATGGTCTATCCCAGTAAGAGTTTATAATATAAAGGTACATCAATGTCTTCAACCTCTATCGAGACTGTTTTTCCAGCTAATTCTACTTGCAATGAATTCAAGATGCTGTAAGGTTTAGATTATCTTACATAAAAATCCTTAAGGGTTGTCGGTGACTGATTAATATGGAGAACCAATGGATTTCCAACATGAAAATGAAATGATGCAAGTCAAATCACCTTTGTCTACAATTGTGCAATGGATAGTTTTACTTATAATGATAACTTGAATCATGAATGCCAGTTGGGTCAAAATTTTAGGAGTATGGTTCTTGAGATTAAGTACGATAATATTCGAATATGAAGGGTGTACTCCTCTAATTACCGCTATTAAATATTTATTTTGGGCATGAAAACTCTGAAACACCTCGAGATCTGATATAATTGAAGGATTCTGAGCTAAATATTCAACTATGTTGTAATTGTGTGCAGCTCTCGCACAAGGATTAAATGTTGACTTATGAATCATTAATTTAGGAGGTTTGATAATCAATTGAGAAAATGGTATAGTCATTTTAGGAAGATCTGAAGTAGGTTGAGTAGAGTTGGAAGGTTGATCAATAGCCTTTCCAGTCAAAGTATTCAGGTTTCCATAGTCCTTATTCCTTGTAGCCACCAAGACATCATCTTTATTTCTAATAGTTGTTAACATCATCACCTGGGAAGAGGAGGATGGGTTTTGTGCAATGACATTTTTCTCTTGGTTTGGGAAAGGATCTGTTAGAATGACAAGTGCATTAGATGCAACTTCCAAAAATCTATTGGTTTCTGCATGATGTGGATAGTCTTTCGTGAAATGTTCGTCGTTAAAAATAAGGCATGGGTAACGAGGAATTCACTTTTTGTCAGGATAATGATTCTTATAATTTTCCTATGGAGGGTTCTCTTGTTTATTCTTTCCTTTACCCTTTTTCTTACTTCCAGATTGTTGATATTTACCTTTATTGGATTGAACAACGTCTATCTCAGAAGTACCCATAAGAGTAGGATTGGGAGGGTTTTGAATGGTCATAGTGGGATCAAATTTCAAATTAGTTTGATTAGAATATTTGTTCATTAACTGTTGACCAATGAAACCAACCATGCCATCAACATCGTGTGATTCCTTCAAAGGAGCAAGGGAATAGTATGATGGGGTCACAAAGCGTTGGGTGTGTTGTCATAGAGCATGCCATATTAGGTATAAATCAAATCTAGATATTGAGCACAAGCAATGGATTTCTCTTCAGTAACAAATTCGCAATTAACAACGTCCTTAGTTATAGTAGACAGGATGGATTGTTGAAACACTCTACTAATAAATGATCGGGAATGTAAGTTTTGATCAATTGACGTCGAATCCTCCACTCATGTATATGATTAGATATATGGGTGGAGTCAGATTGTTTTAAAGAGGCCAAAATCTCAGTTCCAATTTCATAACAAATATGTAATTGGAAATGGGTTAGAAACGTACTTTCCAAGGCATTAAAGTTGTTGAATGAAGCTCGTGGTAATTCAACATACCACTTAGCAGCCGTACCGGTAAGAGGTCTCTGGAAAATATAAATGAATAATGTTAACACTAGAAAATAATACAGGTAGAAGACATTAGAAAATGTCAAGCATAAGGTACAAATAAAGATTTATAGGGAAGCAATACATTAGAGGAGCTAAAAAATTAAAGTTTCCTAAGGTTAGCAGGCAAAATTTTGGACCGCGCATAGGAAGCACTAGCCTTGAGCGTGCATATTTTTCTTCAATAGCCGCGAAGAGCACCCTTATCCCTCCAATAGCTGCATAGTCCCAGAGAATACAAAATGTCACCATTCGGGACCACTTGGCACACTTGGAGAAAAATATTATAACTCAAGATAACCAAGTACAATTTCCTTTGACCCACCTTGAGGCTTTAGCGTAGCACACAAAGGAATAATACCCCTACTCTTGTGTCACCATCCATCTTAGACCAAGAGAGGGAGGGAAAATTTGAAATTTGTCTATAAAAGCCAACCATGGGAATATAAATGGGAGACACATTGTTATGCTGGCCAAATTTCTCATCAACAAACCAACTTGTGTTTTCCAGTAATAAGAGGGTTGTAAGGATTCGGTTGTTGGCCACCCAACACCTCAATCTAAGAGAGAAGATTTCACCACATGTCTGTCGATCTGCCATCCTTTGAGAGGGAAGAGAGGCTTGCTGAAAACTTGAGGGGATGAGACCCCCTTGTCTTGGATATTGGAGCCCTGTAGCTCGAAGGATCCACTAAAAGAGATTTAACATTCTATCTTCTACTACCACCAAAACCTAATAAAGGGACAAAGCTCTCCATTGTTGAGTTATTAGTGTGTTTACTCTATTGAGCATGTTTCTTGTGCATGTTTTTTTTGTTTTTATTTCATTGTTTATATAGTATGCTATGTTTCCATTTAACTTAGCTTATTATATGTTGAATTTGTTCCACTAATGTTTGACAAACCACTTTGACATGTGACTTGCTTATAGGTAAGCAACCTCCCTACTAAGCATAGTGTATTTCATCAGCCCATGCACCGAATGCACTACCATAGGAATGACAACTCCACTAGATTCTTGCTTTTGAGTTAATGGTTGTTGATGTAGGTCATTCTTCCTACCGCGGCTTGCTGCAAAATCACTCCTACATCCTCTCAGCACTTTCAGTCAACCTCAGCGAGAAATTTTTCTCAGAGAAGGAGGATTTTCTTTGCTTTTGCAGGATCGCGCGCATTATGTTGAGATAGATGTGCACTTCACGCTTGTGGGTGGATAAGCCACGCGGTAGGCAGTAAGCCCATTTTTCACTTGTTTTTCTCATTTTTTTTGCAGTTGTAAGGTGTTGGAAACCCATAAGAAAATTTCCACCACTATGCTATGGTATTTCATGACTGGTTAGGATGCTTAGTTGCTAGAATTTAGCTTAGCAACTAAGTAGTTTTAATTTTAGTTATTTATTTTTTCAAATCACACATAGTTTAAGTAGGTGAAAGTAAGTGGCCTTCAATCCACATATGCTGTCCGAACAAACGATTTGCTGATAAAAGATACAAAACACATAGAGTAATTAGCATAAAAATAAGTGGCCCACATATCCACACATCTTTAGCTAGTTCATGTTTTTAAAATCTTTGCATTAGATTAGTTCAAATTTTGCATTAGGAATCAGGACCAGGACCAAACTGTCGAAAATAAAGCAAGTAATCTCTGCAACCCTTGCACCTCACGGTGAGCTTGGGTATGCATATGAATGCTTTCCTAAGACAATTTTTCATCTCCCTATAGTGTAAACTTAGTATAACTAGGCAAGGTGTAAGCAGGCCATAATCCGCACATCATTTATTTTTGCAAGGAACAATCACACATAGCGTAATTAGAAAAGTATTATAAAGGATCAACGCATATCCACATCTCCTAACACTTGTGATTCTACACTCCAAAGAACACGCGAAGCATCGGTAAGAATTGGACTAAAAGGGACCCAGTGTGTTGGGACCTTTTTCCTCTTCTTACAATTACTTCACCAAGGCGCACCCTAAGAAAATTGAGACTCTCTAAAAACAATCACTAATAGAACTCACTAAATTCCCCCCACATGGGCCACAAAAGAAATTATAGTTCAGATTAGGACCATCGGGGGTAAGCATCCAATAAGCGTTGTGGTCATTCTATATTTTGAAACATAAATATTGACTTTTTAGGGAGCTTAAAATCCGTTTATCTTCCCAGGCAACAAATACCCGAGCGTTACCAGAGACCTATTCTAGAGGGGGTTAAGCTTAGGCCCAGTGCGTGAGGTACTTTTTGGGGCTACCTGACCCATCTAGTGCTTGGTACTGGTAGCTGAATTCCAAGAAGCTCAAGACTCGAACACTCACATGGGATGATAGTACTTTAGTGGCCAAAACTAGGGCATCCTTCCCTATAGGTGATGGCGTAGGCAATAGTAGATCCTCTTACCATTACCTTGGTCTATTCTTCGACTACTGGAAGGTGTCGCCAGTTATTTAATATGATAGCTCCCGTACCCATCAGAAGACATCTTCGCAAGGCCTAGTTGCATTGAGAGTGTAAGGACAATTAAGTCTATTTATGCTTTTGAGTATCATATGCAAAACAACCAAACCATATTTTTTTCTTGCTTGATCACATAACATTAAATTAAAGGAAAGCTTACCTCTTATTGTTTCGCTTTGTTTTATGCATGTGATCATATTTTCTTTGATAACAATTTTCCTTCCCTCAGAAAACCACAAATTTTACCAAGACTAATCTATTTGAAACCATAACGGACCCAACAGGACCTCGTCGATCTATGCATTTTTTGGACCTCCCCACATTAGAGGGAGGAGTGCCAGGTCTTTCGCTATTTAGGCATCAAATAAAACACATCGCCAACATTATCGGATCATCATTTATTGGGGTATTTGTGATTGGAAACCCCCAAGGGTCGACACCCAACACCACACCAGTGGAAACCCCAGTAGGGTCACCACACTCAACTCCTCCCACAACCTCTAGAGGGTAGAGGAGCGCTACCCCTTTGAGGAGTCAACAAAACATTCATCAGGGTACGTCACGGGGTAATATTCCCCATTCAACCCCCATAAACCATCACACTTAGACACCTGTTTTTCCACAATACACAATGGTAGTCAATACTCAGTTACCCTTCTTAGCATCTCTAAATCTTTCAAATCTAACAAAGTTAAGTAATTACCCCATTGCACATAGCCCTAATTTGCCTCCCGTGCCCATGAAGCTCTCTTCTCATATACCAAAATTAGAAGGGAAGCAAGCGGAAGACCTAAGAAATCATATTATGACTTTTGGCCTATGGTGTTCGTCCAATAGTATTATTGACGATATTATTCGACTAAGACTATTTCAACGCACCCTAAATGGGCTTGCGGAGAAATGGTATGTTGAGCAGCCTTCTGCTTCAGATGGAACCTTTAGCTCCATCACTACTATGTTCCTCGCTTATTTTCAACTACCCAGTCACCATGATTCGGTAATGGAACTGCTGACTCATTTTAGGCAAACGCTAGCCATCCATATATTGGACCATCTCCGCAAATGGAAGCAACGTCGTAGTTTCACTACAAGGAAAAGACTCTCTAGCGGATGTTTTTGAGGAACCCCTTATAAAAATATCCCATACATCCATTTCTAGTAGAGGTTACTAGAGGAGGTTGGCGGGTGGAGGGTTTTACGGATATTTTTTGCTCGGTGCGCTTATTATCTAAAACCTCACCGGTGCGCTCAGTAAGAGAAAGCACTGGTGCACACAAAACATTGTCACACCAGACACCATGCACTCCGTACACACCTGCTCGGTGCGTCATATTACTGTAGAGCATTGGTGCTTTACAACTCTTCCGCACCGGTGCGTCATAAAACACCGCGCCAAAACAGAAACTACCTGGTGCGGTATTAAGAAACCGCACCTGTGCGCCTATAAAACCCCACACATCGGAACAGGGTTAAAGAAAAAAAAAATTACTGCCAAAAAAATGCATTTTTCACTTTTCTCAGTGCTCCAGAGCTCTCAAGCACCGGTGAAATTTATCCTTGTTTGAGCCATCCTGACATCGGTGCTCCCATTGCACCCATTGCATGCATTGTTGTTGTGTATTGCCCACAAATATCCAGCTTGCATTTTGCAAAATGGTGGGAAAATTTTCATTTGCAAATTCTATAGCCAATATGCCTCCTCAATGGCCAAATGTAAAGGTATTTTTCTTGTTTTTCCATAATTAATCTATTTAGTGGATTAGAATTTCAAATAACCTTAAAATTAACCATTTAAAAGATTTTTTTTTTTGTCGCGCGATGCGCTTGAGCCATTCGGCTCACACCGGTAAGCGGTGCTACATGTAAAATTTATAGGCCGCATCTCAACCAGTGCTAATGGTATCCGCACCATTTCCGGGGTGATACCGAAAGGCGCAACACGTTATTTAAAAAAAAAAGTGCGGTGCAGTCATTTAGCCGGCCGCACCATTGACCATGTGGAATAGCAACAATGCGGTGTGTTGACGAAAATATCCACCCCGGCGTTTGTCAGCGCATCGCATTCAGCATTCTGACAGGGTCAACGGTGCGACTTGGTAAAAGACCGCATCGTTGACTATGTAATGAAGTCAGGAGGTCAGTGCGCTGACCCAAATATACACATCAGGGAATAGATTTTAGTCAGCGCATTGCACTCTTGATGCTGTACATAATCAACGGTGCTCTGGAAATTTTCAGGTGCACCACCTACGGTGCGTTGAATTTCATCTAGGGCACTGCCCCCAGTGCGTGACAAACAAAAGACACATCAAAACCAGTGCATGACTATTTTTTGTGGCGCACCGACTATTTTGTTATTTTTTGTGGCGCAAAGACTATTTTGTTCCCCCTCTTCTCATTTAATAATTTTTTATTTATTTAATATTTCAATCATTCAGAGAGAAGAGGGGGAACAATGGCAACAACAGGCGGAGTAGTATGACATGGTTCGCCTATGGGAGGCACGAGAGAGGGAGACAGATGTGTACCCCCACCCTATTACAGCAGCTACCCAAGGGCTCCTAAGGCAGGTAGGCCTCCTCAAGTTCTATGGGGAGGCTACTTCCCTAAAGGGCCATGGTGTGTTTTTGAGACTTCTTAGCTAGAGGTGGAATGCCCACTGACAGGATTTCTAGGTTGGTCCTAACCAATGGTACACGCCCACTGAGGAGGATATATATTTCATTACAAGGCTATCGAGGAGAGGGGTGGATTTTCCCTCGTTCCCAGAGGTTCTAGCTGGCTGTGTAGCAGGGAGTTAGTTAGTGTACTCCCAGAGATACATTTAAGCAGATGTACTATCTCCTTCAGATTTTTAGGTCGTTGGAGGTCAGTTAAATATTAGTGCATTTGGTAGTGAGGAGGTGAGGTGCCTCTCACTTCTGATTTCGACCATTTCACACAACACCAGTGACGGGCAATGAATTAGTTGCTCGCATCTATATTATGTTGATTTTTTGTACATGGGCCACGACTTGTCAGGTGGTATGCCATTTTTTTGCGGCAGTTCTGTACAACCTTAGATAGATGTCGTGTTCATGCACAAGGGATGGTCAACTTCCCTTTTGCTTCATAGATTTTTTGTTTATTTTTTGAGAGGTTTCCAGAGAAGAGGCCTACTTTTGTTCGGTAGCCTCGTAGGCCGATGTTCGAGGCACAGATGCACATGTGGGGGCAGATGATGCCCAAGAGGGGCGAGACTATGTTTCTAGCGAGGATATCGCATGATGCACTGGAGTTGCTAGCCAGTGTTGACGAGTTGCATCCCTTCATTATGGTCCCTTGTCCTTATGCTGGATTGGATTGGCAAGGGTATGCCAACATCCTCTTCACAGATGATGAGCTGCCAGATGATAGAGGTAATATTCTAACATGTTCTTTAACTTGTTTTTATTAAATTGTGTAATGAAATTGTCTAATTATTGTTATGTACTTGTATATATTTTGCAAACATTGGGTCTTTTGATGGCGAGGACATGCCGGCACCACCACATGATCCAGGTGTGGATCCTGATGACGATCAGAGCATGCCATATGCCGAGGATCATCAGGAGGCCGGTTCAGAGAGACCTGCTCCTGCTGGTGCGCTAGTACTGTGTTTTGCTAGGCAGGGTCGACTTGATACTAGATACAGGATGGAGTTGGGTGACCAACTCACTGCATTGATTGTTGAGGCAGGCATCAGGCCCGCTCATATGAGATACATACAGGCCGATGGTAGGTTGTTACAGATGTAGAGAGGCATTCCGCCTGACATGTACACCCTGATGCAGCATGTCGTAGGAGCTATGACCTTAGTTACGCGGCTAAGGAGGACCATTACACGTTATAGGCGCGGTCGAGATGCAACACGTGATCGATAGTCTGCGAGCAGCGACTCATCATCTCATGATCGTTCACCTTGCACTGTGCCAGATGAGAAGCCTCCACTAGCATCTAGCAATAGTCATCATGGAGATGAGGCTGGACCATTGGCCACGTCTAGTCAGCAGCCTGCAGCATCCAACAATACTCATGATCATGAGCAGGTTGGACCATCGACCGTTGAGGTTGCACCATTGACTGAGCAAGCCTCAACTAGTACTGCTATTGATGTTGTACCATGGTACATGTATTTTATGTTCATGTTGCAATTGTACTTAATTTACATGTTGGTGATCATCATGATATGTATATTGTTAGGTCATGTTAGATACGTTCATTTAATGTGCAGCTTGCAGATAGATGTATATGTGATAGCATGAGTTATTTGACATGAAATGTATATTTTATGTTTTTTTTTTGATGATGTTATACAATGCTAATTGTGTTTTGTTAGATGATCATGATCACGATGATGCTAACGAATTTGAATGTGTTTTTTAGTCGAATATGATGTTTGTACGATCTATATATATATATATATATATATATATGGTCTAGGTATTTTATGTTCATGTTGCAGTTGTACTTAATTTACATGTTGGTGATCATCATGATGTGTATATTGTTAGGTCATGTTAGATACGTTCATTTAATGTTCGGCTTGCAGATAGATGTGTATGTGATAGCATGAGTTATTTGACATGAGATGTATATTTTATGTTTGTGTTGTGATGATGTTATATAATGCTAATTGTGTTCTGTTAGATGATCATGATCATGATGATGCTAGCGAATTTGAATGTGTTTTTTAGTCGAATATGATGTTTATACAATGGTGATCATGATCATGATGTTTATTAATTAATTTAATATTAAATGGCCATGATATTTATTAAATATTATGTCGTGATTGTAATTTAAATTTAAATTTTAATTGTATGTAAAATTGTATTTCTATTTGCAATTGTAATTTTAACTGTAATTGTACGTAAAATATTTGATGTAAAATTTTAATTGTAATTGTAATATTTAATTTATTGTGAAATGATTGTAATTGTATTTTTAATTGTAATTGTATATATGACAAATTGTAAAATTGTAATTGTAATTGTATGTAAAATATTTGTAAAATTGTAATTCTAATTCTACTTGCATGTAAAATAATTGTAAAATTTTAATTGTATTACTGTGAAGTGATTGTAATTGTAATTGTAATTGTATGTAAAATTCTAAAATTGTAATTGTAATTCTAGTCGTAGTTGTATGTGAAATTGTAAAATTGTAATTGTATGTAAAATATTTGTAAAATTTTAATTGTATTAATGTGAAATGATTTTATTAAAATTTGTAAATTTATAAATAATTGTAAAATAATAAATCTAGAATAATATGAATTTTTGAAACATAATAAAGTTTAGAAAATAATGCAAATAAATTCATGTACTTTAGAATTATCATTATTTTATTATGATCTTACATACAAAAAAAAAGAATTTTATACAGTATGCCATTTCTAGCGGAGATTCCTGGTTTTTCATCCGGTGCGCTTATCATCATAACCCACACTGGTGCGTCTTAGTACTGTAGTGCACCGGTGCGTCATAAAACACCGCGCCAAAACATAAACCGCGATCTTACGAAACCACACTGGTGCGCCTATAAAACCTTGCGCACCGGAACATGGTTAAATAAAACCTCACACGAACTAGGTATGCCATTGAAATATCTTTTCTAAGAAGGAAAATTTATTCTGTAAAGTGTAGTATTGGAGTAGTGGAGGGTTCGAATCGTAGGAAAGAATTTTTCTGAGGAGATGAGGGTTTGAAAAGATGAGAGTTCGAATTTCAGCTGAGAAGTTTATAGCAGAGAAAATGAGTGACTCAAACAGAAAGATAGACAAAGACACTTACAGGGATGCAAACGGCTACAAAGATCGACCTTGTAGAAAAGGAGAAAATATTTATGAAAAATCTGAGAAGGGTGGTCGAGAAAGCTCGGTTGAGACTGATAGGGAGCATTCGGTTGAGGTCGGTGATAGGGTTAAAAGTTTCCATGATGGAGAAAGAGAGAGCAAAGTTGATGGCAGAGAATTACCTGTCGACGCTCTGGCGATTAGCAAGGTGAAACGGTCCTTCGAAAGTAAGGAGTCCTACTCGCTAAGGGATTCCAGAGAGAGATCAATTGAGTCTCTTGAACGGGCTAAGAGATCACATGAAGATAACGATTCTCATTCTTACTAGGATGGCAGGGAAATATTGGACAGTAAAGAAAGATCAAGCGAGGCTGTCGATAAAGCTAAGAGGCACCATGAAGGGAAGGATTCTCATTCCCTTAAGGACAATAGAGAAAGATCAATTGACATTGTTGATCGGGCTGGTAGGTCCCATGAAGAGAAATATTCTCCAGAATGCTTTTAAAAGCAGCTGAGAGTATTGTCCGAGCTTCGGTTGGCTTACATAAACTTTTACCGGGAAATATGATGTCACATAAAATCACATCTTCAGCTTTCAATTGAACTTGAATGGCATCTCTAACTTGTTTGAGCTATGGTCCTATGGATAATGAGGAATATCACATGGAAGGTACCCAAAAATCCAAAATTTTGAAAGTATAGGTGAATTAGCACTTATCAAAGAAAGAAATGCTGAACAAAATGCGAATGGGATACACTTAAGGATTCCCTGGTTCCATTTGTTATTGAAAATGATGCTCTCTCTGGATGAAACCAGTAAAAAGTATGCCTGTATTATAAATGGAAATCCAGTGACCATTTCTATGGGAAGAAAAACATAGATACCTGCAGCTACCATATTTCCACCTGCAAATCAGTTTCCCATTGGAAAAGCTAATGTAATAGCCCATTTTGCAATGTCTTTCCTCTGCTCAACCCTATACTCATTTTCTATGGGAAGCCGTTGCCTCCACATGTAATAACTGCATCGTCTAGATGAAAATCGGTCTTCTTCTGCTAACAAATGCAGAATTAAGGACTCGTTGTCATTTCTCCCATAACATTCAAGGTCCGTTTCTCGTAAAACAAAGATTGTGTAAATTTTGTTAAGATCAAGATAGAAATCACAAAGGAGAAAAGAGGAAATTGGATGCCAAGATGGAGGAGGAAGTTACAAATGAGCAAGCAGATCATGGGGCACCTTTTCTTGTTGCAGGTTATGGAAAGGTTCAAGTTTCTTTTTCTGAAAGAAGAAGAGGTGTAGTTTTGAAAAGAAATGGCCCAAAGATTTTCACAACAAAATGTACATTTTCAACATGTCTAATTTTGGTGTACACACGTAAAAGTAATTTTGGTGTCTCAACCGCAAATCAGTGCTAATGTATAGATAGCTGCACTGATGCGTTCTAGTTACTATGCACCGGTGCATTTTAGTTTACGCACCGATGCCGTGTTACCAATGGACACACCGGTTCTATGCTATTAAGTGACGCATTGGTGACGAATAAATGCAAATAAAAAAGTGCAACTCTATTTTCTTTAAGTGAAAAAAAGCAGCAAATTGAAAAATGGGCGGAAAAATATTTTCGAAAATATAATTTCATAAAACAATTCTTTAAATACTAAACACTTTTCATTATTTCACTATTTTTGCTAAAATTTTCAGCCAGAGATTTGCAGGAGACATACCTAGAGCAAGAGAGCACAAGAGCACTATGGAGCAGTGAAATACTTTCGAACATAAGTATTCAGACAATCAGAATCCAAACCTCTGGTGATTCAAACCCTGTAGCATAGAATTTCAAATGATCTCATGATTAAATTTGATTATTTTTTTTACTTTTTCTGTAGTTTTATCCATTTTTACCCTAAACCCTTCATTTTTTTTTTTTTTTTTTGGTTTCTGCCCTTTCTTCTCCCTGTTTCTGTGATTTCAAAATTAGGGCTTTTTATTTTAGATTGACATCCAACCCACGGGATGACTTGCATAGTCAGATCCCAATCCATGTCAACCCTTGCGTGAATTTTTGAAAAAAATGGATTTTTTTATTATCGGTGTGCCCTACGTAACATAGCGCACCGATGCACTATACTATACAGCGCACCAGGCAAGTACTGTGTAATAAAAAATTTAAAAATTGTTAAGTCTCTATATTAATAGTGTAGTCCCTTATTATGTTAGTGTAGCCCCCATTATTGTTATTGTTGTACCCGTGTAACCCCCATATTGTTATTATTGTGCCCTTACATTATTATGGTTAGGTCGGCTAGGGTTACATTGTGGCCCCACTAGGATTACATTGTGGCCCCATGGACTCCTATATATAGAAAGGAGGTTTTGTCATTTGTATCATCCAAGAATTGTTCATTCATGTAATGTATTAGAGGTTTCCCCCTCGAAGTGGCTTATTTCTAAGGCGTTGATATCTCTTTTCTTCTATTTTTGGAGCTGGTTTCACAACATTTGGTATCAAAGCTTTGGATTCTAGGGTTTCACTTCTCCAAACAGGTCATCGTGGAATTTTCTCTATAACGTTTTTTCTACAAAGGTTCAGAAGCTGAAATTTTTAGAGTACAAAGCCGAAATCGTGAGGAACATCGTCACAAAATTTCAGAGGTTGGTTCGCAATTGTTTCAGAGATATTATCTATGGAATTTAGGGCTTTTTGCAGGCTCCCGAATTTCACTTAAAAAGGTCATCACAAAATTTT
This sequence comes from Pinus albicaulis, assembly GCA_034641835.2. Lineage (NCBI taxonomy): Eukaryota > Viridiplantae > Streptophyta > Pinopsida > Pinales > Pinaceae > Pinus > Pinus albicaulis. The sequence goes on from CM076580.1 coordinate 1,090,885,207, forward strand.
CTTTATAACGTTTTTTCTACGAAGGTTAAGAAGGTGAAATTTTTAGCGCGTGAAGCCAAAATCCCGAGGAACATTGTCGCAAAATTTCAGAGTTTGGTTCACAATATTTTCAGAGATATGATCTGTGGAAGTTAGGTCTTTTTCAAGCTCCCGAATTTCATCTCAAAGAGGTGACCGTGGGAAAATCTTCATAACTCTCTCTCTGAGCATCATATTGGAATTATGTAAAAAGTGACTAGAAGTACATGGAATTTGGTTTCATGTAGATAAATGTTAGAGCCAAAGGAGCAAACAGTGACACTTGGTAAGTCATACAAGTTCGCTCTATTGAACCAGTCCGTAATTAGGTCATTGTGGGAGATTGGACATAACTTTGTCTTCAAGAATCCAAATCAGGTCAGACCTGTGGCATTCGAAAGATAATTCAGAGGGCTATCATAATGCCAAATTTTAGATATTGAAGATCTAAAATCACAGAGATATTTCAGTTTCAATATCAAGCTCCTCAAAAGCAAAAAAAGGTGTGTATTTTTTTTCCGAATTGCATAAGTCTTGTGTAAAAAAAAAGTAGTTTGAAGTGATTCCAAGGGCATATTTTAGAATTTTTATCAGTATTGGGTTCTATAATGCCTCCAAAAAATAATTCCATACCCATTGAGCCCTCAAAAAGCTATACTAGGACACATGAAGAGGAAGAATTGCAGTATGAGATATCAAAATTACGGTACCAAGTGCAACAAATTTCGATCTTACGAAGAGAAACCGAAGATGACATAGATGGTTTAAAATCAGAAATGGAGGCTAAGTTGGATGGTTTGAAGGATCAAATAATAGCTAATATGAATGATAAATTAGTGGAAGATCACATTGAGCATCAACAACAAGTTCTCCAACTCTCAAAGGATAACCTAAATTTGGTACAGAATCTAATGAAACAACAAGAAGATCAACATCACATCGAAAGAAGTTATGAAGTAGTCACAAAAACAAGAACTAGAAAAGTACGATCAATTTCAGAGTATCTCAGCAAGTGGAAGAACGTTCCTGTAGAATATTCCACATGGGAGGATGAGAATTTTATACAGAAGCATCAAGAAATAATCAAGAGTTGAGGAAAACACTTGTTTGAAGGAGAGGGGCATGTTAAGTCCCTATATTAATAGTGTAGTCCCTTATTATGTTAGTTTAGCCCCCCTTATTGTTATTATTGTACCCCTGTAACCCCCATATTGTTATTATTGTGCCCTTACATTATTATGGTTAGGTCGGCTAGGGTTACATTGTGGCTCCACAGACTCCTATATATAGAAATGAGGTTTTGTCATTTGTATCATCCAAGAATTGTTCATTCATGTAATGTATTGGAGGTTTCCCCCTCGAAGTGGCTTATTTCTAAGGCGTTGATATCTCTTTTCTTCTATTTTTGGAGCTGTTTTCACAAAAAAAACAATTTTTTTTAATCAGTGTGCCATATTTAAAATAGGGCACCGGTGCGCTATGTTACGAGGATAGCACCATACGGTCTATTATACTATTTGTGCGGTGCGTTTATAATACCCCCACGCACCGATGTTGGTGCGTACATCATGAAAGGCGCGCCGGTTTCTTGAGATTTATTTTTTACCTGAAAAGTTAACAATTTATTTATAAATATATTAATGAATGATATGGTACAAGTTTAAGATTGATAAAGAAATGACTTACAAGAGATCAAGTAACAAAAATATTGATAACACATCAAGAAAAACAAAAAAGGCAAGTTCTTTGTAAATTCTTTACAAAAAATATTATTTTTAAACTATATGTAAGTTTAACTAATATGTATTGTTTACTGTGTATCATGCAGAGCCACAAAATGACGAAGCTCGATAAGATTATTCCTGATCTAGGACCAAAAGAGCGTAAAAGATTGATAGAAAAATTGCAAAAGCATGATTCAGGTGAATGAAAAAATACTATCGATCCAATATGAGTTTTGTTTTTTAATTTTCATTAATAATATAATTAAAATTATTAGATAACATGTGTCAAACAGTCTATTAATTCATATCTGTTTAATTTTTTACAGGGACCAACAACTTAGAAAAGGAATGTTGTTCTAAGAAAAGAAAAAAAATAGAACGTGCAAATGAAATTGAACTGCTCCTTAGCTCATCTGGAGTGGTGTTGGAGGTTAACGAAAGAGGGAAAAGATTTTACAAAAGTTTGAGGGATCTAGTGGAACGAATGTATAGACATTATTTCCACTTACAATACAAAAACAATCCAATGATTCCAAGAACCAAATTTTATCTAAACTACAGGAAGATTTTCCAGAGAATTGGTCAATGAGACATGTCAGACTTTTAATAGCAAAAACGTACCAAAAAAAAAAAGGAATGAAAAAGTAATATTCCTTTAAATGTTTGTCTAGAATTGTTTATAAATATCACTTTTGTTATATTTACTTTTCATATATCAATATAAAAATTAAATAGTTTATTGTCATGTTACATTTTGAGGAAGATTGTGAAAATATCAAAAGATGAACGAGCTGATATCAGAAATATGCTAGTAGGAATGTCCAAAAAGGTGTACAAGGAGATGGTCAAAGAAATGGATAAAATTGCATCGCAGGAGGAGCCGTCTCAACAACAGCGTGCTTCAAATGTAAGATGTAATCATTGAATTTTTCGATCATTAGGTACAATAAATAAACAATTTAGCATTAAATATTAATTTTCAAGAATTTTCTTGCAGAAAAGAAAAGAAAATGGAACCATTCAACACATAAAACAGGACGACAAGGAAGAAAGGGGTTGATATCTAAGTTTGTGTGTAATTGTTACTTCCTCATAACAACTTAACTAGATTTCATTTTTGTATTTTTTAAGTTGTTTTACAAAAATCATCATTGAATGTCTTCAAACAGGTGCTAACATACAAAGAAGAACCATTAGAAGAATTGATTGAAATTGGGTTAAATATGGACCTTGTGAGTATATATTGGCATATCGTAAATTAATTGTGGAATTTGTAAGCATCTATCGATCTTGTTTTATTTAGCTCCATCTATAATTAATATAACAAAAAAATCTTTTATATTAAATATATGATTTGTTATGGGTATAAAACTTGCAGGAAACAAAGTATGGAACTGCGTGAACATATGAAATTATGAAAGATGGCATGGTACATGGTTTTGAAAGAATGTGTATAGTTTATGAGTCAATTGTTGCTATGGTACGTCATTTTTATTTTCAATTTACATTGATGTATATTATTTAATATTGAAATTTTAATTATTATCACCAATGTAAATACATTCATTTCACTTTATTTTTATGTTTGTATATGGAAGGTGAAGAAGAAGAAAACAATCAACACCGTGAACAAAACATTCCTAAAAATAACCCAATTCATGGAAGTAGCTCTAGTAGTGACAACAGTTCAAGCGAAGAATGATGATCACTATGTTTGGATATCAAAGCAAGGCATTGTATTTTTTGAAATATTTGTCTGTGAAATCAGATATTTTGTTTAATTTAATGGACATAGTGTCCCAATTGAAAGACAAAGGGATACCAATAAATGTCCCATTTTGTATGGCAAAGATTGTCTTATTCATATATATATATGTTTTTTTTTTTTAATTCTATGCATTCTCCATTTTCGCTATTGCATTCTCCATTGTCGTTCTCAAATGCACTAATAAAAATTTAATTCATATGAATATTGTTATAAGATATATATGTGTCGACTTTTGATGAATAACGAATTTAAAAAAATCACAATAATTATGATATGATATAACAAATTAATCCAAACATCACATTCAAATGCATTAATACAAATTTAATTAATATGAATATTGTTATAAGATGTGTCGACTTTTGATGAATAATGAATTTAGAAAAATCACAATAATTTCACTGTCACAAGTCGATGTTTCTAAAAAATACAAAATGAGTGCCGGTGCGTGTCAGTTACTGTACACCGGTGCATTTGTATGCTGCGGCGCACTGGTGTGTTTCTACGACCTATGGGAACCACACAAATACCAAAACCAATTAAAAATCTCGGTGCATTTGTGTGATATTGCACACTGGTGCTTTTATGTGAGACTACACACTGGTGCATTTGTACGACGTATGGGCACTGCACAAATACCAATACCAATTATAAATATCGGTGCGTTTTTCTGATATGGCGCACTGATGCGTTTCTATAAGTCTATGTATCAGTGTGTTGAGATGACCTATGGGCACCGTACAAATCCCAAGACCAATTGGTACGGCCTCATGCATTGTATCACCAACACTACGCCTGATGTGGTTTTATACCTTGATGACCCGGTGTAGGAACCTTCGACCGCCCTAGGGCCACCGTCTAGATGACATGCACTGGTGCGTTGAAACTTTAGTAGTGCATCGATTAAAAAAAAATCCGTAATAACCTCCGACCGCCCAATTTTTTTAGTTGTGTCGAGTTTTCATTAAAAGCTCCGTCAAAACCTCTGTAACCATAAACGAATGTTGTAGCAAATGTTTTTTTAACAATTTTAGCCAATTTTATAACACTAAAAACCTCCTTTATAACCTCTGCTAGATGGTCTTTTCCTTGTAGTGTTTGTGTAAATCCAAACTCAACGATAGAGTATTGATGGACTTGTTTTTGAAATTTCTCACAACAGAGATCTCAAAATACGTGGCGACACAGAAACCTACCTCTAAGGAGGACACCATTTTCAAAGCCCAACAACTCGTACTCATCTACACCCAGTCACAATATATTTACAATGTCCTGCCAAACGTCCCGCACCTGCAAACTTATGGAGAGTTACCAGGCGCGTCAAATACCGTAGACGGTTTGATTGGGTCCTTGACTCAAGGTCACCTAGGCAACATTATCCAATATCCAAGATATTCGTACGATTCTACCCAGAACGTTACGCAACCTGGCTACCACCAAAGTCAATCTGCACCTTTGCAGAATATGACGAATAGGGTGGAACCATATCATCAACAATAGGGAGGCTCGTACCCTCCCTCGAAAGGGACCTAGTACTCAGCTAGGAATGCTGATGGAATAGATCCCCCCTAGTAGCCTTACACCAAGAAAGGATAGGGGAATCTATATCCCCCTTTCCCCACACAAAACCCACCACCGCAAAACAACGTGCTAGTGAACCTAGTGCAACCATCCCAGGCTTAATAGCGCCAGGCTTACGACTAGGAGAACCGAAATAACCCTCCTAACCCTATGAAAAATAAGCCTAGGAATAAATAAAAGGGAGACTCTGGATAGGGGGGCGGTAACCAACAATGCCCCCCGAGAACTCAGTCAGGGGGAAACCCCAACCGAAGTCAAAACCAAGAGCTAAAAAACAAATCCCAAGGGAAAAACAAGAGGTCCAGTCTAAGAACAAACCATTCTTGTGCCATATGTGGTGAGTATGGCCGTTACACTCACCATTGTCCCGAACTCCCAAAACTGAAAAACCTTTAGGGTAATCGTGGAAAAGGGGGACCTACCCAACAACCTGTTGTAATGCAGGATAATTTCCCCCACTAAGGAGTGGTTAACACCCAACAAAAAAACCACCCCAAAATGATATTGGAGGTGATGACCATGAAATTTACATGACTGGCGAAGAAATGTCTTCCAAACAAGCGATAGGAACTATGACGCCCCCTAGGACACCAACCCGTTAGGTACGAGCATGAGTGCACCTACTGCAATGTTAACCATATCCAAAGTACCTATAGAGCCTCTTCCGAAAACGGTCAAGGGGCTCATGAGGTGCGTAGGACACCACTCTAAAGCCACTCATAGATATATCATAGTGGATGATTTGGCATAATCACCTACTACCATGTGAGCCTTATAAGTCCTACAATCATGCCCAAGACAACGAAAATCCCTACTTTTTGCATTAGGTGCAATCAACCCTTCTGATTCATGCCTAATGGTTTTTGACCTAGATAAAGCAAGCCCCAGGCTTCCTTTTCTGGTCGCCTTCCAAATACCATTTTCAGTCCAGAATATCACCATACATTGATGCATCGTTGATGAAGGATCATCCACGTGCATCATGTCCAAAACCGTTTGGAAAAAGTTAGGATCGTCTGAATTGAAACCATCTAAGATCAAGCTGAGAGCATATGAATGTTGCCCTTAAGCCCCCATCGGTCTATATCAAAATGTCCCTGTAAACCTGGCTGGAAATACGGTACTTATAGACATTGAAGTCTTGGACATGCATCTGGACTACAATATAATCCTCAGGCGGAGCTATATGTATGCCATAATTGCAATAACAACCTTTGTCTTTTGGGTGATGATGTTCCCCCATGATGATTGAATCTTCACCATCGAATAGCTTACATACTATGATAAGAAACCCATGAAAAATCTCATTGTCATGTTACCACACGTAGACGCAAATACGGAACCGCTCACACGACATACATAATTTGGCCCCGGTCTATTCAAACCATCATCAATCCTAGGATCATTCCTAGGAGATCCCCCTATAATACCAGAGGGAGCACCTGAGAGCACCGATGCACCAGTGTGCATGATGCTATCATCAAACACCGAAACCATCTCGGACATGGAAACAAGTAGTATGGAGACTGAAGCCACTGGCATAACATTCCTACCCTACGCCATCCCGCAAACCCCATTTTTATACTGCCCACCTTGTTTTGTGTTAAAGCAAATCTTGGCAACTATAACATTTCCAAAGATGGATTTCACAATACCTGTGTGGTATTTGGCCCCACCAGCCATGCTAGGAAGTCCTGGCTTCACTTCTACATGGATAAACCCTATCACCCCTCAAGAGGCCACAACGGTTAATGAAACACCCATAGTAGCGCCAACTGACGTGACCAAGAAAACCAACAAAAAAGGGAAGAAAATTAGAAAGCCCAAAATACCTAGGGCATTACAACCTTGCACATTATGTGATATCATATGCCATCCTACTAATATTTTTCTGGAGTTACATGAATTAAAACCTCTTCTAAACACCAAAATAAATGCCACGACCTCAAGTTCCCATAAAAAGGAACAGGCCATGGAAAACCAAGGGAAAGCATTGTGCACCAATCATGCATGTGCCATATGCAATCATTATGGGCATTATACCCACCATTTCCTAGAGATGCCACAATATAGGGATGCCCTGCAAGCCCTAGAGCTATCTTACCAACAAGACCCCTCAGATCCACCCATGAGAATGGACGAGGGAGAGCCTAAAACCATACTATACCTACCAAAGGAGCCTACATCCTACTCGTACACAGTCACCCCAACAGACCAAATATGGAAAATGAAGGCCACTCGACAGACCCCAGTTTGTGCAATGTGCGATGAGCCTGACACTTAGTCACACATGTCCCGAATTAAGGGCATTTAACCATTGGTACCAAGTCCCTCAAATTTCCCAAATAAACTAAGTTCGACATCGATGAAATACATGTCAGATTTGTCGAAGCAACCACCACCTGCACTGTTGTCCCCATATCCATCGGTTTTGGTCTATGTTGGATTTCATGCGATGCTTCATCGGTGAAAAATATGACTTAGCCGTCTTGGACACGGAATCTGTGAACAATACTACAACACAAAGGACGAAAGGAACAAGGACCATATTATATGTGTCTAAGGATAGACAGTCAACTGAACAACTGCCTACCCCCCGTAATTTCCCCCAAGCTCCAGTACAACTCTGCGTATTCTGTAATGAACGAGATCACTTCATCGCTAACTGTGCAGTTCTAGAGCTATTTCAAAGATGGTACCTAGTCAACCCACTATACTAGGACGACTTATGAGGAGTCCAATATTCATGCAGAGTGTGTTCAGGCGACCAACTAGTTCGTCGCTGTCCCTAAATCCCACGATTCCATTCGGTGTTAAATTGTTTATGCCGAGCCATAACACACCTTGCCGCAACAGACATATCAGATTCAAAATCCATGGAAATTTTTACAACTCAAGAAAATGAGGTAAACAGGTCCATTTTCTTCATGTCAACAGAAAAAAAACCAACAAAGGGGCACATCATCACCCCTAACCTCCCTCCGTGGATAAGCCTAGCCTGCACATTATGCGACACACACAACCACTCTATCGCTCCATGTCTGGATTTAAGATAATTCCGAAAATGGTACCCAATTACTCTAGTAGTCCAAAAGGAGTGGAGAACCAAAGAAAAAAATATTTTCTGATTTGTCATAACAACCATCATACTCGACACTGTACTTACATCTCTCAATTTTGACCTTTGTTAGACACCATACGCTCATTGGTTACCCAATACCTAGATGTAACTAGTCTAGAACTAAGGCATTCTGGCATAAGGAAACCTGGCACAAGGTATCCTGCCCCCCATAATTACCAAAAGATTATGGAGGCTAAGACAACCCATCTTCCTAACATGGCCTAAAACTAGCCAAAGATGACATGTGTGTTGTGTGATAGAAACAACTATAGGGTCAAGCAATGTTAGGAACTCAAGAAGCTTGCTGACAGTCTTCGCATGGTCACCACCATCCCACATATAAACCTCTCTAATCAAGAGAAGATCACATGTTTCTATTGTAGGATTTTCTCACAATTCCACCATATTATGAATTGTGAATACCTCTCAAGGCTACAATAGGCAAGGGCAACGTTGAGTTTGAACTCCCTAAAAGAGCCAGACCAACCAAAACCAAAGAATCAGAGATGGCAGAATGCAAACATGCCCCAATGCCCAATCATCTCCGAGCATCCATTTCGGGCACAAAGAGTAGCTTTGGTTCCCACATCATCTACTCGATAGACACCTTGACACCATGCACCATTTTCACAAGTAACAATCATAAAATAGAGTTGTGCCCCTTAATGGAAACATTTCAGTACCTCTGTACCCAACACATATTCCAAATCCAGGAAAGTGCAAGTACCTTTAGTACGTCACGAAAAGAGTACAATATTTCTCTCACACAAGCCACCATAATGGAAATTCCTCCACCATTCAACGATGATGACACACAACCCCATATAAAATTCATCTCATCAAGCATGAGAAACACGACTCATGTTGTCTTCTCATCTGTCATTGGTGTCGAGACCGCTACAACTACAATAGTAGATGTACCATCAATGGTGCAAAATCAACTAGTCTGCATCCTGTCGACCTTGTTTGGTTCCAAAGAATCAACTATGGAATCATATTCATATCTGTCGACCAACACCGTTAGGCCTAAACCAATTCATCACGGCCTCACAAAAACCAATTCCCCCTTAGACCTCTTATTCCATTCAGACGAGGACATTCTAGAGGCCATGACTGAACCTAGTTGTCTATGGGACTCAATGCATCATCGCTCATTTTTTCTTCCAGAAAAAACATTTGGGCCTAAAAAAACAGAAACCCAAGAGATATATGCCATTGAATCTAAAGACTTCTTCCCATATGGGAAGGTAGACTGGTTAAAAAATCCCATCTCGAGGCCTAATGCGTTTGAAGAAGGGAATATGTCGAATATTTCACCAACCATTAAGGTGAATATCTCGAGAAAACTAGGAAAAATCAAAGAAATATCACTGGGGGAAACATGTTCCCTAGACGAGGTAGTCGCTTACATAAAATTCTTACAAGAGTACAGGGACATCTTCCCATGGCATTATTTGGAAATGTCGGGGCTTAGCCCCACTATTGTAGAACATCACATTGACACCTAGCCTGACATAACACTAGTCCGCTAGAAACAACGTCAATTCACCCATATAAGGCAGAAGTGATCAAGAAAGAAATTTATAGGCTTCATAAAGCTGGGTTCATCTACCCAATCACTTATACATCGTGAGTTTCCAACCCTCTTCCCGTTATGAAAAAACAGGGTACCATTCGATTATGCACCTATTTCCGAGATTTGAACAAAGCTTGTCCCAAGGACAACTACCCTACCCCATTTATTAACCAAGTCATTGATGCTTACACCAGTCATGAGGCCTTTTCCTTCATGGAAGGATTCTCAGGGTACAATAAAATTCAAATCTAGCACACAGATCAGCATAAGACAACATTCACTACCCCTTGGGGCACATTCGCATACCAGGTTATGCCATTTGGTCTTAAAAATACTAGAGCCACGTTCTAGCAGGCCATGAATTATATCTTCCATGACCTGTCCCACATAATCTTAGATTACTTGGACGACCTCACCATATGATCCAAGAAACAAAGTGATCATCTGGAGGATTTATGGTTGGTATTCCAACGATGTCAACATTACAACATACGCTTGAACCCTCTCAAGTTCTTCTTCTACGTCAATGCAGGTAGAATATTAGGGTTCATCGTATCCCAAAAAGGGATTAGAGTGGACCACCTCAAGGTCCAGGTAATCAAAGAGGTGCCACCGCCAAAAACTCTCAAGAAACTTCAACGCTTGCAGGGGAAAGCGAACTTCTTGAGATGCTTTGTCTCAGATTATGACACTTGTGCACAAGGATTCCTACACCTACTCTGTCAGAATATCCCGTTCAAGTGGGATGATCAGGCACATAAATAATTTGAGGCACTAAATGACACATTGTCTTCAGCCCTTTTGATCAACCCACCAAATTATTACAAAGAATACACCCTATACTTATCAACATCAAATACTACCATAGCTGGGGATTTAGTTCAAGACGGACCAGATGGTAAAGAACATGTAATCTATTACGTCATTATCGGGCCCCACTTTAAGATATGAACCTGAAGAGAAAAATGCTCTATCCCTTGTACATGTAGTACAAAAGCTTCGGCACTAAATCATCCTACAACTATCATAACAACTATCAACACCATGAGATATCTGCTAACTCACCATCTGATGAGCCATAAATACGCTCGATAGGTATTCATACTACATGAATTTGACCTGTAGTTTAGCTCCCCCAAGAGAAAAAAAGCTTTAATCTTAGTTGAGTTCATCACTGAACTCCCAAGTCTGACTAAAGGATCCCCAATTAACGAATCACTACCAGATGAACATCTATTTTTAGTGACGACTGAATCCTTGGTATGACGATATCCTCCTATTCTTATGAATCCAAAAGTTCAAGCCAAAGATCACACATGACGACTGAAGGTGCACAAACCACTAGGCCCTTTGATACCTACTCATGGGGGACCTCCTTTATTGATGAGGCATTGACACTAGGTTACACCAATGCCTCACACATGACTAAGCTGAGCAAGCCCTAAATGACTTTCATAGCGGGGCTTGCGGCGACCACCTCTTAGGGATGGACACCGCCCTAAAATTTCTATAGGCATGTTATTTCTGTCCCACCCTATTCCACGATTGCATTTAAGTAGTCAAATGGTGCGAGTGATGCCAATGCTTCACCAACAACAAAAGAGCACCTCCCACTCCTCTGCACCCGGTCATTGTAGCTGGTCCCTTTTGCAAATGGGGAATCGAATTTATGACTTGCAATCTTGCGTTGTCTGGAAACCACTAATACATCATTGTTGCCGTGACATTGGAAAATTTTTGAGGTCTAAAATGGGCCTCCTACGAAAAATTTACAACCAAAATAAACTTTATATGAACTAATAGGATTCAAGATGATGATGTCAACCATGGGGGATGATCCACCATTTTTAGGGTAAAAAAGTTAAAAGATTAAAAAACAATAAAATAATAAAACTAATTTTTTCAACTTGTATTTTCAACTTATCTCCCAAAGGTTTTACAAAAATTTCGAGTGGTAGTACTCGTTGGATGAAAAATTAAGTCCTCATCCAAGGAGTACTCATATTGCATACTTTTGATAGACCCTGATACATGAAAAATAGAAATACATGAAAAATCGTGATTGCAATCACATCTTTCATGTATTTATCATTTCATGTAGAAGGGTCCATCAAAATTATGCAACATGGGTACTCCTTGGATGAGGAACCAAATTATGCATCCAATGAGTGTTCCTGCTCAAAATTTGAGTAAACCCATAGGGAGATAAGTTGAAAATACGAGTTAAAAAAATAGTTTTTCCTTTTTTCCCTATAAAATTTGATGATGTAATCTAATCTTAGTTTATTATTTCCACTATTATTTTATAATTTCCTTAGGAAGCCCATTTTAGACCTCAAATTTCCCCAAATGAGTATTTCACCAAGTGGGCAGAAGCCATGCCCACATATGAAAACATGACAGAAGCCACACCATGGTTTCTCTTCAACCATGTCATTGCACAATTCGTTGTGCCTAAGGAATTAGTCTCCAGTCATGGAAAGCATTTCAAGAATGAAATATTCTAGGAGCTATCTCATCACCTAGGATTCACACGTGAATTTGCGGCACCATACTACCCACAATCCAATGGGCAGGTAGAAGATGTTAACAAAGTACTCAAAGAAATGTTACAACGTATGGTTAATAACCATAAAACAAATTGGAACCATATGATTTTTTCAGCCGTGTGGGCATATCACACATCAGTTAAAACCTCAACAGGATTCACACCTTTCCAACTAGTGTACAGAGTAGAAGCCGTGATTTCCATTAAACGCGAAATCCCCAACTTACACACTGCCATCAAACTCCTTGATAATACCCAACCTTGAGAGAAATGGTTGGTACAGTTAGAAATCATTGACGAAAATCGACAAGAGGTGCTCCAACATAACGAGGCACATAAAAAATGGGTAAAATCATCATTCAACAATAGCATCACCCCTCACTCATTCACATAGGGGGAGTTAGTCCTTCGCTACGATGTTGCAAAAGAGGCCTTAGGACCCGGGAAGTTCGAAACATTATGGAAAGTTCCTTACATCATAAAACATTGCATCATCAAGGGAGCATACATCCTGTCAGAGCCCGACGGTACATGCCTAGCTAACCCCGTCAATGGGCTCTACCTCAAAAAATTTCACCCATAAGGGCAGGAAGTCTCAGCCTTAGAGATAATATTCATGTAACATAATTTTTTGAGATGATTAATATCATCGAGGACTTATTCTAAAAAATTCTCTGGTGTCACAGATGGATCGCCCCCCCATCCACTATTTTGGGTTCGCTGATGGAGCCTCATGATGGTCTCAAAATCTAGCAACAACTGCCTAGGCCATATAATATCCTGATCGGTCACCATTCCTCACCAACAGAGTATGTATCAGATCAACTACCAATAATCAAGCAGAATATGATGTAGTTATTGGGCTGTTGAGCGATGCCTCTAATAGGGCATTCACCATCTACATGTCTATATTGATTCCCAGCTAGTGGTATCACAGTTAGACCAAGATTTTGAAGTAAAAAATTCACACCTAGTTAGGAAGCACTTGCATGCACGACGTTTAAGTCACCATTTTGATCATATTACATTTACACATGTACCAAGAAATCAAAACCAGATAACCGATCACATAGCTAACCAAATCCTAGATTGGAATGCATCTCGTCTAAACCATCATCCATAAAACAAAAAAAACATGTAAACATAAATATCCATCATAGGCACATAACATCCATCAATAAACACAAATAATAGCCATAGACACATCATAAGAGCCACAAAAAATATACATCTCGCATATATACATAAAAAATATATGAGTCCCAGTATACAAGTCATGTCCCTGACCATAATGTCAGTCGAAAAATATATCCACATGTCATCAAAATAGGGAAGCATCCTCATAATGGGAGCTTTCCTTGAGCATACAAATATCCCTAGGGCTAAGCCCAGCCTGGTGGGTCCTCTGGACCCATGGCTACACCTGTTGCCAGTACAGGTGCAACAACCAAAACTGCAAGAGTCACACGATGAAAATTCGGGCGATACACCCTCTCTCGAGCCATCACTTTCTTGAGCCATACATATCATTCAGATCATCAAAAAATCCATACATCATCCACAACCTTGGCCCGAACCTCTGCCACCATCACTCTAAGGTTAGGAACAAATAACTGCTTCTCAACCGCCGCAACACGAGCCTCGAACAATTTAGCGCGGGCAAGGAGGGCAGCAACCCCTCTGACAATGGAAACACTGCTGCCCTCCCATGAAGGGACCCCAACACCTCCTTGCCCCCCAACCTAGGCCTGATCGACCCCACTTGGGACCATCCTAAATGGCCGATGTCCCACCAAGAGGGCAGTAAGACGCCCTATCGCACCCACATCTGCAAGAGAAACAAAAAATAGTGTCAGTGTCACCATAAAATACATATAAATATACACATAATAAAATCCTCAAAAAATGTAGAAAAACATCAAAGGTCGTACCTGTTGGACCCCATGCTAAACGACAGGAAGAACCATACCCGGGTCCCCTTGGAAGTCCATCAACGAGTATGGGTAGTCTATGAACATCTGTGGGTTCACTTGGAACCATGCCTCAACGGTCACATCCCAATAGTGACCAACCTCCCATCCTCCACCGTGAGGCATCACGGGTGCCCATCACCGCATCCGAGGATCCCTAGGAGGACCCAGGGGCATTGGCACAAAAGTTCTGAGCATATCCACCCTCTCATGCATAATACTACATAAGATGATCTCATAGGTGAAGATCTTGGAAGACCCCCTCTAGGCCTTCCCCATCTGTGTAACCATGCCATCATAGACATGGTGAGCCCAGTCATAGAAGTGATCGGCCCGTAGCCAGTACAAGATGCCAATATGTGGAATAGACACCCTATTGGGCGATGACGACCCTGTCAGGCAAAATATCATCGCCAGGGTGCCCCTCTTAGCTAAATCGGTCATAGAGCTGATGCGAACACAACCCTGTGTAATCGGGTCAAGACCACAATTCTCCTTAGCCCAGTGTTGAATGTTCACTCTTTGAGGGGGGAGTGGGTGTGGAAGAGGCTCCCCCTTAGGCAGTAAATGAATCAAGAATTAAATGTCTGTCTCCAGCTAGATGACGACATATCTGTGGCGCAACACCATAACACGTTGTCTCCTGTTCCAACAATGGGCCAGGAAATGAGGAAGGCTATCTTGTGATATTAGTATGTTTCTCTCTAGAAATTTGAGCAACCCCCACTGTGAAAAAATCCCCCAATCACCAAGGTCTTGGCCACATCCACTCGAATATCGGGCCAGTCTCTCTCATGCCACAACATCCTGTTACCAGAGAAAAACCAAAATCAGTGACTCGAACCCAAAAAATAAAAATAAAAAGTCAATTTTTTTTTTTTACCTTTGCCACATTTGTGTAGAGAATAAGCATGATGACTGCGCATCTATATCAGATACAGACGCATGCATCATTGTGAAAATCCTTTTCCAGGTGCAAATATTTCCTTCTGTGCGTGGTCTACGCGCGTCAACCTTAATCGCCTGCGCGGTCGAGGTAAACAACACATATAAAATCCATACAAAACCAATTTGTATGGACCCCCAGTCAAAAAATGAAAAAATTAAAAAGCTGGATGTTCAGGGCCCTACTTGACACTAACGACGCAAATACCGAGTACTTCAGCTAACCGCAACAGCAAGAAAGGATCAAGAGAAGGGCCTCAACTCTGACCTCAGACTATCAAATGACACAAATGAGTTGAAATGAGCCATATTAGGTCCATATATCGCCATTTAATCATTATTCAACAGAACATAAGCTCAGAAAGCCTAATTGAAAAACCCAAAGAAGTGGAGTGATCTACACTTCATCATGTTCAAGTTTGACCCCACACATCTATGCCTCAAAAAAAGTCATTTTTTCAGTCACAGCAGGAATGCCCTCTCTTATTGCTTTACATTCAAAGTTATTTTCAATATGTTTGAATAAAAAATATTCTTTTTACTTGGGGTATTGGTTGCAGGTATTACATACACACTGAATCACTACATGCTCCAGCTAATAAAGGTACAAGAGCATGTATCATTCTATCCCTAGCACGATAGGCTCCCCGAAGAAGCTTTGCTTATCCCGACATCATTTATCCACAGAGATAAACCATAGGTTCCAGTCACTCGACCATGTTTATCATCACCTCACCTTACACATGATAAAAATTCTCGCAGGTTGGTACGACCTCACCCTCCATGGCATCCATCACTCATGTAGACCATACACTAAAGGTTTGGAGCCATGGCCTTAAAATCCAAGTATGGGAAGTACTTCATGTCCATTCATCCGTCATACATCAAGTCAAGTTTTACCCACGTCATGTTAAAACCTCTTTCCCAGACTACCATTCTCATAGGCAGATAAAATATGCACCACCGTGTCTTGCACTTGGCCTATCATACCCTCACTAGCATAGCCCATCTGCGACACTTTTTCATCTTCTTTATCACCCCCGCACCGAGACCAACCAATGGGGCCCCCACCCTCTACAAAACACCTTCCTCACACCATAGTGACAGATTATTTTCATGTTTATAGGGGCACCCGTCTCTATGCTTGTACATCAAAACCCATTCTATATTCTTTTGGAAAAGTGTACAAATATTTTTTAGGAGAGAAATCCCACCCATCCATTCACATTTCTCACCTCGAAGCAGTCCCTAAA
The DNA here is from genome assembly GCA_034641835.2 of Pinus albicaulis. Lineage (NCBI taxonomy): Eukaryota > Viridiplantae > Streptophyta > Pinopsida > Pinales > Pinaceae > Pinus > Pinus albicaulis. The sequence goes on from CM076580.1 coordinate 1,090,901,711, forward strand.
CACCCTTTGTCAGAGTTGCGCATTATTTAACACACCCCACCATGAAACTCATTGTTATAGGTTAATTTGGGCATCATCCCCCATGACCTGGTCAAAATAGACATCATCCCCAGGACCAATGAAATAGGGTTTATCATCCCCTTATATTTCAGTTTCTACATGCCCTAAGTGAAGACATTTCATTCATGGATTCTATTGTGAGATTTCTAAGGTTTTATGTATATGTTATATCACTTATTGACTCACCAACGCAGTCTCTAAAGGGACTAACTGTGTTTTAGTGCCAAATCCTCCATTCAAGGGTGCACTGCAATGCACTTCCCGACACTCAAGGGTGTGATGGTCACATGGGTGCAGAATTATCATTGTTCCGGGAATCTCCACATGGCCAGTGCCTTCTAGAAGAGTCCATATGTGTCAAAATTTGAATCCAAGTGTCCATTTAACACCTATGAACTTGGAAACATGTATTTCCTATTATTATAAAGTCATTCATTGAGAAAATACCATCAGCTTCCCTATAAATTGAGCACTCATCGTAGTGCTAGGGAAGGAAGAATTTTGGTAAATTTATGCTGTTGGATTCTCATTTGATAAGAGAGTGAAAGTACTGATATGTTTCTGGTATGATATTGGATGTGATGAGGCTCGAATGAAGTTGGAGCAGGTTGACAAAAAATCGGTCCATTGGTTGTAACCTCCCCCTTTTACTCTTTAATAAAGATTGATGTTCATTTTCCATACATGTCTCTATTTATTGTGCAATGTATTCTTGAATGATGTATGTATTTCATATCTAATCAATTTGATTTGAGTAAGATAAGTAAATATCTATATATTTCATGCTGTTCTCTGTTTGTGTTTGTAGGAATCAATCTAGTGACTTGTGTTGGATTGAAAGCGATGACAAAAACGACATAAGGAGAAGGAGAAGCAATTCAATCACAAGTAGGCTCCTTTACCATTTTGTATATTTGCTTGTTTAAGAGAAAGTGATAGTTATTCTTTCCTTTGTTGTTCTAAGTGACAAACACCACACTTAGGGAATTTGGTTTATCCGTAGATCACAATTCTGCATAACAAAGTGGCGACTCTGCTGGGGATTATCCTATCATTCCTGGTGTTTTTGCCTCTACTTATCCTCATCATTAGAATATACGTTTATTTGTCAGACATTTGAATGAAAAAATTGCTTTAGAAGTGTGTTTTGTTGCTTGTTTTTTCGATTCTTGCTGTGCCCAATGCATTGTTGGTCAAGACATAGTGCACTGCAATGCACTGTCTCCCACTCAGGGGTGCTGTGCAACACACTGTATCCCCTTAGAGGCTGCGTTTCCCCCTTAGCCAACCAAATTCCATCTAAATTTGTCGTTGCTATCATTCTCAACCACTTGTTTGCTATATTGTCAAATGTCTGATACCTCTTCAAGACTAGTTAAATTTCATGTTTCTTCCTCCTTTGAAAAGTAAATTTGTTCAATGTCTCTGTTATCTCTCAGAAAAAGTGAAAATAATTTTACATAGTCTTAGAGGTTCATTTGTTAAAGGTATGGTCATAGAGCTCATTAGGAAAATTTAAATTTCTCATATTAGCCTATTCTAAGGTCCAAACCCACCCCCATTCAAGTCATATCATGTCCCATCAGTGATCATTTTTTGACATATTCCATTTTCCAAGTTTTTGAATTTGAAAAGGTCTCTTTAGCCAAGATTTCTTGTTTTCGTAGTGAATTACACTGTAAAAAGGCAGTTTTCGCTACAAAACTGCTAATACTTTCGTAGAGAAACTGCCAGGAATTTTACTAACTATGCTATGAAAAGAGGTATTTCTATCTGTCTTTTTAAATTAGGTGCTAGGTGTCTGTAAATGATTAGAAGTGTTAGGGTGGATGTCATTGAAGTAAGTTAGGGTTAAATCAAGGTACAATGGTCATGGATGAGGTCATTAATATTATTTTTATCATGTATGAGTCATGATTAAGCCATGGGTTTTCATTGAAACTTTAAAACATTACCCAATTGAGTCACTTGTCATTCTCCGCTCCATCTTTGCATGCTACTGAATTTTGGAGAGCTGTTTCACCAAGCCTAGTTGGTTGCTGGCATTTTCGAAAGTTGCAGGTGTCACTGATAAAGCGAGGCAGAGAAGGTATAAAAACACCATGGCTGCAAAGAGGAAGACCAATAAAGGAGGCCACTGCCTTAGATATGAGCCATCCGACATGAATTTGCTGAATGAAAACCCAACTTCCTTAGAATTTTTTAGAAGAACATTGTGTTTGCAGTTTTGCCAAAGATTGCAAGGATGCCATTTGCAGGTTTCTAAAGAGTTTGCCATTATTTTAAATGGGACAACTTCAAAGGTGGGAATTATGAACCTCACTGTAACACCAGAGACCATTTCAGAAGCAACAAGAATCCCTAAAGGAGGAGAACAATGGTTTAAAGGCTTCAAGTTCACCATGCAGGAATGCAAGGAATTTATCAAACCAGAGCATAGTGAGATTGATCTCACAAATTCCATCCCAAGGAGCTAGTACATGAAACTTGAAAGACAACTTCTCAAAGCTGCTGCTAATCATTCAGAAGAACTTCACTTGTGAAGGGAGGTATCATATGGTTTATTCCTACCACTTTAGGCTTTTGCTACATTTTGTTGGTAAGACATCTCTTGATTTACCTTGTTACTTATACAAAAGCTTAGCTAAAATGTCAGATAAAGTTCAAGCTAAATCTGAAGGAAATGAAACCTCACTCTTTCATCATGGTTTAATCAAGTTGCTGGTATTACAAGAGTTAAATAGATTAGGCAAAGACTGGTCATCTTTTCTAGTTGTCAGTGGTTTTGAAGTAGATACCATAACTCCTAAAAGAACTCCTAAACCTAGAGATATTCCATCACCTTCAATGGAAGAACAAATTGAGCCAATGATCATGGAGACAAAACCATTGCAGAAAGCTGACACACCCAAAGTTACACATGCAAAACAAAAGAAAAAAATGAGAAAACATGGCAGCAAGAGGGTTACGAGAAGCCAAACAGTGGCTAATGGTTACTTAGAAGACATTCTGCATGCTATTGATATTGAAGAAACTCCCATAGTTCAAGTTGAAGATATAGATGAGGGAGGAAAGAAGTTCAAGAAAGCCAAAACAGCTAAGAAGTTAGAGTTTGAAGGTGAAGATGCAGGATTCATGTTTCAAGCTAGGAAACCAATGAAAATACATGCCATGAAAGTCTTGGAAAGCAGTAAAGAAGCTCACAAGGTCACTAAAATTGTCCAACCACCACCAAGCATCATTGACCTTTCCTCACCTGCAAAAGAAGAATCAGTCATTAAACAAAGGAAAGGAAAAGAGAAAATCATTGAAAAAATAGAGATTGAGGTCCTTAAGGAGTAGTTGAAGCTGGAAAATGATGAAATATCAGTCTTGAAGAAAGAGGCAAGGAGGCACAAGATTCAGAAGGTACAATTTGAGAAAATGAAAGAAATTTGGGAAGAACAGGTTAATAATGTGTCAAAGACCTTAGATAACACACAAAAATTGATCAAATGGACTCAGCCATTGAGAGGAGAGGACACTGAAGGACCAAGTCAAAGACCTTCAAGAGCAATTAGAATTGATTCATGAAGAGCTCGAGAAGAAGGGCTTAAAGATGACTGTGGTTGAGGAGCCCATAGCTCAACTGATCATTAATGAAGAGGAAACACCACAGGGATCCTAAGTTGAGTTTGAATGTGTTTTAGAAGTTTCATGTCATGCTGAAGACCAAGTTTTTACAGCTGGAGGTCACCTTTTTGAGCTAGTCTTGAAATCTGGAAATTCTACAGTTTTTCACAGTTTCGTAGTGTTTCCTAGGCTTAAAGCCAGGAAAACGCTACAAATTTTTTTATAGCTGTCGTTTTTCCTCTAAAATAATTTTTTGCAGCTTTCAAGGAGGGAGAATGGTGGTGATGATGTGTCATGCCTTGCTGTACACCATGGAACAACAAAGGATAAATTTTTTTGGGTGCAAAAGCTTTTTTTTGGACGCTACGAAAACTCGCTACGAAACTATCCTATTTTCGTAGTGAGCTGTTTTTGAAGGTTTTGGAGCAGTTTAAAGACATTGTTGGAAAAATGGACTCTTCCAACAGGTCAAGATACCTTACCATCAAACATTTATGACTTGAAGAAAGTGTTGTGGAGACAACTCATTAGATAAAGCTCTCGTTGAAGATAATGTCTTGTATTCATGAAAAATAGGGTTTTGTTCCACATGTCTAGGAAGATTTTTAATATGAAAAGTGGTGTTGAGCTATGTCATAGCATATTCAAGCATGTGAGGCTTATTTGTAACTGACATGTAATTGTTTCAAAGATAAGGTAGACTGATGTAATAAATAGGATTTTGAGTCCTATTAGGAAAAGTCATCTTTAAGGTATAATTGTCATTTTCTTGTTAAAATACATGTTTTTTTTGTTATATGATGTGTCATAGGAAGAATTTGATGAATCTGGCCAAGAGGCAGATCATCCCTGCTATAAGAATGTCTATTTAAAGGAAAATCATCGAAGTAGTAAAGGGTGGGAGTCTTTTTGCACTAAACTGCTACTTTATGTATTTTGAATCATATCAGTAATACAAAGTGACTTCTTCTTGACAGACTTGAGATTCTCATGAGATTTTTAATGTTTTATTGATCTACATCTTATGTTTTACTACTTGTAGTAGATTTGATTACTATTACTCAGAATTCATAAATCTATGCTCTGACTTCCTTTAGTAATGAGATGACTGTGTTTTCCTATGTTTTATGAGTGAATTACCTTTGTTGAAGACCCCTATCTGCCTCAGCTTCCATGTCAAGAAACCTTGCCACTGAATATACAGATTTGTTGACTCCGTAAGCCCAATGGTAGCAAGCCTGAATTATTTTCAACCTACATACACAAAAATCAAGTTACTTTTCAAATAGAGTTAGCCATCTAGTACTATAATTATCTAATATCATAAACCCCTTTGAGAGAGACCTCTAAGACTGAAGAGGCTAAGCTTCAGTCAAAAGCTAGTTTGAAACAATTACATAGAGTTGTCTGATACACAGCCAATCAAGTACAATTTTGTGATAACATTTTGGTGCGTCTGTCGGGAGCTTGAAGATATACTTTTCCTGAAATTTTGAAGGTAGAAGGAGCTCAAAAGCTGTTCGAGGCTGCATCTACCTTGGTGACGCCATTCAAAATTCTCATGTTCAAAGGTGGCTTCAAAAAGGAGATATACGAGGAGTAATCCTGACCCAGAGCCACCTACAATTGTGGATAATCCAAACTCAATTTTCAGAGGCATTCAAGGCAGTTATGAAATATCAGGTACTCCATTACACACAAAAGCCTTGTCCTCTAAAGTTTTAAGAAGTCCTGAAGATAAAAGGTTTGATGATAAAATTCAGGAAGTCTTGTTTAGGTCTAAAAATGAAAAAGAATTAACTGAAATCATCTTAGACCTACATAGAAGAGGTATTGATACCTCAGAATTAGTGACACAAAAAGATAAAGAAGAGTTTTAGGAAGCAGTCACATCAAAGTTATTGTTAGAAAGGGAATATTTGGATAGGTTGAAGGAACTAGACCCATTTGAAATATTACTAAGAAGTAAATTTGGTGTCCCTCTACCTGATTGGAGTTCAATTGTAACTGGACAACAAAGACCAACCAACCCTTCTCCTAACAATTCCTCTTCCTCTACTGCTACTGTCCCTAAAGCTACCACAGTTCCAGTCATCATGGCAGGAAAAGTGCCACCTCCACCTGCTGCTGCACCTACTAGGTATGCCCCTCTTGTTCTTCCAGCTGTCCTTAATGCCCTTCCTAGGCATGCAAGAATGAAAAATTGGGGAAGTGATGAGGAAATTACAGCTGAAGAGCATGTAAACCAGTTTAATGACTTCATAGACAGGGAGGAGGTTGACCATGAGGATGTCAAGATGAGATTATTTGCTCAAAGCTATACCAGTGAGGTCAGGAAGTGGTTCAAAGCCCTTACACCAGGAAGCCTGCATAATTGGAATGAATTTGAAGATAGCTTCTTGAGAAAGTGGGGAAATAGAACCAAACCTGTAAAAATTTTATGACTCCATCCGTGCCCATCTAAAGCCTCCAGAAGCAGCAGCTCAATTGAGATATGCTGAGGCATTTGACTATGACTTTTATATCCTGCTAAGAGAAAGAGAATCCCCTTCATTAGATGAAATGAAAAATGATGCAGTGAAGGTGGAGATCAATATGATAGCTGCTAAAAAGTCAAAGATGGGAAAGACAAAACTGAAAGAAGAAGATAAGTCTTCCACATCAGATGATAAATTTGACTTCATGATGAAGACAATGGAAAAACTGATGGATAGGCTTGCCCTTAGGAATGCCTCCTCTCCTCCTGCACAACATGAAACTCAATTTAGAAATCCTCAGTTCAGAAGACCTCAAAAATAATAGAGACCAAGGGAAAACATAATTAGCCTGACCCTCAAGTAAGGCCTCCTTTTCAGCAAAACTTAGTTGATGAAGAAGATCAACCTGAAATACAAGAAGAATTAATTCATTGCTTGGATGAAAACATGTCTGGAATGTTTTTGACTAAGGAAGAACATGATGAGTCAGATCATGATGTAAATAAGGGTGAGGAACCATCTGATTATCTTAAAGGATATCAACATGCAATCTTTGATATGCAGAAACAATACAACCTCAAAAAAAAAAATGTTCCAATTACTGCAAACAAAACACAACCCAAAAAAGATGCCCCTAAAGCTGTTGAGGTTAGAAAAGATACACCACCTCCTCCTCCTGTCAAAGAGACTGAAAAATCCGCTTCTATTTTCAGTTTAGAAAGTGAGATCTCTAAGATCAAAATTCCAGTTCCTTTTGGAGAAATTCTTAAGGTGAATGAATAAAAAAGTAAGATTGTAAAAATGCTGAATTCCCAACCAGGAGCTCCTACATCCTAAATGTTCAAGAAGATCATCTAACCATATACTTGGGACCAAAATTGGAGGGTGAGAAAAATCAAGAGGTGCCTCGTTTCTATGCCAGCCTTTGCATTCATGACATGACATTACACAATGCCATGTTATATTCGGGGGCCTCTTATAACCTCATGCCCAAAGTGATCGTGGAAAGGATGGGATTAGAAATTACTAGGCCATATAAGGATTTGTTTTCATTTGATTCAAAAATATTTCAGTGCATTGGTTTAGTAAAAGATGTTGTTTTTGGTCTTACACAAGTCCCTGCCAAGACAGTGGTAATGGAAATTGTGGTCGGGTGAAAACATGAAGTTGGGAAACACTTTTTTCCCCTTTTTGACGTTGAAAATTGTATTTTTCTATGTTTTTCCAACTTCAACTCCACTAAATTCATATTTTCAATGAAAATTATGCTTTGAAACAAAAACAAGATTTGTAGAGAATTGTCTTACCTCCATACTCATATTTAAAAAAAAAAATATTGACATATAGAGGGGTAAATTTGTTGTTTACTAACTAAATATACTTGAAATTTTCAGGAAAACAAAAATAGCCACTTTTTAAACCCTAACTTTTTTTAGGGATGGTTATTAATTTTTTGGAAATAAACCATATCATCATAATCTACATAGATTGCAATAGTGCAATGACTATTTTTCGGTAATTTTCAGATTAAATCACTATTTTTTATTATTTTTTGAAATGGACGAAGACAAAAAAATGGTGATGTTTCAGTACATTTTATGAGCCCTAGATTTTCTTTTCAATGTGATCATCAATAAGAAAAATGGAATACATGGATAGGAATTGGAATGTGGTTTTTCTGATTTTTTTGGTGTTTCCATTTTAAAGTTATTGAATTTTTATTCACTGCAATTTTCAGAACAATGAAATTCCACAGTGACATAGTTTAGTATAAAATTAAAAACAAATTGAAAATTTTAATGAAACTCCACAAATATTACATCATTAGAAACTAGATGAAGAGATGAATCTAATGGTACTAGGTCCGAAAGATAACATTTTGTTTTTGTAGGAGTTTCGCCTTTCCAAAGTTGCAGGTTCTTGAAAATTGCCGAATTTTCTAGGTTTCTCATTGACCAGAAACTCTCAGCCGAGATAATTTCTCGGGCGAGACATTTATTAAACTCTTGGTCGAGAAATTCTAAACTCTTGACTAAGATTTTAAACCACCATAGTTTAAATTTAACCATGCGGTTAAACTCTCGTCTGAAAGTTGTACAAACTCTCAGCTGAGGGTTTGCATCTGAGAGTTTACCCAAGGCAGACTCTCGGACAAGAGTTTTATAATTCTCATATGAGAGATTACTTAAATCTCGGGCGAGAGTATAATAAACTCTTGGACGAGAGTTTAATAAACTCTCGGATGAGAGTTTATTAAAATTTAATGGAAACATTTGATCTTTGGCCGATAGAATCTTGTGAAGATTCATCGTATCGTCGCTGTTAGCTCCCCGTAATTTGCTAGATTGATTGAGATGCAAATGGATAGGGGTAACATCAAACCAGAATTTGGAATCCAAGGACCTAGCCTTCTTGGATTCAAAGAGGGCTCTCTCTAATTTGTGCAAGAGATGTGAACTTGTTTGATTTTTAAGGTTAATTTTAGGCTAGTTATGAAGTATTAGGGTTTGTTGTTTGTTTTGGTTGTGTATGATGATTAGATAGAATAGATAGAACAAGGGAATCTTCAATTTATTGGGAAATGGAGTCTAATAAAGTCATGATAGGTTCATTAATGGATTAGGGAGTATTGTAGGGAAAATCTAGCTTGGTTGGTGGATCTTTGGGGTTTAAAGGATCATGAGATGGAAATTAAATTTGAGAACAAAAAGTTGAACAAAGGGAAATCAAGAATCCTTTATCATATACTTTAAACAAAGGGACTTAGAAGAATCATAAGCATAGAGAGGAAATCAAAGGCAGAGAAAACCCTAAACTCTTTGATTCAACTAAAGTAGATAATTATTCAAGAAAAGCATTCCAATGAAATATAGAAGGCAAGAAAATTATTTAACTTCCAGTGATTTCATCATCAAGGACATAAAACATTTAAGATACACAAATACCTAAAATCATAGAGGAGGGAACTTCTGAACATCTAAGATTATAGCTACGAAGATCTTTAAAATAATTAACTAAGCAAGTGCAAAGAGTATGATTGAAACAAAACTTCTTTGACAAACCTAAGTAATGATACTTTAAAGAGAGACTTCAAGAATAGTGTTTTAGTGACATCAAATAATCAGGGCTAACCATGAATCATGATACTAACTGTATTAAACCATTCAAGAAATAAACAAGCTTAGGAGGTCTAGAGAGCAATGAAGGATTCTCTAACATGTTATAGCAGAAGAAAACATCAAGGCAGTGAAGAAAAAATAGAGCTAAGGTGCCTTTAGAAACATTTCTTATTCTACATCATTTTTTCTACTGCAACATAGAAAGATGGAAACATAATGAAACAAGAAATAACAATAAAAAAATAGAAGCACTTCACCATCAACCAAGCTCAGGGATCCTGCAACCAATCCTCCTCCATTAACAAACAAATCAGGGCATTCATAAGCTCCAAGATATCAAATTGCTTTCAACCTCCAAGAGACTATGTATTAATTCAGAATAAGTCACCAAATGCCAACCAAATACATGAGAGCCTCATGCTTTATTTATGGAGAAAAGGAGGGCTAAAACCCTAATTATGGTTTTTAAAATATCCAAAGTAGTCATAAATGACAATTTATGTCTAAGTGACCATGCAAGGCCCAAGGCATAAATATCCAAGAAAAATAAATGCATAATAACTTCTAACACCTAATCCTAGTGTGATTTGCCTCAAAAATAATAAAAAACTCATTTTTCAATAAATGAGTGTGTTTTGTTGACTTTTTCCACTTTTGGTCTTATATGCGCAACGACAAAATATTAGAAAAAGGTGTACTTTCAATCCTGTTTTGACCTCCTTCCCAGTGTCGGTTTTTACTCTGTGATGGTTCATTGGAAAGCTTGTTAAGTTGGATTTCCATATATACCTTTGGTTTTCTGAATGAGTGCCATTTTACTATCCAAAAATCCATTCTCCCAACACTGCTCTATGCACAGCACCTTGCCCGAAAACGAGGCAGAATGGTCAAAATTTAGGTGTTTTTTGACCTTTTGGGGGTGAAAACTGCTCCAAATGGTTTGCAATTTTGTGAGCAGACTAATGATGATGAGAGGAATCCAAAAATTTCAAGTTTTCAAGCTGAGGATGCATGAGATGTGTGTGCAACGCTAAGGGTGCTGCGCATAGAGGCCTCAAAACCTTTGCCCTATCAATTTGGTTTATGAGGGCATAGTGTTTGGCCATCTTCCTTTGGAGCTCAAGGGCCTTTTTTGCCTTCTCCAACTTATCTTCTAAATGAAAATTGGCCCTCTCAAGCTAAGGCTCCCTATCAAACTCTATGTCTCTGTCAAGTAGCTCATTGATAAGAATTTGTTAGGCTAGGGTAGATTCTTCCTCCCTCTCGTTGGCCAAGGATTTTCTCAGCCCAATGGTCCTTGGCCCCCTTGTAGGTTGATATTCTTCTTCTTCTTCACTCTCTGGATGAGTCCTCTTGTACTCTTCTAATTGCACCTCTGCCCTCATGGCTTGTCTCCGGGCCCTGAGTGCCCTTACCTCATAAATTTCCATGTGTGCACTCCTTTGCCGGTTCTCCCTATCTAAGACATAATATTTGTACTTGGATATTTCCAAATCTGCCTGAAGATCTCTTATTTGGGCATTCTTATTTTGGAGGAGAAAACTGGAGATTTTCTCTTCTTCCTCAATATCAACATGTATAAGTTCAAATTCTGTTTGTTCACCATGTTGATCCTCAACATCTTCATTCATTTTTTCCTTACCTTTGTCCAATGGTTTGATAGCTAGAGAAGAGATGGCCCCTTGCCTTTTTGAGGAAGAAAACACATCCCTCTTCCCCCTATGGTATGAGAGATCAAAAGGTCTAATGATTTTTACTCTAGGGTCCTTGTCATGAATGTTATCATATGATGGAAAGCCTTCTTTCTCACCTTTTGGACTACTATGTATATCCTCCTCTTCCATCTCACCCTCACTACTAGGTCTCCCATCACTTTGTGCATCATCATCTTGTTCATTGGGAGAGCTATGAGCCTCACTGCTGCCTTCAACACTCTGATTTTTACCACTGTCATGTTGATTGTCATGACAGTCAAGGTCATTTTTGAGCTCTGTTTTGTCCTCATGGTCACTTGGCAATTTTACTTCAGCATTTAATGACGTGTCATCAACCTCCATATCTTTGTTTTTCTATTTTGCTTGGTCATCAGTTTGTGGTGCATCCATGTCAACATCACTGGCATTTTGATTCTTCATTTCATCCTCATTGTGACTATGATCCTCTTGACTGTCTTCTCTGCCTTTACTTTCTGCCTCACTATCCTCTTCCATGCTTTGTGCCTCAAGGCTGCTTTCTTGCCCATCAATGTCAAGGGCATCACTGTTTTCTTGCTCCTTAGAATCATCATCATCTTTACCAACTTCACTTCTCTCCATTTCTATTTGCTCTGCCTCCTCTTTATTTGTTTCATTATCATTGTTTTCCTAATTTGATGCTTTAGGAGAAGAAGAAAGAGGTAAGTCTCCTTGTGGAGAAGGCATGGGTGAGGTGATGGAACATGATCTTTGGGGGGTGATGGAGGAGTGGAGGTAAGTGGGTGTGAAGTGGAAGGAAAATTTTTCTGAATGAAGGCTTGGGGATTTGCAAATATATCATGTGAGATAAAAACTTCCCAAGGGATTCCCTGCTGCTCTAGCTAGTGTAAAAAAATCATTTTAACCAAAGAGTGGTGAAAAAGCCTTTGCATTTGGTGGGCATAACTCCTTTTCTTGACTACTGAAGCCATTTTGTCAATGCTCCGGTAGAGATAGTATGGTAGGTTTAGAAATTTAACCCTGGTGAAGTGCATTAGCAACCTTATGTGATATGAGTAAATCCTGGAGTACCTCCCCTCACAAGTGAAGTACTTGATGATCTCTCTCATCAGTGGTGCATATCTCTCTAGCAGGTGAGAGAAGGGGAAACAAGTCTTGCAGCCCTGTTGATACCTAGGTTTGAGGAAGGGCTCATAGTAGTTTAACGCCAATTTCTCCCTCTTGAACCATCAATTTCTCCCTCTTGAACCATCTCTCACACACATCTGGTATCCCTGTGGCCCTAGCAATGGATCCAGATGATAGCTAAAAATTTACTCCTGCTAGGTTGATCTGCTTGTTTTTTAGGCTGAGAATGAACAACCTAGTCAAATCTGAGTGGTTTTGGACCTGTTTAACCCTCTCACAAAACTGATAGCATCCAACATCTTGAAAACATGCAAGGATCGTGGGAGAAGAGGTGATTTGAATTGTATCCAAGGGCTCAAACCTATTAATTCTTCCTCCCTTGTGTTTTGGCCTGATAGGCCCTTGGCCTTCATCACTACTGGTACTTATCTCTTCTTCGGACATAGTGAATGATTGTGTCCTTGAACAAATTGGTTTTTAGCTTGTGAGAGCTTTAGGTCTAGGGAGGAAAAATGAGTGATGGCGAGGGAAAATTTTAACAAATGGGGGCAAAATGGAAGTAAGTCTAGGAATGTTTTCAGAGTTTTGAAGGAAGCCTAGCTTGTACTGAGTGTATTTACACCAATGACCACTCTCCAACTGGTAAATTCTGCCTTAGAAGTTTAAATGATTGTTTGCCATGAAGAATAGGGTTTTTTAGCCAATTTAGGTTTTTTTTACTCTTCTTTGATTATGGATGCAAAAAGAACACTTGGAGGGCAAAGAAAAGTGACCACCAACCTTTTTCAAGTTGTGCAGGAGCCTGGGGAAAATTTGAGGAGGAAAACACTAATTTTGACCAATTTTTGGAAATTCTGGCCAAAATTATCCTGTGCGCAGTGCCACCCAACTGGCCATTTCAGTTGTGCCCTCTTCACACCTCTATACGCAGCGTTGGGCGGGTCGAGTGCCCTTGTGCGCAGCGCCGGTGAGTCGGGATGTCGTGCAGGCCTGTGCGCAGCGCTGTTGATTTTGTGCGGTTTGGGTGAGATGTCAGGCCTGTTGGGCCATGTAGTGCTGACGTATGTGCAGCGCTCAAAGACTGTGGGCGGCTCGGGCCTCTGCACGGGCTATATGGTCCTCCTCTACGTGCAACGCCCATTTTTGTGGGCAGCTCAGGCTTTGACCTGGGCGTGTGCGCAACGCCGGTGCCTATGAACAGTGCTGGTCCGTCTCGGTGAAACACAGTGTTATTTAACACTATGTTTCCTCCCCTGTGCGCAACGCCAAAGTTTCTATGCATAGCGCCACCGCCTATGCGCAGCGCCGGGGAAATTTTGCCTAGTTTTTAGGAAAACGCCTAGAAATGCTTCAACGACTCTCTATCTTTCTTTGAAAAACAAAAATGAGTTTGGGAAGAGGGAAGGAAGGCCTTTATACCTCTTTTTGAAAAATAATTTCATGATCAAACCCACTTTTCTAATGTTTGTTTCCTTTCTTGCTTTTTCACTGACTTTTTGGTCTTTTTGTCCTGTAGGTGGAAGAACTCTGAGAAAAATGGTTTTTTGCCTTTGCTGGAGTATCTTGATGTTTCCCTTGGATTGAAAAACTTTTTAACAAGCTTAAAATTTTCCTCTTACCCACATTTTGGAAACATGAACCATTTCTTGAAAAGCAAAAGGTCATTTTGACAAATTTTTGAGGAAAAAGGCATACAATGACATTAGTGCTCTTTTTTGAAGGTTTTCTCCATTTTATCCTTTTCATGAATTTCAACTCTTTTAAACAATAAACTTGTGATTATTTTGGCACTTTCACCTTGGAATCTTCAGTCCTACATATTTTATTCCTTTGATTGCTTGGTGGATGAGACTGAAGAGAAGAATTTTGACCTTCTTTCAACTGACATTCTGTCATGTTTTCACTTTGAAGCAGTGAAAACTTATTGGTGTGAAAACCCTAGCAGTTGGTATCAATAGCTCCTTTAGTTTCTATATGTGCCATCATCATGAGATACATCCGGTTTGTTTGACCTTATCAATCTTCCTATAGGTAGCCATATTTGATAGTCTTGCAGAAGTGTCACTCATGGCTAACTATCTTTTGCAGAATATACTTTTGATAAGGAGACCCTTGTTGGACGCTTCTCTGCTTTGTTTTAGACCAATTGCATGTTTGTTCCTTTGACCTGATTCCAGCTTTCTCATAACCTAAGAACAATGCTTCTTGAACATAAAGGCCAACCCTAGCACCTGTAAATTCTAGTGACCTAGTGGAGGTTTTATTTTGACTTTTCCATGGACTGAAGTTTTGACTTGGGGATTTTTAGGAAAGAGGAGGGAAATAAGTTATTTTTGACAAGCTCGATCATTTTGAAGATTGAAAAAACACTGAAATTGATCTGCCTAAGGAGTTTTCAGAGGAAAATTTTGGTTTTTGAAGGATTTGAGGCATTAGGTCAGCATGGTGAAAAGTAGGCAGAGGTAAAACTGAGTGTCTAAAACACAGGTGTAGAAAATGGGATGGGGATGAGTGACCTAGGCATTATGAGGGACTCTTCAGGAGTGGTAAGCTGGCCAAGGCATGGTAGAATAGTAGAAGAGTGAAAAATTTATCCTAAGGATAATGAAGGCAGTGAGATTCTAAAACTCACAATATTTCATGAAATTTATTGTTAGAAATCTAGGTTTCTCAAATAGTCATCTTCAAATGATAAAAATTACTGATGACTAATAGTGGATCCACTTGGGGAGGGTAGCTCCTTTTTAGGAGGTGTCCAGAACCTCAGATGTTTGGGTCTTTGTGTTTGAAGACTAGTGCCTCATCCATTGGGAAAACCTTTCTGCTCTTTTTGCAAGTGTTCTCTTGTAGCTGTGATCCAAAAAATCTGAAAGACATGATTGCTTCAGACTCATCTCTACCTACCCAGCCTACTTTGCTAACATTTTTTCTTCTTTGTGTGCACTTGGATTTGCAAACCCTTGACATTTTTATTTTTGAAAAAAAAAATCAAACTATCTATTTGTACCCTTATTTCTTCTAAGAGTTCAGATTAGGCTAATGAACTCTCTTTATTTTCTACCTAGTCTACTCATTTGTCAAGATTAAGTTGTTTGAAAAAAATTATTCTCTATCCTACTAACATGAAATTGAACCATGAATAAACCAGGATTAGGCTATCTGATTTATAATGGGCTGTGGCATTGAAACAAGCTGCACACAACCATTATTTTTATACCAACAAAACTAGAAAGTATGAGGGCAGCAATCCATCATTTGTTAGGCATCCATATCCTTCTCTTTGGTTTAGATTTGAGCTTTTAGAACCAATATTTATTCTTCCTGATCTAAAACTATTGACAAGTCAGGATTAGATGTTTTGACAAGTTTTTCTTTCACTAACCTATCAACAAATAAATTGAAAACATGTTCAACCATGATTAAGATAGATGACTGAACAAGACTTCTTTTTCAAAAACAAGTAGTAGGATTTAGACTTGCACACTTTTAGCATCACTATTTTTTGGGTATGGGGCTGTACCTTTCTTTCAAATCTACCCTCTTTTTCCTTTTTTTATTTTTTAGAGTTTTTGTCTTTTCTATTTCTTGATCAAGCAATGTTATGTACAATGAGTGCTAGGTTCAAAATTCAGGAATTTTGACAAAAGTAGTGTTTGAGCATCCTTCCATTGATAGGACCTCCAAATATTTATGCTCCATCCAGCTCTTGCAAAAAGAAAGCATTGTTACCTCTTTCTAAATGAATGATGTAAGGGCCTTTCCATAAATTTTAAAATTTACCATGTTTGCCCTTATATTCCCTCCTTGAATCCCACTTCAGAACCGTGTCTCCAATTTGGAAATCATTGGCCTTGGCCCTCCTATAAAAAATTTTCTTGATATTGTCTTGTATTGCTTGTGTCCTCTTGTAAAATTCCTCCCTTAACTGCTACAAATGGATGATTTGGTTCAGCCTCCTTTGCATGTTATTTTCTTCCAATTGTACCTCTTGGAGGAGCTTCATGACTGGAACTCCCAAAGATGTCGGGAAGACCACATCCATGCCATACACTAGTTGATATGGAGACATACCAATTGATTTCTTGGTGGTTATTCTATCAGCCCATAGTGCATGCACTAGTTTTCTATGCCATGCCTTTTGATTTTGTTCTAAGAGCTTCTTAATGATGTTCACCGAGCTCTTGTTGGAGGACTCAGCTAGCCCATTGCCTTGCGGGTAATAAGCAATGGAATGACGTAGTGTGATGTGATATTTATAACAAAAGTCAACCATTCTTTTAGATGTAAAGGCAGCATCATTATCGATGATGATATTTCTAGGACAACCAAACCTGGACAAGATGTTGGTTTCAAGGAATTTGATAATGACTGAGTCGGTGGCATTCCTAGAAGGGATGGCCTCTATCCATTTGGTGAAGTAATCAGTGGCAGTGAGGATCCACTTATGTTGGGCAGATGAAGTAGGATGGATCTCTCCTACGAAGTCCAAGCCCCATTGTTGGAAATGAGCTTTTACACTGATGGGATGCAAAGGCAAAGGTACAAGTTTTCTTTTTCCATCAAAGATTTGGCACTTATGGAAAGTCATGACCAGTTTGTGAGTATCAGGAAAAAGGGTAGGCCAATAGTAGCCAGCTCTAAGGATCTTGTTGGTTTTGGTCTTCCAGTAGAGGTGACCTCCACATTCTCCCTCATGTAATTCATGCATGCTATTTTCTGCATCATCTTCAAGCAAACATTTAAGTATCATGCCAACAGAACTCTTCCAATACAGAACTCCATCTAAAATGTAGAAATTTAAAGCTTTCTGTTTCAAGAATATAGCCTTAGTATTTGATAGAGAAGGATGAGTATTGAGATAAATAAGTACATAAATGATATCAGCATACCAAAATGAATTCAAAAATATTTCTTCAATGTACGGAGCCGTGAATTCTTCTGTTTCTTCTAACACATCAACCATATTCATGTCTAATGCTTGGAAATTTGATTTAGCCATAAGCTTTGCAAGTCCTTGTCCTTTAATAAATTTATTGGGTGTGATTTATAAATCATATTCTAAGATAGTAGCAATCCACTTACCCCTTTTACCATCAGGGTATTGATTGAGTATGTCTTTGACAACTATATGTGGGACAAAAGTAATGACATGTGAGTGCAATATATAAACTCTAAAATCTTTCAAAGCTTTGATTAAGGCAAATGCTTATTTCTCCATGATGTTATACTTTATAGGAGCATCTCTCAATGCCTTGCTGAAGAAGGCTATGGGCTGTTCTTGCCCCATGATGTTCTTTTACAATAGCACTGCAGCAACAATGTGTTCAGATGAAAATGAGAAGATGCAGAAATATTTGGTGAAGTTGGGACTGATCAAGATTGGTTTTTGTGTGAGTGCTTGTTTTACCAACTCAAAAGATTGTTTTGCTTCCATATTCCGCTTCACTCCTACTTCCTTTTTCAACATGTTTGTAATATTCCTTAGGAGTTCAACAAGGTTGGGGATGAACCTTCTTAGGAAGTTGATCTTTCCAATGAAAGATTGCAGTTCCTTAATGTTTCTAGGATGGTTGATTTGCAGTATGCCTTCGATTGTTTTGGGATATATCTTGATCCATTCTTCAGAGATGATGTGGCCTAGGAGTTTTCCTTCCTGAAGGCCAAACAATGTTTTCTTAGGATTCAAAGATAGGCCATACTTCCTACACTTTTCAAAAACTTTTCTCAAATGGAATAAGTGTTCTTCATCAGTTTTAGAGTAGACAGTGATGTCATCAAGGTATATGACTATGAAGTAACCTATGTCCTCTGAAAAATCTATGTCCATTTCCCTTTGGAAGGTGGCCCTCGCATTCATTAGGCCAAATGGATTTTTGACATACATGAATGTACCCAAAGTTGTAGTGAAAGCAGTTTTGTGTTGGTCACTTGGAAATACTAGTACTTGGTTATAACCTGAGAAGCCATCTAGCAATGATATTCTTTGTGAGCCAACTACCTTTTGAAGTATGTGATCCATTTTAGGCAAGGGATAATTGTATTTTAGGGAGGCCTTGTTCAAGTTTCTAAAGTCAATGCAAAGCCTAATCTCCCCGGTCTTCTTCCTAACTGACACAAGGTTGGACACCCATTCTAAGTACCTAATAGGGACTATGATCCTGGCATCATACATATTTTTGATCTATTTCTCAACTGAAGGTAATATGACGGGGTTTATTATTCTCAATTTTTGTTTGAATGGTTTCTGATTTTCCTTGAGAGGAATTTTGTGTTGAATGATATTTGTGTCATAGGATTTCAAGTCCTCATACCCCCAAGCAAACACATCTTTAAATTCTCTAAAAAGCTCAATGTATTTCTGTTTTATGTGAGGAGGAAGAGTTTTGGACAGCTTGATCATTTTTGGCTCTTCCATGCTTCCAATGTTACATTCTTCTACATTTGTTTCGGTGGATTCCATCTTGGGTTTTTTATCTACATCATTAAAATCAAACAACTCTTCTAATGGTGTAAGGCCTTTTGGCAAGGTGTCATCTTTACATTACAAAACCTCAAGTTATATTTGATCTAAATTATCAAACATTTATGCATCATAAGGATTTTTAATGAGGTTTATATCAGCATTAGAGGACAACTCTGTTTTGGGAGTTTCATCTTCAGCAATATCGTCTGTTTCAAGCCTTAAACTCTGTTTTGTACTTGCAAATTCATTCCTAGATTGCAAAAAATCATCTATTTGTTCACCGCCCTCAAACACTTGCTAATGGTTTATGTTGTTTGGTACTGTAGGCCTATTTTTGACTTTGATGAGGTATTTTTCATTGGCATAAAGTACTTGGCAATTGCTGGCAGCAAAGGAAAGCTCATTGGCAAGGCAGTTTTGGGCTCTAGGGATGAAAGTGAGCTCATACTTCTCAAAGGTTTTGAGAAGGTCTAGGGAATCATTCCTATAGTCTCTCAGTCTAGGGTTCTTGGCTGAATATTCTCCCTTTATTTGTCTAATGATCAGTTCTGATTCTCCTTGAACAAAGATTTTCTTAGCTTTGAGGTCCTTAAGTAAATGAAAACCAATAAGGAGGGCCTCATACTCTGCAATGTTATTAGTGAACTGGAAATATAGTCTATAGGAATGGCCTTCATTTGTGTTATGGATCCAAACTCCAACTCCTGAGCCAGCCTTGCCATAAGAGCCATCAAAGCTCATGTGCCAAAGTGTGTCAATTTCAGATTTGTCACTATTTTGTACTTCAGGGCTGCTAGAGTTTTGGGTGTCATTTTCTTCACTAGAGGGCTGATTTGGTTGTTATGGTAGGCTTAGTTCTCCTTAATTTTCATTCACTTGTTCATTAATATCATTTTCATTGTACAAGATGAATGAGTCAAGATCCGAATGAATGGAATAAACCGGTGTATTGTTTGGCTTATCTAAGTTGCTCACCATATATTTCATGTGATATTCACAGTACAACCTCCTTGTTTGGTTGAAGACCGTGATGGTGGCATAGGACATGTCCATTTGAAGGTTGCCCTGAAGCTTGGCCCCCATGATCTAGATAGAAGCATGCCATACTTTGGGGGAATGTCAGCAACGACTATGTCCATGAATAGACTCTTAGCGGGGATTTGTGCCAAATTGACACACAGATCTTTGATTAGGCCTAAAAACTTGACCCTAATCGAATCAAAGGATTATAAGTCCTTGTAAGGCTTTGTGATTTATAGGCCTAATCTCTCCATCACAACCTTTGGCATGAGGTTGTGTGAGGCACCAGAGTCTATCATAGCATTATGCAAAATTTTGTCATGTATGTTCAGACTGACATAGAAGGGAGGGAAAACTCCTCCTACATATTTTCCCTCTACTTCAGGACCAAAAAATAGCTCTGGTTTATCATCAATTAAGTTTATAATGTTGGTATAATTCCCTATGTTTAACACTTTCAAAACATGGGATCTATACACCTCTTGGGTTACCAATTCAGTGAGAGGCATGGTTATCTTGATTTTGGCAATATCTCCTTCAAAACTGAAAGGCATAGGTGTCTTTAACATATTTACATCAGTTTTATTAGCCATAAACTTTTCTACATTTTTGATTTTTTGATTTTGATTTGATGGTTTGGACAACAAGGTTTTTTCAGGGCCACTAGTTGAAGTACTAGGGCAGCTTGAGTCATTACTCGACTGGCTGCTTTTTAGCTTTTTTAGATCAGTTTTCTTAGCCATAGTGCTTGTGTTTTCCACTTTCCTTTTAGGAATATGTTTAGGGGTTTTCCTAACAACAATTTTTGATTGATTTGTTTTAGGAACATCTTGATTCTTTTTGCTCCTAAGGTCATATTGCCTATGGAATTCCATTATGGCATTCTCAATTCCTAACTTATAGTCTTTGGAATCTTCATATGATTTTTCATTTGGTTTTGAAGAGAACATCCTTTGTTCTTCTTTGGTAAGAAAAGTTTTATCCTCATCATCAGAACCTATGACATTTACATGGTTTTCTTCCAACTCCTCCGGCTCTCTCTCCTCTTCATCTACATAGTTGTCTTGGAAAGAGGGTCTAGTTTGTTGGTAATTCTCTCTTTGTCTGATTTGGAGAGGGTCTTTTCTAAAATTTTGATTCCTATTCCTATTTTGTGGATTGACTTGGTTTTCCCTAGGAGGTTTTCTCTCACTCAAACTTCTTTTTTCCATCATTCTCTCCATTGTCCTAACTAGGGTGTCAATTTTGGCATCAGAAGAGGAAGTTGAAGGCAATGTTTCATATCTATAGGTTACTCTCTTCTTTGATATCATCCTAGCTCTTTTCTCAATCAAGTTGGCCTCTACACTCACAGCCCCTCTTTGCATGTCCTCTAGAGTTAGGGGATCTCTCTCCCTCAGTTGGTAGGCCATGTCGGCATTAAAGCCCTCTGGAAATTTCACTAAGGCTAGTCCTTGGGGAGGATTCATGTGAGGTGGGAGGGCATTGTAAACACTGTTAAATCTAGTGCAATAGTCTTGAACACTTTCACCTACATTTATTTTGAGGTTGTTGTACTCTGAAAGGATTTGGAGAGGGTTCTTCCTGATTTCCCATTTGTTTATGAAAGTTTGGTAGAGGGAAGGGAGTCATGTATGCTATTAAGAGTTATGTTTTTAAACCATTTTTTGGCTTCTCCTCCTAGGATTTGGGAAAACATACGTATATTAATGGTCTCCTCTTCTATTTCCATGTAGTCAAAAGAATCATTCATTTTTTCCACATGCTATTGGGAAATGGTAGATTAAGCTCATGTGAAGTGTGGAATCTGGGATTGGTAGTCATTTGGAAAAGGCAATAGAGGTAGTGGTAGCACCAATGGAGCATACCATGCTGCCATGATGGGAGGTAGTGGAAAAAAAGGCTGATTTACAAGGGGAGGATTTGTGAGAGGTGGAGGACGAAGTGAAGTGCTTTGCACAGTGGTGGTGTGAATGGGTATAGTTGGGGTACTTGGACCAGCCAACTGATTTTGGTTAGTCTTGGAATAAAATGATCCAAAGTGATGGAGAAGCTGAAAATCAGGGGGAGTAGAAGGAGAGGCTTCTCTACTGAGGCTTTGGCGTAAATATGAGGTCTCAAGGTCAGTCTGGTCTATCTCAGTTTGTGACTTGGTCTTGAACAAATTTATTTGATGAAGGAGGTTAAACTGAGGGTCTTGCAAGGCTGTGAGATTTTCAGGGACAAAAATTTCTCTATGGATGGTCCTAACAGTAGTTGAGTCTTCAGCCTTATAAGTTTTCCACAAAATATTTTCTGGGTAATCAACTATGGTTGAAGGATTTGGGTCTGGGTGAGATCTAGTATTGATTCTTCATGAAGCCAAATTTCAAACCCAAAGTTTAGAGAGGCTAAAAGTTTATAACTGTTTTCGGAAGGCTGACCTCTCTTAGTTTTGTTTAATTCCCACAGTGTGTGACTAGGCCTCTAAACTAATTAGGACCGATTTGACACAATCCTAGGAAAGCCTATGCGACTAGTGGAGTGAAAAAAGCCCACTGGAGGCTAGTGGAGTCGCCAGGTGGATGTTTTTGTAGTTTTGAGGGTATGTATATGATGGTCCACCACCAAATTTTGACAAAAATCAATCTAGGGACTGTTTTGGGTTTTCTGAGTTTCCTTATGCAGCCCTAAGGTTTCAATGAGTATCCTCTAGCCGAGTCATCATCTTTCTAGGATGGTGAGGAAATTAGTTTCTACTCTTGGCTAACACTTGAATTTTCTAAATGTAACTGATAAGGGTTTCTGAAGTCATAAGGAGTACTTAGATTGTCACTAACTCAAAAGGTCCCACCATGATTGCCATTATGTTGGCTCCCTGTAATTTTCTATATTGATTGAGATACAAATGGACAGGGGTAGCATCAAAATAGACTTTGGAGTCCAAGGACCTAGCCTTCTTGGATTCAGAGAGGGCTCTCTCTAATTTGCGCAAGAGATGTGAACTTGTTTGCTTTTTAAGGTTAATTTTAGGCTAGTTATGAAGTATTAGGGTTTGTTGTTTGTTTTGGTTGGGTAAGATGATTAGATAGAACATATAGAACAAGGGAATCTTCAAGTTATTGGAATGGACTCTAATAAAGTCATGATAGGTTCATTAATGGATTAGGGAGTATTGTAGGGAAAATCTAGCTTGGTTGGTGGATCTTCGGGGTTTAAAGGATCATGAGATGGAAATCAAATTTGAGAACAAAAAGTTGAACAAAGGGCAATCAAGAATCATTTATCATATACTTTAAACAAAGGGACTTAGAAGAATCATAAGCATAGAGAGTAAATCAAAGGCAGAGCAAACCCTAAACTTTTTGATTCAACTAAAGCAGAAAATTATTCAAGACAAACATTCCAATGAAATATAGAAGGCAAGAAACTTATTTAACTTCCAATGATTTCATCATCAAGGACAGAAAAAATTTAAGATACACGAATAACTACAATCAGAGAGGAGGGAACTCTTGAACATCTAAGATTATAGATATGAAGATCTTTAAAACAATTAACTAAGCAAGTGCAAAGAGTATGATTGAAACAAAACTTCTTTGACAAACCTAAGTAATGGTACTTTAAAGAGAGACTTCAAGAATAATGTTTTAGTGACATCAAATATGCAGGGCTAACCATGAATCATGCTTGATACCAACTGTATTAAACCATTCAGGAAATAAACAAGCTTAGGAAGTATAGAGAGAAATGAACGATTCTCTAACATGTCCTAGCAGAAGAAAACATCAAAGCAGTGAAGAACAAACAGAGCTAAGGTGCCTTCAGAAAAATTTCTTAGTCTAAATCCTTTGTTCTACTACAACATAGAAATATGGAAACATAATGAAACAAGAAATAACAATAACAAAATAGAAGCACTTCACCATCAACCAAGCTCAGGGATCCTGCAACCAATCCTCCTCCATCAACAAACAAATCAGGGCATTCACAAGCTCCAGGACATCAAATTGCTTTCAACCTCCAAGAGACTATGTATTACTTCAGAATAAGTCACCAAATGCCAACCAAATACATGAGAGCCTCATGCTCTATTTATGGAGAAAATGAGGGCTAAAACTCTAATAAGGGTTTTTAAAATATCCAAAATAGTCATAAATGACAATTTATGTCCAAGTGACCATGCAAGGCCCAAGGCATAAATATCCAAGAAAAATAAATGCATAGTAAATTCTAACACCTAATCCTAGAGTGATTTGCCTCAAAATTACTAAAAAACTCATTTTTCAATAAATGAGTGTGTTTTGTTGACTTTTGCCACTTTTGGTCCTCTATGCGTAGCGCCAAAATATTAGAAAATATGTGTACTTGCAGTCTTGTTTTGACCTCTTTCCCGATGTCAGATTTTTCTCCATGATGGCTCGTTGGAAATCTTGTCAAGTTGGCTTTCTGGATATACCTTTGGTTTTCTGAACGAGTTCCATATTCCTATCCAAAAATCCATTCTCCCAACACTGCTTTATGTGTAGCATCTTGCCTAAAAATGAGGTAGAATGGTCAAAATTTAGGTGTTTTTTGACCTTTTGGGGGGTCAAAACTGCTCCAAATGGTTTGCAATTTTGTGAGAAGACTAATGATGATGAGAGGAATCCAAAAATTTCATGTTTGAAAGCTGAGGATGCATGAGATGTGTGTGCAGCGCGAAGGGTGCTGCGCATAGAGGCCTCAAAATTTCAAAAAAACAAAATCTTGTTCAAATTTTCCCAAAATTTGTGGAGTGGTCCCTCAATAGGTCTTGGACACCTGCAAGGAAGATTCAGCCAAAAATCCAAGGCTTTCATGGCTGTTTTCCTCCTTTAGTGTTTTATTTTCAAGCAATGCCTTCTTGAGCTTTGCCCTAGCAATTTGGTTTCTAAGGGCATAGTGTTTGGCCATCTTCCTTTGGAGGTCAAGGGCCTTGTTTGCCTTCTCCAAATTATCTTCTAAATGCATATTGGCCCTCTCAAGCCAAGGATCCCTATCAAACTCTCTGTCTCTATCAAGTAGCTCATTGATAGGAATTTGCTCAGTTAGGGCAGGTTCTTCCTCCCTCTCTTTGGCCAAGGAATTTCTCAGCCCAATGGTCCTTGGCCTCCTTCTAGGCTGTTCTTCTTCTTCTTCTTCTTCACTCTCTGGATGAGTCCTCTTGTACTCTTCTAATTGCACCTCTACCATTATGGCTTGTCTCCAAGCCCTGAGTGTCCTTACCTCATAAATTTCCATGTGTACACTCCTTTTCCAGTGCCCCCTATCTAAGACATCATATTTGTACTTGGCTCCTTCCAAATCTGCCTAAAGATCTCTTATTTGCACATTCTTATTTTGGAGGAGCAAAATGAAGATTTTCTCTTCTTCCTCACTATCAACATGTATAAGTTCAAATTCTGTTTGTTCACCATGTTGATCCTCAACATCTTCATTCATTTTTTCCTTACCTTTGTCCAATGGTTTGATAGTTGGAGAAGAGATGGCCCCTTGCCTTTTTGAGGCAGCAAACACATCCCTCTTCCCCTTGTGGTATGAGAAATCAAAAGGTATAATGATTTTTACTCTAGGGTCCTTGTCATGAATGTTATCATCTACTGTAAAGCCTTATTTCTCACCTTTTGGACTGCTGTGTGTAGCCTCCTCTTCCATCTCACCCTCACTACTAGGTCTCCCATCACTTTGTGCATCATCATGTTGTTCATTGGGAGAGTTGTGAGCCTCACTGCTGCCTTCAACACTTTGATTTTTACCACTGTCATGTTCACTGTCATGACTGCTGTCATGACAGTCAAGGTCATTTTTGAGCTCTGTTTTGTCCTCATGGTCACTTGGCAAGTTTACTTCAACATTGAATGACATGTCATCAACCTCCATATCTCTGTTTTGCTGTTTAGCTTGGTCATTAGTTTGTGGTGCATCAATTTCAACATCACTGCCATTTTGATTCTTCATTTCATCCTCATTGTGACTATAATCCTCTTGATTGTCTTCTCTGCCTTTACTTTCTACCTCACTGTCCTCTTCCATGCTTTGTGCCTCAAGGCTACTTTCTTGCCCATTAATGTCAAGGGCATCACTGTTTTCTTGCTCCTCAGACTCATCATCATAATTCCTAACTTCACTATCCTCCATTTCTATTTTCTTTGCCTCCTCTTGATTTGTTTCATTATCACTGTTTTCCTCATTTGATGCTTTAGGAGAAGAAGAAAGAGGTAAGTCTCCTTGTGGAGAAGGCATGGGTGGAGGTGATGGAACATGATCTTTGGGGGGTGATGGAGGAGTGGAGGTAAGTGGGTGTGAAGTGGAAGGAAAATTTGCTCAATGAAGGCTTGGGGATTTGAAAATATATCATGTGAGATAAAAAATTACCAAGGGATTACCTACTGCTCTAGCTGGTGTAAAATAATCATTTTAACCAAAGAGTGGTGAAAAAGGCTTTGCATTTGGTGGGCATAACTCCTTTTATTGACTGCTAAATCCATTTTGTCAATGCTCCGATAGAGATAGTATGGTAGGTTTAGAAATTTAACCCAGGTGAAGTGCATTAGTAGCCTTTTGTGATATGAGTAAAGCCTGGAGTACCTCCCCTCACAAGTGAAGTACTTGATGATCTACCTCATCAGTGGTGCATATATCTCTAGTAGGTGAGAGAAGGGGAAAAAAGTCTTGCAGTCCCGTTGATACCTAGGTTTGAGGAAGGGCTCATAGTAGCTTAAGGCCAATTTCACCCTCTTGAACCATCTCTCACCCACATCTGGTATCCCTATGGCCCTAGCAATGGATCCAGATGATAGCTCAAAATTTACTCCTACTAGGTTGTCTTGCTTGTTTTGTAGGTTGAGAATGAACAACCTAGTCAAATCTGAGTGGTTTTGGACCTGTTTAACCCTCTCATAGAACTAATAGCATACAACATCTTGAAAACATGCAAGGATCATGGGAGAAGAGGTGATTTGAATTGTATCCAAGGGCTCAAACCTATTAATTCTTCCTCCCTTGTGTTTTGGCCTGATAGGCCCTTGGCCTTCATCTCTACTGGTACTTATCTCTTCTCCGGACATAGTGACTGATTGTGTCCTTGAACAAATTGGTTTTTAGCTTGTGAGAGCTTTAGGTCTAGGGAGGAAAAATGAGTGATGGTGAGGGAAAATTTTAACAAATGGGGGAAAAATGGAAGTAAGTCTAGGAACTTTTTCAGAGTTTTGAAGGATGCCTAGCTTGTACTGAGTGCATGTACACTAATGAACACTCTCCAACTGGTAAATTCTGCCTTAGAAGGTTAAATGATTGTTTGCCGTGAAGATTAGGGTTTTTAGCCAATTTAGGTTTTTGTTACTCTTCTTTGATTATGGATGCAAAAAGAACACTTGGAGGGCAAAGAAAAGTGACCACCAACCTTTTTGAACTTTTTTAGGAGCCTGGGGAAAATTTGAGGAGGAAAAGACTAATTTTGACCAATTTTTGGCAATTTTGGCCAAAATTCTCCTATGCGCAGCGCCACCCTACTGGCCGTTTCAGTCGTGCCCTCTGCACGTCTTTGTGCACAGCGTCAGCGGGTCGGGTGCCCTTATTCGCAGTGCTGAAGAGTTGGGCTATCGTGCAAGCCTGTGCCCAATGCTATGCGTAGTGCCGTTGATTTCGTGCAGGTCAAGTGAGCTATCGGGCCTGTCGGGCCATGTATTGCTGGCATATGCACATCATCTGAAGACTGTGTCTGGCTCAGGCCTCTGCATGGGTTATCGGGTCCTCCTCTACGTGCAACAGCCATTTCTGTGGGTAGCTCGGGCTTTGACCTAGGCGTGTGCACAACGCCGGTGCCTATGCGCAACGCCAGACCATCTGTGTGCAACACAATGTTATTTAACACTGTCATTCCTCCCCTGTGCGTAGCGTCACTACCTACGTGTAGCGCCGAGGAAATTTTTCCTAGTTTTTAAGAAAACACCTAGAAATGCTTCAATGACTCTCTATCTTTCTTTAAAAAACAAAAATGAGTTTGGGAAGACGGAAGGAAGGCCTTTATACCTCTTTTTGAAAAATAATTTCATGATCAAACCCACTTTTCTAATGTTTGCTTCCTTTCTTGCTTTTTCACTGACTTTTTGGTCTTTTTGTCCTGTAGGTGGCAGAAATATGAGAAAAATGGTTTTTTGCCTTTTCTCGAGCATCTTGATGTTTCCCTTGGATTGAAAATTTTTTTAACAAGCTTAAACTTTGCCTCTTACCCACATTTTGGAAACATGAACTAGTTCTTGAAAAGAAAAAGGTCATTTTGACAAATTTTTGAGGAAAAAGGCATACAATGACATTAGTGCTCTCTTTTGAAGGTTTTCTCCATTTTATCCTTTTCATGAATTTCAACACTTTTAAACAGTAAACTTGTGATTATTTTGGCACTTTCACCTTGGAATCTTCAGTCCTGCATCTGTAATGCCTTTGATTGCTTGGTGGATGAGACTGAAGAGAAGAATTTTGACCTTCTTTCAACTGACATTCTGTCATGTTTTCACTTTGAAGTAGTGAAAACCTCTTGGTGTGAATACCCTAGCAGTTGGTATCAACAACTGCTTTAGTCTTTATATGTGCCATCATCATGAGATACATGAGGTGTGTTTGATCTTATCAATCTTCCTGTAGGTAGCCATCTTTGACAATCTTGCAGAAGTGTCACTCATGACTAACTATCTTTTGCAGAATATACTTTTGATAAGGAAACCCTTGTTGGAGGCTTCTCTGCTTTGTTTTAGACCAATTACATGTTTGTTCCTTTAACCTGATTCCAAATTTCTCATTACCTAAAAAAAATGCTTCTTGAACATAAAGGCCAACCCTAGCACCTATAAACTCTAGTGACCTAGTGGAGGGGGTTTTTTGACTTTTCCATGGATTGAAGTTTTGACTTAGGGATTTTTAGGAAAGAGGAGGGAACTGAGTTCTTTTTGACAAGCTAGATCATTTTGAAGATTCACAAACCATTGAAATTGATCTACCTAAGGAGTTTTCAGAGGAAAATTCGGGTTTTTGAAGGCTTTAAGGCATTAGGTCAACATGGTGAATAGTAGGCAGAGGCAAAATGGAGTGTCCAAACCATAGGTGTAGAAAATGGGATGGGGATGAGTGACCTAGGCTTTATGAGGGACTCTTTAGGAGTGGCAGGCTGGCCAAGGCTTGGTAGAGTAGTAGAAGAGTGAAAAATTTATCCTAAGGATAATGAAGGCAGTGAGATTTCTAAAACTCACAATATTTCATGAAATTTGTTTTCAGAAATATAGGTTTCTCAAATAGTCATCTTCAAATGATAAAAATTACTGATGACTAACATTCACAATGTTTCGGGCGAGATTTCTATATAAATACTCTTGTTCGAAAGATTAATTCCACACACCATTCTGAACCAGCAAAAGTGTGAAGGTGCGAGGGTCCAATTTTTTTTCCTGCGAAGGTTCAAATTTTTTCTGGGTGCAAAATTCTTTTTGGTGAATTTTTTTTTTTAAAGTTTTTTTGGGTGTGAAATTTTTTTGGCGATTTTTTTTTTGGAAGTTTTTCTGGATGAAAAATGTTTTTTGGTGAATTTTTTTTGTGAAGTTTTTTTGGGTGCATGAAATCATGAAGTATTTTTGCAAAATGTCTCTATGAAGGCATGACGTGTTTTTGCAAAATGTCTTTATGAATTTAATTATTTATTTAATTTTCTCTCTTATTGAAAGCATGAAGTACTTATTTTGAAGTCTTTATGTTTTGTTGGGTGTTTGGTCCAAACAGAATTGGATTTTAGGTTTCCAATTTTGTGAACATGGGAAACAAAAGGAATTTCCTATCAAGGCATGATCGAAAAAGAATAGATTCAATGGAAAATAATGAGAGATTACCAAAAAAAGGCGAGAAGAAAGGGAAATATTAAGCCATGAAATAAATGTGGAGGTGAGCATCGTGAAAGAGATGTAGAGGTGCATGAAAATGATGAGGAAATGATAAATTTTGAGGAACTTGTAAACGAGAATATTGAAAACACAAATGTTGAAGAGAATGTTGAGGAACTTGTCAACAAGAATATTGAAAACACAAATGTCCAAGAGAATATTTATATCGATCTCACTGGTGAGTCAATAGTTTCTTCAATTTGAATTTTGTATTTTTTTTTTAAAAACATTGTAGTTCAAGATAGTTTTAAAATTAAAAATATGTATATGTCAATTTCAAATTAGAAGTTAATAATATTTTTTTTTTAATGCAAGGACAACATTAGAACCATAAGAAGATACTACCACACCTCAAATTTCACTGCAATTAATTGGAAGTTCCAAGAACGTTGTATACGACTACAACTTTCTAGATAATATGGATCTAAAGAAAATTGAAGAATTGGGACCACCATTGCCTGAAAGGACAGTTCAAGATGAAATAAATTGGGGGTTGAAACATATTTTTGAAGGTAAATCTATTATAGCACAAGCTCATATGTTATGTAGGTTTTTAAAGCACAAATCTCTTAGAAATGCTGTGGAATTATTGGGCATTAAAATTGAGAAAGAGGTTTTATAAAATGAAATGGTATAAAAAAATGTAACGTCGGTGCTTTCCACACTAGCCAAAAAGCAATCTCAAGTTGAAAAGAATGCTCGTAGAGCACTTTTAACAGGTGTCCTCACGAAACATACTACATCAAGTCAGTTGATGTCAACAACTTCAAAATTGTTTAAAACATCAAGAAAAAGTTTATGGAGGCATACAAAATTTAGAATTCAATTAGATGAGAATGATGAACATAAATGTTGGGCTAATATCTGCAGGCATCCATATCATGATAGAATTTCTAATGGTGTGAGGGATAGGGTAAAAGAGTTTTGGGATTTGAATTCTCGTGTGTCGCCAAATGAAAAGGATGTTGTGCGACACCGTATATCTAAGGGAGTTTATGAATCTCATACCAAACATATAAGACAATTCAGTCAAGTAGAATTATTCCAGAACTTTATGGAGAGTAATACTGATGTTAAGGTTTCCCTTAGCACATTTTGTGAAGATTAAACCATGGTATGTCAGACCTATCATTGTTCGAGACACATGTTGTTGTCGATACCATGTAGAATTCCAATTATTTTATGAGACATTTGTAAATTTTTGCATAAAATATTGGTCAAATGACCCCCCTCCTTCAAGTGTTCATGAATTTTTATCGAAGATATTATGTGCATGAGAGAATAATAATTTATTTTATAAAAAATAATGTGTTGGTGGAAGAAAATGCCCAGAATGTTCTCATTTGGCACTCTATGATGCAAAGTATCCCATTGATCCTAATGGTCCAAGACTGTCAAATATTAGTCTGAATTGGAAGCGATATGAAAATGTTACTTACACTCCTGTTGCAGATTCAAGCACAACATCAAAAAAGATCACTTTACTTGATGACGACATTTCAGTGACATCTTTTATGGAAAAGTTTAGGGTGCAAATATACAAATATATTATGCACCGTCATATAGCACGATAGCAGGATTTACAGTTCAAGCAATCACGTGATGTGTTCCCAAAAGGAACAATATTATTAGTGGTT
The DNA here is from genome assembly GCA_034641835.2 of Pinus albicaulis. Taxonomy (NCBI): domain Eukaryota; kingdom Viridiplantae; phylum Streptophyta; class Pinopsida; order Pinales; family Pinaceae; genus Pinus; species Pinus albicaulis. The sequence goes on from CM076580.1 coordinate 1,090,932,847, forward strand.
GATTTCAATGAGAATTACATGTTTAGTCCAAAAAAGGAGATACAAAGTGAGTATTATCATTCAGACCAAGTATCTATATTTGTGCATATTTTGTATAGAAATTCAGAGTTTGATATTGATGAAAATAATCATGAGGTGATTAAGGAGTACCATTTCTACATCAGTGATGATCGAACACATGATACCTGCTTTTTTCAACGTTGTTTTAATGCTATTTATAATAAATTGTTGAAATGAAGGGTCACTTTTAAAGAACATTGGGTATGGTCAGATGGTTGTGCTAGTCAATTTAAATCAACAAGATTTTTATTTTGGTTGTCTCGTCTTCATAAGAGAACAAAAAATCGACATACATGGAATTTATTTGAGACAGGGCATGGAAAAGGAGAGCATGATGGTGCTGGGGCATGCGTAAAACATGTACTTAGGAGGCATCAATTGAATCACTCAGCTTCCTGACTTGCAACTTATTTAGATGTTTTTAATTGGTACAAAGACAATTTAAGTCATGTATCGAACCCAAGGATGGTTGATGTGCACAGTTAAGCGTACAAATTTAACTAACAATAAATTATACATGTCTAGAGATATATGTGTATACATGTGTGTGTATTTTATTATAAAAAATATTAAATATTGTTCAAAATTTGACTCATACATGTGTGTGTTTTTCTCAAGTAGGTACTTTTGGAATATTGCAATGGGTGATGTTGATAGATCATTGCCATTTAATTTCCTTGGAATCCCTCAAACAAGAAGTTTACACTCAATTAGGAGTAAGAAAATGACAAATATACATTTCATTGAGAAATGAAAGTGCTCTTGCTTTTGTTCTGCATGTATTGATTAGACAAAGTCCATCGATGAATGTGAAAACCAAATTAAGAAATTTGTTAAACCATGGAAACATGAATAATTGACACCATTGCCCCCATTTGGAAACATGATTGACAAGGAAATGGACAATGAAGTGGTTGTGATTGACAATGATTATGATCATGTTTTTGATATGGTTAGAGAAGGAGATGTATTCACTGTCATTGCACCAGAAAATAATCAAGAAAAAGTACATTATTATTTATTACGATGCACTATGTCTAAATCCACATTGTTGCAAGAGTATAATGATCCATCGAATTATACATACCCAATTGGTTCAATGGTGTTAATGGGACATTTCTTGGAAGAAGTAAAGAAATGTAAAGATCATATTATTTTTCAAGATTACTAGCCAGAGGTTATTTATGCCCAGTAGAGTCACTTGGTCATAGCAACTCGGTTGCAATTGAAGCAAGTGAAGAATAGAAAAAAAAACGATAATGGAGGTTATCGATAGATGATCATGATGCCATTCTGGAAAATTTTCCACTAGCACATTTCATATGAGTGGAACACATTGTTCAAGATGAATAATGAGCTATGATTCTAGGGTTAAAACATATAATTGCTACAATGTACTGGAATTTATATAGTTTAAGGCTATATTGTGGATTGCTTTCAAATAAATGGACATGTGGATGGTTAGATGTGTGTTGGTACGAACAATATATTATGATCTACTGGATAAGGGTGCTTTGCTAGATAATTAAGTTATGGTGATTTAACGTGTCCATGATGTTTACTCCTAGATGATCTTAATTCACCCCTTTTTTTGCATGGATATGATGGTGATGAATGAATATTTAATTACATATATATTATTGTATTGTTAGTTTATTTTTGATATCAAATGTCATCTTATTTGCATCTCTTCATTAGTTTAGATTAGTTTATATTTGATGTGGCTAATATCTTCATTATTGTCTCTTCTCATGATGGAGGTCTCCTACTTTTATTTTCAATCTCCTTGTAGTAAGGAAAATATGTTTTTGAATGTTTATGGATTATGTGATTTTTAATGAAAGAAATGAAATTGAACTTGGGCTAATGTGGATCATTGAATTAATTGACCTAAGAAAGAACATGTTAACCAAAAATTAACACTTACCCTTGGTATTTAAACTTTTCTCTTAATATTATTTGGATTGTCTAATTCATTGACATTTGTGGTTTGGAAATTTCCATTGGAAATAATTTTATCATCCTTATCTTCTTTGTTTTTGAGCAGTGGTGGATTATGTTTTTTACCTCTAAATCTAAATATTCCTCTCTTTATATGTGATGTCAGAGCATGTGCAACAACATGACCTACATAATAGCAATAACAATTAAAATTATTGCCATACACGAAAGGTTCTAACATTCAAATTACAAAACATTATCATGTGAAGCACCCTTGGAAAAATCTATGTTATAATATGACATGTAGGTTGGGTTGTGGAGAATAGATTGAAAAATTGTCATGATGGGGATATCCAAAGAACTCGAAAGGTGTAACATATGATCCAAGAAGAAACACTTTTTTTGATGGACAACAAGGCTCGAAAGAGTATATATGTGGGATATATATATACAATCCAGTTGTTTTTATACATTACGTGTGGAAGGTTTTTACAAAATCCCACACAAAATAAGGAAGCGCTTAACCCTCAGTTTATTAATATGAAGAGAAATGGATATCGCAAGCAAAAAGGAGGCATGAGGGGAATCATATGAAAATCATGTCGATCCGATGTGTTGGACATTGGACATTGGCTCTAAAATGATGCGCTGTTTGTGTGGGCATCACATAAATGGAAGATACAGTAAGAGGATTGAAATAAAATGGAAAAAATGTGTTACCAAATGTGATGGGAGCCTTGGAATCCCATACATACCATGCGATTATCCACGAAGCCATATGTGTGACACATTACCTGGATATGCAACTAGATATATCCATCACATCGACTAAAACATAACTATGAAGTAATGGATAGGGATAAAAGAAATGCAATGGGTAAAAGAAATGATCATAGCTTTTGAAGCATTAGAATAATGTTTTTATAACCATTGGAATAATGTAATTAAATTGCGTTGGAAACATGTCAAATGTGTTGAAAGCATTTGGCCTCAACCATTAAATAGAATGCCATTCCTTTGCAACATTTTTTAGGGACTGCGCTAAAAGATGATTCAAAAAAGTATTATAAACCATAAAAATGCGTTGTATGATGTGGTTGGCCTTCTCCCATTTGGGTGAGACAACTTCCCCATGAATAGTAGCGTAAAACCAACTAACCAAAGAATGGGACCATTTGTGAGGTGACTGTATGTCAAAGGCCAACATGTTAATGAAATTGATGATAGAGAGAGTAATGGATGTTTCTTTTGGATGGTCATTTTCTTTGGGTTCACAAAAATCTCAGAGACTGCGATGTGAACAATCACACTTCTAGATCATAGTTTGATTAGGACGCACTTTCGAAACATGACTTGGAAAATCATCATCTTTCTTTTCCATATTTGTGAATATATCACTCTGTCAACACTACATGTCACAAAATCACATTTAAAAGTCTTAGACAAGTGACCAGAAAATGCAACCTCCATTGGAATGTGAATATGCGACCTCCACAAGTCACAATATCTTCCACCAATCACAATATCTCCCACAAGTCACAATATCTCCCAGGAATTGAAAAATCTAATTTTAGAGTCTTAGGGAAGCAACTAGAAGATGTGATCTTTGCTACAATGTTACTATGTGACCATCCTCAGATCGCAAGTCACACAATCACATTGATTCCAAAATTGTGAACTGCCTAGAGACTTTATATGCAACACGATTTTCATAAAGCACGCAGTTCTATGTATCAACAAAGATAAAGAATTGAAGACTGTTATATTATGGAATGAAAGCATGAATGCATTGCAAAGATGATAACATGAAGTAAACAACAAGTGTTGACAGGGTGGAATTAAGAATCATTATTGAGACCGCATTCAAGAGCTGCATTGAATGCCCATAGAAATAAATACTATAAGCACAACAATGTATACACTAACGTGCAAGTAACATGTTGCAAGGGGTCAACATGAGACATTCAAAATGAACCAGATAGACTAATCAAACACATAATGAGAAGGTGATACATTCATCCCATAAATGATACAAGTTACCCTAACTCACAAAGACTATTGAACAAAGGCCGCATTGAAGGTAGCATTGGAAAATTTAAGCCTCGAGCTACAATACATATCTACAAAAAATAGAAGAAACAACTCCATGCAATGAGCCTAAGGTAGTAAAGGACACAAAACCTTGCTACAATTTATATTAATTGCATGAAGGTTATATCATTGTTGCAAAGCTCATTAGTAGTGCAAAGTGCAACACAAGAAGAAACCCAACACACATGTATATTTTTCATATATGTGTATGGCCCTTCACCCTTGCTTCATTTGGATCTAAAGGTATGGACTTGATCTCTAGAGAACCTTGCTTGCTACTAGTGTTTGATTCATCATTTCTATATTCCTAATGAGAAGGGTTAAATAAAAGTTAAAATTAAATTTAAAGAAAATTATCAACAACCAAGGATATTGATAAGCAAGAAAAATTTTAAACCAACATTTTCCAAAACATATCACTTGCCTCTTATGAAATATTAGATCATTGATTGGAATATATATAGCTTGGTGGAGATATATTACAAAATTAATTTTCATTAGTGCTAGAATAACAATTTAAATTATTCTCTTGATGACAAACATAAGACTCATATTTTGAAATTTCTTTCAACTTGGGAAACTATACTCCATCCGAGCTTCCACAAAAATAGTAAATAATTGTAAGTTTGATGGCAAGGTCAAATAAATACTCATGTTGAACCTAAAAGATATTTGATAGCATGTGTACATAGAGTATACATAATGCACGCAAGAATACTTGACTATGTAAATCTCTCTGACTGTAGGAAAATGAAGGGTTCCCTCCATTGACGACATATCATAGGTTGCTTAAAAGGTTAAATATGAGAGGTAAAATTTGACTGTTTGGTCATCTTCATCATCTTCCAGCCAATAAGTTTCAAGAATATTTACCGCCTTCTCATAAATTTCATTATTGTCATGACTTTGCAGGTTCTCAATCTTCTCAAGTCCTTCAACATCATCAATATACCGTGCATAGAGATTTACACCTCCAGTGTTGCCTAGATCCTTCTCCGCTTCCCCAACTTTCAAAATATTCTCTAGCCCTTCAAGACAAACAATTACAATTATTGGGTCTAGACATACTAGAAGATCACATAGAGGCTTAATGAATCCTTGATTCACAAGATATTTGCAACCAAAAGTAGGAATCAGTGGTTTATCTCATTGTATTAACTAACACAAATTTTTGAACATCTACATCGCACCGAATATTATCAGCGAACACATCTCATTACATTACATCTTGTAAGTTGAACCCTTTATTCATTACTAGACAACCCATTTTAGCAATATTCTTGTGTTGATCATATATATTCATTAAATACATACTTGATTTGATCATGTGTACCAACAGAAGTAGCATTATATATAGCCCATGCTGCTTCTTTCTTGATATCAAAATTAGCAGTTTGCAACAATTGTACAAGAGGAGGAATAATATTTGCGTCAATCACAGCCTGTAAACAAATCCAAAATCAGGATATATGAACTTAAACAACATTTTACAAGGAATAAGACATTCAATGAAGTGTAATTATTAATCTATAAAGTAGTATCTAAGGAACATGTATTTTATCTTTGTTTCCTGCAGTTATGTTTGAGATGGTCCAACATGCTTCCTTCTTGATACTTTTCTTATGATTATGGGTCAATAGTGCCAAGAGGCAGGGAAGTGCCTGATTGTTGATAATGTACTGAGGCAACACACATCCACACAAAATTACTTGAGAAAATAATCTAGCAAATAAAACACAAGTATTCACTCTATCCAAAGAACTCACTGAAACATTTACTTTATGTCTGATTGTATAAATTCTAGAAGACTAATTAATTCTCCACTTGGATGTGTACACCATAGATTGACTTGCAATATTTCAAGTTTCAAACCAGATTCCAATAGAGACTGGATATACCTGAGTCTGTACATCGTCTCCAGTTACAATATTTCCCACAGTCCATAGAGCAAGGATAAGAACAGATGGATATGGATGAATGTGAGACAAAACATGTAGAATTGAAATTTTCAAATGTATTTAGAAAAATAATAGCTCTGATCAATCTCTAAACTTTATCTAAAAACATAAATCTGGAACTAATAGAACACATTCTTAACCATAACATTAATATACTTGCACAAAATAGACCTATATACAACATTAATAATAGGTAGAAGCTCAAAAATGTTCATCAAATTTTCAGTATTTATGCTTATAGTAGAAGCTCAACCAATCTTCGACGAACAAAAAACTCAATCACAACTTTAATTTTATCATTTGTTCCATCAAAGATATAAGACAGAGTGCAACAAGCATATATTAAGACTTCTTCATCATTGGAATGAATTAGACGCTCAAGTGTTGGTAGAGTTGGCTTTGTCTGCAAGGAAATGGTTCATGAAAATTTCAGCCCTGCAAAATGTATTTCTATGGCCAAGGATAAAAAATTGATAGAGATAGCAAGGCAAAGTTATTTAAAAAATAAACAACATGAATTCCCTACCTAGTCAAATGCAGGTTGTGTCTTGCCTCGACAAAAATTAGACAAGGTCCAAGTGGAATTTCTCAACATAGAAAGCTTAGCGTGCTCATTCAATTGAGAAAGGAGTGGCATCAGGGCACCATGGATGAGAACTAGATCTCTACATTTGTGCGAATCACGGGACACATTTCCCAATGCTCAAATAGCCTATTAACATAAAATGACAAATATTAAACAACAATGGCAATATAGGCCCAAATGCAGAAACACAAACTTGGACTAAATTTCTTGGAAAAATGTTCTACTGCAGAATATAAATATTGGAAAAAAACTCTGTATCAGAAAAAAAGTAAAGAAACATTAAAAAAATAGTTCTCTGACCTGCTCACGAACATAATCCCTCAAACCTTTCATGAAATAATCAATCAAGTACATTATTGCCTTCTATCATGTATAGATAAAACAATAAGGGCTTTCACTTGCAACTGTGGAAAATCATGCCTCGTTAGGAATTCAAAAAAGTGAGGAACAATTCCTGTATCAATAACTTCCTCTATAGGAGGACTACGCCCTGTCAAAAAAACAAAACCAATGGTCAGTTTCCTGATGGACAAAATAGACACAAATAAAATGGTAGTTCATTGGCAATTAATACATAAGATTTGATGTAAATACCAATTGAAAGAAACTTTCAGAATCGGTTAGTTGCTTCAAGTTGCAGGTTAGGCTCATTGGAAACTTTCTCCTTTCCCAATCAAATAGAACTACTATTTTTTTCCAAGGAAAACCTCATGGGGAAACCCAAGAGATGCTTCCCTACTTTCCTGTACAACAACCCTAGTAAATCTGCTAGCATAGAGTAGTGACCATCATGCATGGGGGATTCAAATCATTTACCTGATGGGAATGCCAAAATTTCTAATGTGGTTAATCAAGGGGGAGGCTACAAGAGATCTCTGCCCCTTTTTGTATTTGAAAATGGAATTGTGTCCGACTCCTTTACCACCTTTATATAATAAGTTGGTAACATTAAGCATAGTGTTCATGTCCCTAGGGGTCAACAACCTCTCCTTACCTGTGAATAAAAACCTTTAAGCCTTGAGGAGGCTAATCCTAATGTAACGTGAGGACTTGACTTGAACATACATCTGCCCATGAGAGTGCTAATTCATAGTTACTTTATCATATGTTACAATTAGATCAAACATTGGTTGCCCAAATCAGAACTCATTTATCTCTTTTTATACCCCTTCAACATAGTGTGAATGTGAGCTTACCCTATGTGGTTATGCCTGAAACTTAGAAGGATGCCAATAATTACCTTGGTTATAAGATTGATTAATACTACCCCTCCACACTAGACTTAAATAAAAAATGTTTCCCATCTATATGCCATAACTCCCTAACTATGATGGATCTGAGAATCCCAAAGAGCATATCGGTTTGCTGTTCTGATAAAGATTTCTAATGAATGATGTGTTGGCTAAGTTCTTTCCTTCCAATCCAATTTGACTAGGTCCAAGTGGATAGAATGGAATCTCCACTGATGCCCATAATGGGTTTAATAACATAAATCCTAACTCCATTTACTAGTTTAGACACCTCAACCACCAATCCAGTTTTTCAAATACTTAACTACAACAAAATGGAATGCCATTACCTAGCTGAAGAATATAAAACATGGGAGTTAGGATTCCAATATTGGCACAATAGAATAGCTGGTAGGAACTCTAATCTAGCATTAAGGATAATGTCACTAAGGCCACTTAGATAGAAGCTTTCAATGAGGGTTGAAGAAGATCTTATGCTTTAAGTGATGAGAGCTAAGCCACAAACCTTAGATCAGGCCATGTTCTTGCCTATCAAATAGCAAAAATCCATGTCTTGGCTTTGAATTTTTACATTTTCATACTACATCCAAACCCTAGCTAGATAGAACCATACTCCTAATAATTAGAAAAATGTAAACCCACCGTGAACACCCAAAGAGAACCTCAAAAAATAAATGCCCAAGCTCCTAGACCTAATCATCCAAATGTGCAGAATCCTCCAAAGAATTACTAGGATAGAAAAGGGGTACAGCGATCCCAAAAGCTTATACAATAAACGTATTGGTCGCAGATCGCATAGCGCAGAAAACAAAAGTGATTAATGAATACCTTTTGCGCTATTTTCAATTTTGCGCTTTTGCGAGATTTGCGATGTGCGCTTTTGCGCTATTGCGCAATTTCCGCTTTTGCGCTATTTTACATAATTGCAATGGCTTCATTTTGCGATATTGCGATATTGCGACATTGCGATATTGCGATATTGAGCAGCAAATCGCAGATCGCAATGTCGCAGATTCATGTAGGCGCGTTGTCCAAAGGCAATCTTCCCATATATCAAATCTGTTATGCGCTTTAATGATTGGATTGACAATTAATGGTAAATGAGATTGTGTTTGGATTGAAAGTCGTTTCACGATTAAAATATTATATTTCATCCGCTTTCACATTTAAAACAGTCTCATCACCTTTCTTATGCCATTACTCTCATTTACTCGTAAAACGCAGGCACGAAGGAGCAAACGTCTATACAAAGCTTTCACTAAACACTATGGGTAAGAAGGAGAAGAGCTAGAATTCTGAAAACAGAGAAATGGCTTCGTTGTATGCAGACACCGCTTGTAATAAGGATGCCAGTATATCCACTTGGGAAGGAATGTATAATCTGTTAGAAGATGAAAACCCTGTGGTGATGAAAGTTGTAGCTACAGCAGGTTCCAGTAATACGTCTGAGGCAACCCTTAGAGAACTGGCTTGCTCATTTCTGCATAGAATAGCGGCAAGGCCAAGGATTCTCCCAGATACAGACATGGTGAGATGGGTGCTGGACAGCACTGATATTTCAGACAGACAATTCAGAACTCCAGCTCAAGAGCTAATCGGGTCATTCACCACGGAAGATCTGAGATTAATGTATAAGTTGCCAGAACCTCATGCGCCTTATAATAAGCAATTTATGAAAGAATTTGCCAGAGAACATGTGAATTTATCAGAATGCACACAGGAATGGACCAAAAGAGATGAACCATTGAATAAAATCAAACACGAGTGGACAGTACCAAAAAAGGATGTTTTAGACGCTGTTCACAAGTTCAAATATCCAAGTGGGAAAATTGACACAGTTTCTACCACAAGGTAAGGTATGTAAGTTTGCCAAAATTAGCCTCTATAGAGCTTTTAGAAGTTACTAAAGAATTTTTTGGAGGTCAGGAGTTCTCAGAGAAACATAAAGCTCTTCTTGAGAAAAGTCGAGAGTCGAAGAGACTTGAAATAACTATAAGACAAATTGAGGAAACATAGACCAAATTCAAGGCACTTAATGTTGAGCAAGGAAAAAGATGTGAAGCGTGTTCAGTGCAGAGAAAAACTACTGCGGAAGGACAAATCGATAAAAAGAAACTACTTTGGCTAAAAGTATGATATGAGAAAATGGTGAAGCAAAATCAAGATGAAATTGCAAAATTGATAACAGAGCAAAAGGCAGAAAAGGCAGCAGAGGAGGCGGCTACAGTGGCAAACACTCTTACAGATTGTGTAAATGACAATTTACACAAAGCTAATTTGATTCCTGAAACTGTTCCAGGATATCTCCCACAGGCAAATCAACTGCAAACAGAATGGAGGCAAAAGGCAGAAGAAAGAGAAAAATCTATCCAAGGGCTGACAAGATTGAATTTGGACTCATACTGGATGTACTTGGTGAAGCCACACAGTCAGCACAGCGCACTTAATTGTATCATCAATGCTACAGAGAAGATTGCGCCTATGCTTGCTGACTCTGTCTTTTCAGGACAGTTGAATTCTGAAGTCGGCCAACCGCATCCTCTCAAAACTATGCTAGATGCCTGCAAGTTTAAAGATCAAGTTCATAGATAGTTAGATTTAGTTTTAATTTTACTGTATTTTATCCTAGGAAAAGGACGGTCATTGAACCGAATCCTTAATTTTTGTAATAGACTATTTTTAGATTTAGCTAAGTAGTATTTAAACCCTTCTCATGCATTTAGAGAAGGGTCCTGGATCTTGATATTTTTTGACTTGGAGATTACATTTCTGTACTCCACTGTCTTATATATTTTTAAAAGGATCACATCTGGTGATTTTTATGCGGAATTATCTTTGAAGTGTTGCATTTCTGTACCTTGGAATTTGATTTTGCATCAGAGTTACTGGATTAGAGTATCAGATTGCATTTGAAAGTCTTCAAGATGAACAAGGTATTTCTATCTGTTCACTGTTGATTTCTTTTGTCTTATGATATTCACTTTAAAATTGCTATCATTTATATATATTTGTTTTCACAACGCTTCCTTTTATATATCATTTCTGAGTATAATTGAAACGTTATCTTTCATAAGTATATATAGATGGTATACAATGATGAATGTAATATGCTAATACAACTCTGTTTAATTTCTTAAACAGAGTTATCTTTATTTGTTTCTGCACATTTCAATTTAAATAATAATACATTTTCATGGTTATTGTTAAATTGGAACAATCTTAAGTTGTATTCACATATAATTACCCGGGTTAGTATTAGAATTTCTTTATCAGTATTTAGTTTAAATTAGATAGTTTTATTTCAGTTAATTTAGTCCCATTTCCACCCATCCAATCCAATCCATTTAGTTACAAGGAAACTGGTCCTTTAAATCCAGTCGGAGCCACCATACCAAACGGAAAAGGAGCTGTCTTAAGGTCCCGACCGGGTGGTTTTCTCCGATGTTTGAAGCAGAGATTTTCTAGGCTTCAACATTTTTGGCGCTAGAAGGAGGGCCTGAGCTATGAATGGCAAGTAAATATTTATCCACAAGCCATTCTGAGAGCAAAACACCCTCATTAACTTCTTCAATTTCTTCTGAAATTCAAAATCCTAGAGAAGAAATTGCAGAAAATATTCAGACACCCACTACCAAAATCTCAAAACATTCAGACAATCGACATCCTGAGTCTACCGAAGTTCAAGATTTAATTCATAAATTGAACGGATTCTCATTATTTCTAGAAGAGTCTGAAATATCTGAAGGTAGTGTAACTTCAAAATTTGTTTCTTCGAAACCTCTTACTAGGCTTCAAAGTGAAAAACTTGGTATTTCTCCGAAAGAATTTCCTTTACCTAGTAGAGTCAAGACAAGAAAAACTCAATCGGAATCAGTAAGTGATATAAGTTCAACATCTAATATTCAAATACCTGTTTCCGAAATCCCTTCTCAACAAAGTACAGTTGTTTCCACATCATCTCCTCAATCATCATCCGCTCAATCATCATCAATCTCAACATCATCTATTCCAACAACCTCTATTCAAACACCACCATTTTCTACTATCTCTCCAATAGTTGTTCCAATAATGGCTAGACCATGGGCTACTCTAGGGGCAGTCAACATGGCTGCACCTTTACATGATTTACCAGACAATCCTGGAAAATGGCTTCCAAAGTTTAGCCCAGATCTTAACATTCAAGCTGAAGAACATATCAATAATTTTATGCTGGCTATTAATTTGAATGGAGTCATACATGAAGATGTTGTAGTTAGACTATTCCCTTATACTCTTCAGGGAGTAGCAGGATCTTGGTACTTTTCATTACCATCAGGATCCATAACAAGTTGGGACATTTTTGCAGATCATTTTTTAACCAAATTTGGAGATGACCGATCAATAGCAACTTTACTCAATGACCTCTCAAATTTGAAGATAGAACCCAAGGAACCCATTAAAGAATTCAACGCTAGATTCAACAAACTCTTGAAAAAAATTCACACAGATTCACAGCCCAGTGAACAAGTCAGAATTGAATGGTACATAACTGCCTTACCCTCAAACATAGCAATTTTCGTAGACAGAGCTGCAAAGCCTACATTAGCTGAGAATATGAAAGAAGCTATTGCAGTGGAAAAACGAATTACTTCTTTGGAAAAGAAAAATGCTATCGAGGAAAGGAAATCAAAGAAAGTCAGCTTCAAAGATGATTCAAAGAAAAAGGCCAAAGATCCATACGACATGGAAGGTTTACAAAAAGTTCTTAAAACCATGTCAAATGAAATGGTTGAAATTAAAAAACAAGTGGCTGAAACTTCTACCAAGAAACCATTCCGAAATTTCAGAAGAAACCAAGTTGAATCTAAACCTCCTAATGCAATTTCTAATGCAGAATCAGAAGAAGAGGAAGAAGAAGAAGATATATCCATAGGATCAGATGAGGAAAATGAAAATGAAGAAATAGCCGAATTGAATGGAATGTGGGATTTTATTCTCCCTAATTCTGATAGTGAAGAAGCTATGCCTGTAAGTACTAGGAGTAAATCTATATCGGAACCAGTACAAACAGTTCCTAAAAAGAAAATTACAACTCCAAGTACCAAAGACAAATCCCCTGTAAAGAAAACTTCTCCATTACCTACTCAAAATCAGCCATCCTCTTCTAATCCTCCTACATCAACAGCAAAGACTTTAGTAGTGTCAGATCCTATGGAATACAACATTGTAGAGGACATGAAAAAGATCAAAGCTAACATTTCCTTACATGAACTTAGCAAACTAAAACACCAGCAAAAGTTGTTATTGAAATAATTAAACGCTACACCAATTGCTCCTTTACCAAGCAGTGTAGTTGCAAAAGCAGCAAAAGGAACTGGTAAGCCACCAGATAAGGTAGATGCTACTGATACTGTGCTCATTGTGGAAAAGTCAAATTCTCAAACTCCTCCTTTTCTTTTGACTTATGAGATGTACAATAAAAATCTGCACAATTGTTTGATTGATTCTGGAGCTTCCTCCAATATAATGCCTACTTCTGTCTGTGATAAATTTAATATCGAACCACAGAAATCAGCAGTTCATATCGTTCAATTGGATCACTCTAAAGTCCAAGTTGTGGGAGAAATCAATTCAGTTACTATCAGATTAGCCTCTGATCCTAGGATTGTCCAAAGAATTGATATTTTGATTGCTGATATTCTTGAATTCTATGGATTAATCTTGAGCAGGGACTGGTCTGCGAAACTTAATGGTTATATCTCAACTGATTATTCGCATATGTGGCTTCCCTACAAAGGGAAACCAAATCAAATTAAAATTGAACAAGAAAAACATATGACGCACACTGTCACTGAATTCAAACAACCTAATGAGCCTGTGGCATTCAATAACAATATTTTTGGAGGTTATTCTACTGAATCATTTCTTGGAAACTTCGAAGCTCCTCAATCACCTTTTTCTGTAAATACTTTTGTTTCTCAAATAGAAAATTTTTCACAATCTGATTCTTCCAGAATTGTAAATATTTCTGATGTAATTGTAGATAAGCCAATAGACAAATCTTTATTTTGGTCGTTATATTTTGATGGATCAAAGTCTAGTGATGGAGCTGGAGCTGGATGTATTTTAATTGATCCATATGGAGAAAAAATCATGCTGTCATGTAGGTTAGAATTTGAGTGTACTAATAATACCGCAGAATATGAAGCCTTGGTTCAAGGACTTTATAAAGCTATAGGGTTAGATGTTAAATACTTGAAAGTATTTGGTGATTCCGAAATTGTCATAAAACAAGTTAGGAATACTATTCATTGCCTTTCAGGACATCTTAAACACTATCAAACCCTAGTACAAGATCTCACCACTCATTTTTTAGCATTTAATATTTCTCTTATTCCTAGGAATCAGAATACATCAGCTGACTTGTTAGCTAATGTTGCATCTAAACTCCTACCTGCTGAAGATTGCAGTCCTGATAGGTTTTCTGTAGAATTGATTTTGCGTCCATCTGTCCCAGATAATGTTATAAATTGGAGAGTATTCTATCATGATCAAGATATTCTAAATTTCATGACTTCAGAGAAATCATATGATGAGCAAATTATTGATGAAGATGATCATAATTTACAAATTGCTTCAAAAGGTAATGAAAACCCCATTCCAAAATCTGTTGTTAAATTAGAGGATTTATATGACATTAAAGACAGATTCAAGAAAGTCACTAATGCTAAACTTCAAAGCTCTACTTTGAAGTTTGAATTAGTAAATCTTGGTTCTGATTCTAAACCTCAAAATGTTAACTTAGGACTCAATTTAACACCAGAGGAAAGGAATGCGTTCATTAAACTTCTGAACAAGTATAAAAACGTTTTTGCTTGGAATTATGATGATTTAAAAATGTATGATACTTCGATTATTCAACATACAATTCCAATGCTTCCTGATATTAAACCTGTTCAACAGAAGTTGAGAAATATCCATCCAAATCTCGAAAGTCAAATCAAATCAGAACTTAATAAACTTTTAAAAGCCAAAATCATTTTTCCAGTCAGGCACTCCAATTGGGTTTCCAATATGGTACATGTAAGGAAGAAGAATGGTGATAGAAGAATCTGTATTGATTTCAGAAATTTAAACAAGGCATGTTTAAAAGACAATTTCCCATTGCCAACCATGGAACAGATACTTCAAAAGGTAGCTGGTTCTGAACTTATGTCCTTTCTCGATGGATTTTCTGGCTATAATCAAGTTTTAGTTCATCCAGATGACAGATTGAAAACAACTTTCAGAACAAAATGGGGAACTTATGCTTATCAGAAAATGCCTTTTGGTCTAATAAATGCAGGAGCAACTTTTCAAAGGGCCATGGACATAGCATTTAAAGGTCTGATCAATAAATCAGTTGTTGTTTATCTTGATGACATAACAGTATTTTCAAAAAAGAGATCCAATCATCTACATGATTTAAAGCAAATATTTGAAAGATGTAGAAGGTTTGGTATTTCCTTAAATCCAAAGAAATCTTTCTTTGCTTTGGATGAAGGAAAACTCTTAGGATTTGTTGTGTCAAAAGATGCTATATATATTGATCCAGATAGAGTGAAAGAAATTTCTGATATTTCTTTACCTCATAACAAAAAATCCATGCAATCATTTCTTGGACAGATCAATTTTGTTAAAAGATTTATTCTTGATTTTTCTTTTATTGTTTTACCTATGCAAAATATGATCAAGAAGAATTCAATATTCAAATGGACGCATACAGAAAAAGAAGCTTTTGAGGCAATCAAACAAGCGATCATTAATGCACCAGTATTGAATACCACGGATTTTTCTAAAGATTTTACTTTGTATACTCTGGCCACTGAAACATCCTATGTAGCCGTTTTAACACAACTCAATGATCAATAAATCGAAGCACCAATTTCTTTCTTTAGTTCAAATCTGCAAGGAGCTGAGCTTAATTATTCCGATGTTGAAAAACAAGCCTTTGTCGTGTTTAAATCAATCAAACATTTTAGACCTTTTCTCTTGAAAACACATACAAAAATCATTGTCCCATTCTCTGCAGTGAGGCAATTATTAATTCAAAAAGAAGTAGGAGAAAAGAGAGCTAATTGGGTAACAACCTTGCAAGAATATGATATTGATATTAAACCTGCTAAGATTGTTAGAGGACAAGGTTTTTGCAGATTATTGGCAGGAGCTCATAACATACCAGAAAATCAAGATTCAAATCAAGATATTCAAGTAAGTCAGATAAGTGTTACAGATTCTGAATCTCAGTATGTTGATCTTATCTATTACTTGAAAAATGGGTATGTTCCTTCTAATCTCAGTTATAAGAGTAAACGCGCTTTAAGGTTAAAGGCTATTAAATATGAGATCATTGATAATGTGTTATTTAGGAAAAATTATGATTCAATTTTATTAAGATGTCTTGAAAAGACTGAAGCTGAAAAGGTTTTGCAGGAGTTACATGATGGACCAGCAGGAGGTCATTTTGGAGGTGATACCACACCTCACAAAATAATTCGTGCTGGTTATTACTGGCCTACCCTTTTTAAAGATACACATGATTACGTAAGGAAGTGCCGAATTTGTCAAACTGCAAGTGGAAGACAAAGGAAACCAGCTTTTCCTTTGCAACCAATGACTATTGAGCAACCATTCGAACAATGGGGGCTTGACATTATTGGTGAGATAGTACCTCATTCTTCCAAACAGCACAAGTACATCCTTACTGCAACTGATTACTTTACAAAATGGGTAGAAGAAATCCCGTTGAAGGTAGCCAATTCTGATGCAATTATTGATTTCATAGATCAATTCATCATAACTAGGTTTGGTGTACCTAACGCTCTAGTCTTTGATAATGCATCTTACTTCTCTGGAAATAGTTTAATAGAATTTGCAGTCAAAAGAGGTTTTAAATTAAAATATTCAGCAAATTATTATCCGCAAGGTAATGGTTTGGCTGAATCCACTAACAAAAACCTTATCAAAATCATTAAAAGGACCGTTGATCAAAATCAAAAGAATTGGCACAAATCTTTAATCTTTGCGTTATGGGCTGATCGTATCACTGAAAAAGCTTCAATAGGGACTTCACCTTTCAATCTGGTTTATGGAAAAGAAGCCGTGATACCATCAAATTTAACTCTTCCATCATTAGCCCTAGTGCAATTTATTGAAGAAAATCCTTCTTCATCCATTCAATTGAGATATGATCAAATCCTTAAACTAGAAGAAGATAGGGACAAAGCAAAAATTACTCATGAAAAACATCAATAGCTTGTAAAATCTTCTTTTGATGCAAGTTCTACCGGCTCAAAAATTTTGTCAATTGGTGATCTTGTTCTGAAATGGGATAAAGCACACGAAGAAAAAGGTAAACATACCAAATTTCAGAGAATGTGGCTTGGACCATTTCAGATCATTGAGAAGATAAGCTCAAATACATTCATACTCCAAGATCTAATAGGTAAGAGAGAATCTCTTCCTGTAAATGGGCTTATCTTGAAGAAATTATTTTCATAAGGAGGTAACCCCTTCTTAACTGTACATATTCCTTTCTGCAGAATTTTGATTGTTTTTTTTTTTGCAAATAAAGATTGTTAATGAGTCTCTGATTGACTGTTTACTATTTAAGAAAATTTCTTCGGAAGAATATTATAAATATTTATTTTATGTAAATAAGAATTTTTAAAGTAATAATCACAGTTTTTGAATAGTTTAAAATAAGATGTTAAACTTTGAAAGATTATTTCAATCATTTGCATGATCTTTTGAAAAACTTGAGAAGAATGTAAATCATCATAAGTTTATTAAGCAGAGAAAGGTTATCTATCAAAGTAAAGATTTTTTCAAAGTTTTTGAACTCAAAAAACTCTGAAAATTGTCATCCATTGATTCTTAAGGATAAAACTATTTCACCCCATCCATTTAAGTTGTGATTTTTTAGAATGTAATTCTAAGAAATTTGAAAATTTAAAGAGATAAGAGGTCTCATTATGAGCCGACTTACTATGTTCATAAGGAGTAATAAAACTGACATTACCAATACTGCATACCAAAACAGGGTAATGGCTTATAAATATAAGACAAGGGGTCTCATCACGAGCCAGCTTGTTTAGTTTAATTATAACTAGTGAATGGCATTGTTATTAACTGCCTGCCAAACCAGAACAATGGCTCTTAAAATAAAAATAAATAAAAGACAAAACATGAGATAATAGGTCTTATGAATTTATCTTTTAAAAAGTCATAATTTTAGTTGGATGGGACAATGAATGGTTAATGGTTTAAAGGTAACCCTGTCGAGACTATGAACGTTTGCTGGCAGCAGAGGCAATACCTATGGTAATAGAGTATATTATAAAACCAAAACTTGAAGAAATCCACTTACTTCATTATTAACACCAATCAAAGCTTGAAATAACCCAAAATGTTTTTATTCTTAAGGAATTAGAAAGAAATTATGAAATGATTTTTATTTCTTTTTCATAGTTACATTTTATTTGAATTGTCCTAAGATAGTTTTCATTATCTTTAAAAATCTTTACTTACTAAAAATATAGTGTTCATTTTATTTTTTCAGATATAACTATTTCTTTTAGTGAATCGCCAATTGTTGTGACCAGCAACAACCCCCCTTTTATTTAATATTAGTAATAATACTAAATAAATGGGGACCCTTAGTTAAAAAATCCAAAAAAATCAATTAGGATTTGTTTTCTTTTTCAAATAAAACTTTCTATCATAAACTTATAGAAATCCCTTAGAAAGAACATTAAGAAACACTTAATTTTATGATAGATTACAATAAAATTGCTCTTTAAACAAAATAGTACATCCATAGCAAAATGGGATATATCTTTTATAAAACTGAAAATGCGATTTTGCGCTTTTGCGATAATGCGATCCCAAAAGCTTATACAATAAACGTATTGGTCGCAGATCGCATAGCGCAGAAAACAGAAGTGATTAATGAATACCTTTTGCATTATTTTCAATTTTGCGAAATTTGTGATGTGCGCTTTTGCGCTATTGCGCAATTTCCGCTTTTGCGCTATTTTACATAACTGCGACGACTTCATTTTACAATATTGCGATATTGCGACATTGCGATATTGCGATATTGCGCAGCAAATCGCAGATCGCAATGTTGCAGATTCATGTAGGCGCGTTGTCCAAAGGCAATCTTCCCATATATCAAATCTGTTATGCGCTTTAATGATTAAATTAAATGATTGGATTGATTATTAATGGTAAATGAGATTGTGTTTAGATTGAAATTCGTTTCACGATTAAAATATTATATTTCATCCGCTTTCACATTTAAAACAGTCTCATCACCTTTCTTATGCCATTACTCTCATTTACTCGTAAAACGCAGGCACGAAGGAGCAAACGTCTATACAAAGCTTTCACTAAACACTATGGGTAAGAAGGAGAAGAGCTTGAGTTCTGAAAACAAAGAAATGGCTTCGCTGTATGCAGACACCGCTTGTAATAAGGATGCCGGTATATCCACTTGGGAAGGAATGTATAATCTGCTAGAGGAAGAAAACCCTGTGGTGATAAAAGTTGTAGCTACAGCAGGTTCCAGTAATACGTCTGAGGCAACCCTTAGGGAACTGGCTTGCTCATTTCTGCATAGAATAGCAGCAAGGCCAAGGATTCTCCCGTATACGGACATGGTAAAATGGGTGCTGGACAGCACTGATATTTCAGACAGGCAATTTAGAACTCCATTTGAAGAGCTAATCGGGTCATTCACCACGGAAGACGTGAAGCTGATGTATAAGTTGTCGGAACCTCAAATGCCTTATAATAAGCAATTTATGGAAAAAAATTCCAGAGAACATGCGAATTTGTCAGAATGCACACAGGAATGGACCAAAAGAGATGAACCATTGAAGAAAATCAAACACGAGTGGACAGTACCAAAAAAGGATGTTTCAGACGCTGTTCACAAGTTCAAATATCCAAGTGGGCAAATTGACACAGTTTCTACCACAAGATAAGGTATGTAAGTTTTCCAAAATTAGCCTCTATAGAGCTCTTAGAAGTTACTGAAGAAGTTGTTGGAGGTCAGGAGTTCTCAAAGAAACATAAAGCTCTTCTTGAGAAAAGTCAGGAGTCGAAGAGACTTGAAATAACTATAAGACAAAATGAGGAAACATTGACCAAATTCAAGGCACTTAATGCTGAACAAGGAAAAAGATGTGGAGCGTGTTCAGCACAGAGGAAAACTACTGCGAAAGGACAAATCGATAAAAAGAAACTACTTTGGCTAAAAGTATGATATGAGAAAATGGTGAAGCAAAATCAAGATGAAATTGCAAAATTGATAACAGAGCAAAAAGCTCCAATAAAAGGAAATGCACAAAGAGAAGGCAGCAGAGGAGGCGGCTACAGCGGCAAACACTCTTACTGATTGTGTAAATGACAATTTACACAAAGCTAATTTGATTCCAGAAACTGTTCCAGGATATCTCCCACAGGCACATCAACTGCAAACAGAATGGAGGCAAAAGGCAGAAGAAAGAGCAAAATCAATCCAAGGGCTGACAAGATTGAATTGGGACTCATACTGGATGTACTTAGTGAAGCCACACAGTCAGCACAGTGCGCTTAATTGTATCATCAATGCTACAGAGAAGATTGCGCCTACGCTTGCCGACTCTGTCTTTTCAGGACAGTTGAATTCTGAAGTCGGCCAACCGCATCCTCTCAAAACTATGCTAGATGCCTGCAAGTTTAAAGATCAAGTTCATAGATAGTTAGATTTAGTTTTAATTTTACTGTATTTTATCCTAGGAAAAGGACGGTCATTGAACCGAATCCTTAATTTTTGTAATAAGACTATTTTTAGATTTAGTTAAGTAGTATTTAAACCCTTCTCATGCATTTAGAGAGGGGTCCTGGATCTTAATATTTTTTGACTTGGAGATTGCATTTTTGTACTCCATTGTCTTATATATTTTTAAAAAGGATCACATCTGGTGATTTTCATGCGAAATTATCTTTGAAGTGTTGCATTTATGTACCTTGGAATTTGATTTTGCATCAGAGTTACTGGATTAGAGTATCAGATTGCATTTGAAAGTCTTCAAGATGAACAAGGTATTTCTATCTGTTCACTGTTGATTTCTTTTGTCTTATGATATTCGCTTTAAAATTGCTATCATTTATATATATTTGTTTTCACAACGCTTCTTTTTATATATCATTTCTGAGTATAATTGAAATGTTATCTTTCATAAGTATATATAGATGGTATACAATGATGAATGCAATATGCTAATACAACTCTGTTTAATTTCTTAAACAGAGTTATCTTTAAGATTGTTTCTGCACATTTCAATTTAAATAATAATACATTTTCATGGTTATTATTAAATTGGAACAATCTTAAGTTGTATTCACATATAATTACCCGGGTTAGTGTTAGAATTTCTTTATCAGTATTTAGTTTAAATTAGATAGTTTTATTTCAGTTAATTTAGTCCCATTTCCACCCATCCAAACCAATTCATTTAGTTATAAGGAAACTGGTCCTTTAAATCCAGTCGGAGCCACCATACCAAACGGAAAAGGAGCTGTCTTAAGGTCCGACCGGGTGGTTTTCCCCGATGTTTGAAGCAGAGATTTTCTAGGCTTCAACAGGTTGAAGAAGATATTATGCTTTAAGTGATGAGAGCTAAGTCAAAAACATTAGATCAGGCCATGTTCTTGCCTATCAAATAGAAAAAATCCATGTATTGGCTTTGACTTTTTACATTTTCATACTATGTCTAAACCCTGTCTAGATAGAACCATACTCCTAATAATTAGAAAACTGTAAACCCACCTTGAACACCCAAAGAGAACCTCAAAAATGAAATTTTGAAGCTCCTAGACCTAATCATCCAAATGTGTAGAATCCTCCAAAGAATTACTAGGATATCAAAGGGATACAAACCAATGTGAATGTGAATTGAATTCAAGCCTTTTATGAATGTTGATTGTATTTTGTTCTTCATCTGGAAAAATTTATAGTTGTCACAAAGTTTGGATAGGAAACTTTTCCACTATTTCCATTGTTTTATGTCCTCCATCCTTTTAAATCCCTCTCTAGTAATTTTTTTTGATACTTCATGACCACACTTAGTGTAATAATGATACAATAAAAGAAACTTTCTCCTTTCCCAAACAAATAGAACTACTATTTTTTTTCCGAGGAAAACCTCATGGGGAAACCTAAGAGATGCTTCCCAACGTTCCTGTACAACATCCCTAATAAGTCTTCTAGCATATAGCAGTTGCTATCATGCATGGGGGATTCAAATC
The DNA here is from genome assembly GCA_034641835.2 of Pinus albicaulis. Taxonomy (NCBI): domain Eukaryota; kingdom Viridiplantae; phylum Streptophyta; class Pinopsida; order Pinales; family Pinaceae; genus Pinus; species Pinus albicaulis. The sequence goes on from CM076580.1 coordinate 1,090,955,049, forward strand.
ATTTACCTTATGGCACAAAAATAGCCAATGCTCAGCAACATTGGTGACAAATGTTTGAGATAACCAATTGGGTAATGGTAAAACAACTTATTTATATTTGGTTTCTAAAAAAATGTCACTCGCCCAACTCAATGGGTTGGATCAGAATATGAACAAGTGACCTTTGCTTGTAGTAGCATGGTTGGATGTATGCCAGAGAACAACAATGGATGTGCCAATCACACCATTGATGGAAGATGAGGATCCTGTAAAAGAAAGACTATGGAAATAATTTCAGGTCCATCTTTAGATGTCCTCCCATGTTATTCATAGTGGTATGATGTCCACCTTTTCCTTACAGCTCTTGGATAGTACACCATTGGTAGCATCCTAAATATTTCTAACAACAATTCTTTTCGTTAGACATGTAGAATAACCAGTCATACCCAGGGCTAGTGTAGGCGATGTGGGTCCATATTTCAGAGGTTTATCTATGGTTGGGCAATCAGAAGCTCCCCAAAGAGTATTTTAGCAAGACACAACCCTTCACATCAATAGGAATAAATTTTACGTCAAATATGGCCATCTAGAAATGTTGGAAGGTATATACTTGACTTGTAGCCAAATTATTCACATTCCAAGAGACTAATTTATGTGAACTTTTCAATGTTAAAAGTAGCCTTGGCCTAATTTAGCAATACAAATAGCCACAAAAGCCAAATAATTTTCAGTGTATAAGGTCATATAATTGCAATATTTACAACATAGTACACCTACAATGGTACATATCCTACTTGTCTGCCACAAAAGGACTTAATGGTACCTATCCTACTTTCTTAATATATTACTTTCATTCTCTTTGTAGCAGACATACTTTTATCTGTTATATTTCCATAGGTTTCATACTACCTATTTTTCATTTGATTCTATTAATATATTAAGTGTAAGTGTCCCTTATTCACCATGCATGTATTTGTTATTTTTTTCCCAATGAAAACTTCACAGTGAAATTCAAGGGATTCTTCCCCACATTTGAGGATGACACCCCTAGTAAAATGATTGGTATACAAACTAACCAAGTGCCTAGCAACCTTTTTGAAAGGTGGTTGAGAGAATCCCTTGGGCTGGCAGTTGCATCAATAAATTCCTCTATAGGAGGACTACGCTCTATCAAAACCAATGGTCAGTTGCCTGATGGAAAAAACAGACACAAATAAAATGGTAGTTCATTGAAAATTAATACATAAGATTTGATGTAAATACCAATTGAAAGCAGCTTTCGAAATTGGGTAGTTGCTTCAAGTTTTAGGTTAGGTTCATCAGACCATACTCCTGCAACCATAGCAGGAAGACTCTACAACTGCAAAAACAAAAAACAAAAAAAAAAATAAAATAAAATTAATGAAAAAAGGAAAAAAAATGTCAAACAAGGTCATCATAGATGCCACGACATATTTTTACATATTCCTCTAAGCCAAATGAAGCACCTATATTGTCAGTAACCTAGTGAATTGACTATGGCTCAAAGTTTTTACTGAAAACTAAAAATTATTTTTAGCATTAACTAGATATATAAAGGAACCTCTCAGCTGTCTATAAATTGGTGGATCTACCAAATTTGAAATTTAATCTACTGATAAGTTCAGATTTGATATCATAGGAGTAACCATGGGCTTACAATCCATCCTCTGAAATCTCATATGAATCTTGATTGCATACTTACACTATCTAAGGAAGGCCTTCTCTAGAGCCTAGGCTCAAGAAATAATGCTTAAAGTTGATGTCCTTCATATTGAATTGAGGTGCTAGTTGTTTCTGGCATAATGCATGTTGCATGTCTGAAAAAGCCCCGAGAGACAACCATGCATCGTACTAGAGATTTACAATTGCAGATGGCGCCAAATATCATCTGAATAACATCTTCAGGAAGGCGATCAAACAAATTTGGTTGTGTGTCTTCCATCTTCATTGTACTTCTACAAGACATTCAATAAAATGTGAGTGAGATCATCAATCAACTCTTGCAAAAAAAACCTTAAAAATATCCATTTTGAATTGTTTAAGTTGAACATAAAAATACCACTTTAAAGTCTTAGACAAAGATACACACATACCCGATGCTATACAATATAAATAGGGAATAAATAGGTAAAATTTGAAAGCCTATAAAAGTATTGGTGCACCCTCGTGTATACTCTACTACCACGCCCTCATCCACAAACCATCATGCTGCACATAAATCAATGTTTTACAGATCTATTAATATTGCCACATGTATGTAAGGACCTATAGTACTATGTTTTATACCTTATACTATACACTTGTTCAAAGAATTTCTATACCAAGGTTATGAATTTTGGATGTCCCAAAACTAATAAAGTTTTGCTATTATGATTCAACTATTGATCACATCAGGATATGAAAGCAATTCCTATGAACTATTCCCTAACAATCTATGTAAACATTATGATTTCTATCTAACAAACCTAGTAAATTTTCTTGGAGAATGTTCCATTCCTGCTAAAATTTATTCATCCATTTACGCTTATTAATATGCTATGAAAAAAAATTTAAGAACTTCAATCATACACCATAAACATGGAAAAGAACTTGGAAACAAAAATCACAAAAAGGGATGAGAAGAGCATGCCCTTTAATAAATGTATACCTAGTTTTTTTTTTGGTGGTAGAAGTGATCCATAGGGTCCTTTACACTGTAAAAATGTTTGAAGTGACCTAGGTCATGACAACTACTACTGGGCAAGCTATGCAGTGAAAGTTCCTCCCTTTTCTGTTCCATATGCATTGTATCTTCCTCTATTTTATGTTCCATATCAATTTTACCGAGTATCAACTTAACTAAATCAAAATCAACAACTTTCCAGCTTGCAAGACCATCTTAATCATATTCTTCAACATTATTGCAAACCGATGCATCATCTTCATCTCTACGAACCAGAAATATTTTTTGAGGTCCAACCTGCATAACAAACACAAAAAATTAACCTTTGGCAACAAAAGTAAATTCATACTTTTTATTCTGCGATAGCCTATTTATAATGTGGAAATGATACCAATGAAGAAATGGTAAGAGGTTACGATGGTTTAATGTAGACTCTCTAACCCAAAGCCTACACGATCTCCTTGGGGCTCAGTTTGCATCATCTCAATATTATCTGTAGCCTAAAAAGTAGAAACCAAAGTTAATATAAAACCTCATACCATATAAAATTATGTGACATAAATTCATTTTCAATTTCACGTACAAAATAATAGATAGATAGTATGAATGTGGCACATGTATGTGATCATGTCCATGATCTATAGAATGAGGATCAGGGCCAAAGCAATGTTTTTCTAAGAATGTTGTAAACTACATAAGTTAAATAAATATATTGGCATAATTTTTTGGAGACTAAATGTATATACACCAAAAAAACAAGTTACATGCACTTTAACTCATCTTATAAATGTGTATTTTAAAATATATCAAAACATTCTTGTACATACCTCGCCCATGGTGTGCATTTGTTGTCTAATGGCTTGCTCATAGTGGTCTCTACAAGAGGATGCATACGCCAGAAGCTCATTTCGCTCCATATCCCTCAACACGTCATCTGGAATAGTCACAAATGAGCAAACTCCTGCACTATATGAAGGTTGGCTTGTCCCTCAGCTGACTTCCACCCCTCCTAAAGCAGCTGCAATATGTTCTTGTACCTTCTCCCTCATCTAAGATGCAGCACTGGAGATAAGGGCTAAATCCTATGCAAGTGTAACTACCCTAGGTGGTCGAGGTGCTAAACGAGGTTTTGGAGGCCTAAACGCAACATCTCGCATAGCTTTAGGTCATTCATCTGTACGACATTTTCCAGCTCCATAGAATTTGGACCTCATATCTGTATAGTTAGGGTCCATGTGCTCTCGAAATTGAGCATACAAAATCCTAACAAAATATTTTGACACCTCATCATTATTCGGGAACTTCCCTTATGCATACAAGAACTTCTCATAAATATAAGGTGCAATACTGGGATCATTGAATCTTGTAATCATCAGACATTTTTTGTCTTCAATCCGCAAGTCAAACAATGACAAGGCCATTTCTTTAGTGACCCTACTTTTAACTTCATTGTAGGAGTGGATACCAATCACTGACGCTCTCCTTCTATGCATCATGTAAAAAAAACTTGGGTTGATGGTCCAACCCCAAGATAAGTCTCTATCAAACTCTCCAAATTGTGCAAAATAATTTGGAAATAATCTCGGCTAGGGGCAGAGAGATTGAAACTTTTCAATTCATTGTGCAATGTCATGGAATTATCCCTCATCCCATCAATAGTAAGTAATGATATGGTATCTTCCCAAGGCATCACCTTAGGAATATCACCGGGATGGGTGTAAAGGGGATCATAGCTCAGATTTCGAGCAAACTCATGAACCCTACGACCTCTCCCCCTAGGAGGGCAATGAACACCACCTGTAACATGTTAAATTATTGCACATATTAAAAATTAAATAATTTATAAGGAAAATTTGTATTTAAAAAACTTGTTTAGTCATTTTAAAATACCTCGTGGAAAAACTATCTCATCCTCTTCACTCGGCAGACTAGGATTGTTCCCTTTCGATGAATGAAGGTCTCTACTAGCCACTATACAAAACATTAAAGTGTTTTATAACACAAGTACATGATACACACAATAAGTTTCACATTAAACATACATCAAACAATAAATTTTCCTTTAGAATTTACATGAATGAGAACTATCCAAGTGTGGGATGGATGCCATAGGCTGAGACATTGTTCTCCTTTGTCCCTCACCAGCAATAGGGCCAACCCCAACTCTACATTTTCACCTATGGAGCATAATTTTTTCACATTAAACACATGTCATTTGAAAAAACAAATTACCTATTCAACATTGAATATAACGTAAACTTGAACATTTTAACTAGCAATTGATCTAATGTGTACCTATACTGTGTATAATGTACCCCTCAGAATGAGCTCTATGAAATTGGGGACGAAAGGGAAGAGGTCTATGGGGCTCCTCTTGTTCAATTTGGTGTCTGGGTGCATGAGTCATATGAGTGTGTTCACCTGTGTAGGACAAACAAAATTCACATTAATCAATTTTTCACAACGAACAATAAATATAACCTACTTGAAAACATGACATAACTAAACAACCAATGTACCTGATAATCCTCTCATGGAGGGGTCTCTGGAGGGCTTGCCTGATGCCATTGTTGGTATAGTATCAAATCAAATTTCTGTCCCTCATAAAAAATTAGAATTCAAATTATCAATCGACATTCATGTCATCAACCAATGGATAGCAGGTACTATAACTCCTTGACATACAAGGTCTCAACAATAGTACATGGCATAATATATCATGGCACTAACTAAGGTGGGTCAATCGTTCCTCCAGTTGTATAACTTGACTACCTAGGTATTAGTGAGTGGTATCCTTGAGTGTTTTTCTACGCCTTTTGGAGCAATAGGACGGTTGGTTAGCCTATCAAAAGAGGGATTCAAGTATACCTAGGGGAATTCCTATATTCTTAAAGGTACATGGAGTTGAGATTTTGTTTACAAGTATTGTCTTATGTCGTAGTACTACAAGAGATACTAGCTAGGGTTACAAGTGTTTCACACAATATGATTCCACTTTATTTCCTACATTTATTGTTCCTCTACTGTAGTATTACCCAGTTATGGATAGATCACCGTGTTATTAAAGGGCATTAGAAAACAATCCCAAAATAAAGTTTAAATATATATGAGCTTGTTAACCAAAGGAAAGTTATCCTAAAATAGAAAGAAAATAACTTGTGCAGGGTATGTTTTGAGGCTGAAATTGTAAAATTTTCACAACTTCTACTATACTTATTTGATTGGATATTATGACCCCAATCATGAAACGCTACAAGATCATTAGATCTATTGTCACTGGATTGGCAGAAAAAAAAATTTTAATGGAGTTGGAAAATCATCATTTTGTAGGGTTAATAACCTTGTCTAATAATCATTACTAGAAAAGAGGCCATTACCTCAATTCTTCTTCTTTCAAAGTTCCTCATCCTATTTTTTTGTAGTCACCATCAATAGTCACGGATGATGTTCTGGTGAAATATTCCTCCTCAAGAGAAATGGAATCTTAGTTAATGGATATTTATAACAAATCCTAGTGAATTGTTGAGGATGGATAACAGTTTACATCAAGATGGGGCTCCATTCATGTATTATCACACTTGATATGTAAGCCCTTTTAGGCCCATGTATTCATGATTTTTTCTTTTTATTGTAGAAAATATATTTTAAACATCTAGGATAGCATTTGAAATTCTCTTCCTTTTTTGGTTCAAGCATGTCAGCATTTTCAAATACATGTGAATGAATCTAGACCCCAAGAAATATCCATGTTGAACCAGAAAGTGTTGTGGTTTCCTTTATGTTCTTTTGCGTTTACATGTTGCTCTATTCTCTTTTTCTTATCCAGTTTAAAGGACTTACATTCCATGTTGCTCTGTTCTTGTTCTCTTTTGTGTTTACATGCTACTCTATTCTCTTTTTCTCATCCTATTATGTACTGGCATTTTGTTTCTTTTGATTCAAAAGTTTCAAATTCAACTTTCCATAAAATCTTATCTAATTCAACTTCAACTTGAAAACATGAGGACAAAGAAGACATGAGGGTATATTTATAGAAGTGGGGTGAATTTTCATCTCCCATGAACTTTCACCTATGCTCATGACACTTGAAATTCTTCAAGAATCTCTTATTTCTAATGACTCTCACATGTGCAATCAATCTTAACATTTCTATTGAGATTATTATAAAAAGTTTTTACACTATGAGAGCAGAGAAATTATAAGGAAAGTAGAGATGATTATTTTGAATCCTAAATGAATTGTTTCCAATGTTGTTGCAAAATTATGGAGGATTTCATGAGATGACGAATAGATTTTTTATGTTCATTTGTTGTATTGAATGTACATTTTCCTGCTACTACATTTTTCATCAAGTAGACGAGTTTTAAGACCAATATCGACATTCCCCAACTTGGTAGACATAATTCCTTGGGAATCTATATGGAGTCGTTATATGACATTTGATCTCAACCCTTGCAGAATGTGTGGCAATTGTATTTGTGCCTTATTTGCATTAAAAAGTGATCATATAACCAACTTGTGATGTTGTGCCTTTGGTATTGCTAAATTTTCCTAGAAGCATGTATGAAGATAATGTCCTGGCTTGTGAAAACCCTATTTGTACCTATGAGCCTCACTGTATTTAACTGAGTCAAAGAGAAACTCTTTGACTTACCAATTATTGACCTCTGTAGTTTTCAAAATGGCTTCTTGACATGAGTGTCGAGAGGACAAACATTTCAACTCAATTAAATAATGATTGTCCTATTTATTTCTTGCCATGTACTTTAGTGTTTGTCATGATATTAAATATTATACCATGTTATTATATGCTACACAATTCAATAGTATAGTTCAGGGTTATACTAGCATTGTAGATGGCCCTCCTTCGCAATGTTCTTTTTCCTCTTCTTAAGACAATATAAAATACTAATTGGATCCTATAATGCAATTTACAATCCTACATTCATATGAAAAATTAAGAATTCATTTTTAAAGAAGTTGCAAGACAACTAAAGCACAATGTTAACCTGGATCATGTTTCAAAATAAGGTCAAGAAAATTCAAGGGATCTGTCAAATGGTAATCTCATTATTGGAATGTTTATTTCTTGTCATGTGCTTCACTGTTTGTCATGATATTAAATATTATACCATGTTCATCTATTCTACACAATTCAATAACATAGTTCATGGTTATAATAGCATTGTAGATGGACCTCCTTCGCAATGTGCTTTTTCCTCTTCTTAAGACAATAATAAAATACTACTTGGATCCTCTAATGTAATTTACAATCCTACATTCATATGAAAACTTAAGAATTCCTTTATAAAGAAGTTTCAAGATAACTAAAGCACAACGTTAGATCATATCATGTTTCAAAATAAGGTCAATAAAATTTAAGGGATATGTCAAATGCTAACCTCAATAGGTAAGAAATTATACCTAAATATACATGCACCACCACATGTCTTTACAATTGTGCAAGAATTACTCAACGAGTAATAAATTACCAATTGAAAACTAGGCATTGCATTCTCTCTCATGAAATCCAAGAATACTTTGGGAGAATTTTAATGGGACCACAATAAGGAACTACAATGTTAGAGTGATTTTCCATAAAAGTATTTAAATGGGACTTTCTTGATCCAAAATATTCAAAGTATCACAGTCGCATGCAATATGTTGTTATGAAGATGCACATGTTGTTATAATTCCTTTTCCAAGTCCACCTTTGTTTGACCTATCTTCCAAGTGCGCGGGGTGATAATATCCAAGCCATGAGGACAGTTTTATCCAAAAAATTGAAACCTTCCCTCAAATAATGCATTAAAGGTGTTATAGTAAAACATAGAAACTAATATACTTGCCTGCTATTGCAAAGTCAATATATGTTCTCAAAGTGTGGATAATAATTTATACATAATCATTGTCCATCCATTGATGAGAAATTTTATATTGTTCCATTTCATAGATTTGTTAGGAAAAAGGATGTATCTTCTGCAGAGTTGTCTTGTAATACTGGATAAATAAGGTGGCTATCTCTAACCTTATTTTTAAAGATGCATTAAGAGAGAGAGTTATATGTTATATATTCAGGCCTAGTGCCATATTATAGTTCATAGTCAACCACAGATCATGATTTTATCTCGATGAAGATATTATATTCGACTTGCGACCTCAAGGCCCAGTCATGAATCTTAGTTACAGTGCAAGTCACACTTTTCGGTTTCAATCTCACTGTAATATAGAAGTGCAATATTTTACCTACTCATAGTCACAAATTAAATCTCCAACATAGATCCCAATTTAATTCCTAAGACCACTATGTTGATCAGCAGTTTTCATTGATGTCAACCCAAGCAACACTAGGGGCTAACCCAATATTGCATGGAAATTTTGACCTACCAAATTAATATATTCTGGGTAAATAATTATTTTGATGGTTTCTACTTATCAATATGTTTTCGTTTATATATGGCACGCCATGTAATTCTTCACGATTTGAGAGATATTCATGTTTGAAGTTTGTACCCCCAGTTAGTTAGCTAAAACACCATGGGGTTGGGGAATGGGTCATTGAAAAGTCATAATTAATATTTTTTTTAAGATCCTAAAATCCCTCCCACGTTCACTTGTTGAAGCCCCTCTCAACTTAAGCATTTATATAAATTGTGTTCCTCATTTCCTCCTTAGGCAAGGGATTCGGCCATCTGAAATAGGTCATCGTGGAATTTTCGCTCTAACTTTTTTTCTACGAAGGCTCAAAAGCTGAAATTTTTATGAGACGAAGCTGAAATCCTGAGGAAACTACAGTAAAAATTTCAGATCAAGATGTGCAATATTTTTGGATATATGATATGTGGAAGTCATGGTTTTTGTAGGCTCCTGAATTTCATCTCAAAGAAGTGACCTTGGTAAAATCGTCATAACTCTCTCTCTGAGTATCGGATTCAAATTCTGTAAAAAGTGGAAGATATTGCACAGTCAATATTTTTTTCTCTATCAATTTTAGAGCCAAATGAATAAATAGTGACACGTGGCATGCCGTAAAAGTGTGCTCTGCTGAAATAGTCCATAATTAGGGCATTGTGAGAAATTGGGTATAACTCTCTCTTGAAGAATCCAAATTGGGTCAGACCTATGGCATTGGAAAGATGACTCAGAAGACTACTACAGGACCAAAAATTAGATATTGAGGATCTGAAATAGAAAAGATACACCAGATTCAATATCGAGATCCTAAAAGGCAAGAAAAAGCTAGATCATGTGTTGTCAAAGATTGCAAAGGACCAGACTTTCTATGGAAGAAAAGAAAAGCAAGGTGCAGTAGAGGGTAGCATGACAAGAGCAGCAACCAGGGTGCATAACATCAACAATAAGTTCATCATATGAAGTCTTCAAGTGGGCAGCACTGCATACAATCATTGTAAAGGTATCATTGTACTTAGTCATTGTAAATACATTATTGTACAAATTGTACTAGTGTCTATCTACCAAGGGTTGAAGAGGCGGTGTTGGGAGGTCTAGGATCATCATTAGGTGGTTGTGTCAAAGTTGGGGTTATGGTCTAGTATATCTTCTTCTTCTACATCATTCTATATCATTGTAAAGTGGACCATTTTCCCTGGTACGGGAGTCCATTCTTCTTTTATTCTTCTATAGGCTGGTAGGGTGGTGCTAGGGTGAGTTGTAGCTCATTGGGTGTTGGGGCATCCGTTCAATTGACTAATGAAGAATATCGGGCATTGGAGTGTCCATCCAGTGGGAGCTGGAGAAGAATGCTTTTCTAGATTCTAGGAAGTTGGAGCTTTATTTTCAATTGGAGTTGAATATTAAATAATTATTAGAATAGAATTAGGTGGTTTTTGTCCCAGAGTGGGTTTCCACCTTAAAAACTATGTGAATTTGTGTTACTCTTGTTTGGTGTTATCATTGTACAAACACTGATAATAATTGAAGATTAACTAATGCTCTAATTGTAAGGAATACTGATTCACCCCCCCCCTCAGTATTTCCAACAGACTACAAATTTTCAGTGTTATTTGCAACTTGGAGGCAAAGTATGCAGGACCAATCACACGTTGGCAATGCACATTGTATTTTTCACATGCGATAGAGGTGGTCTTGGTCGCAATTTAGGGGTCTTGAATCATAGGTCACAATGAGATTCTAATGTAACTGAAACTTTTGGGTGTGTTGTGCGATTGAAGGATGGAAACCTCTACTACTATCAAAATTTTGACCTGTCATTACCCTAGTCTTTAACACTACTTGAAATAATCTATGCATTGAATTTAAATGCTCATTTTTCATTGCTATGGTATCACACATGTTTAATTCTTCAATTTTATTACCATCCTGAAACTTCACACAGAAACTCCAAGTGAACCAAATATCCTCCATGAAAGAGGCGTACAGGAAAATACAAGGGTACTTACCAGCCTAAAAATTCACTCAAAATCTGCTGAAGGAAATCGCTTCAAAGTGTTCCAGAAACCTCGCCTTAACTGAAAATGCCAACGAGCAAGCTGGAAATCTTGCCTCAACTAAAAATTCCAACGAGAAAGCTTCAAAGTGAACCTCGCCTCAGCTGAAAATGCCAACGAGCAATAGTGGAGGAGCTTGCATGAAAAATCAGGTCGTGTTCGGTTTTTTTGTATTCCAATTTGTCGCTGGTGGGCTCGAAAACAACAGTGCTTCAGAGGTTTGCAGAATGTCGGGGGAGAAATGATTTTGTGGTTTTTTTATAAGAATAAATCTCTCAAACGAGAGTTAAAACAACTCTAGGCCAAGAGTTTTACAACTCTCGCCCGAGGTTTTACCCGAGAGTTTGTGTCAATAAAACTCTCGGATGAGAAAATACTTAACTCTCGTCCGAAGGTATTTTAACTCCAGTCTAACTCTCGGGTGAAACATTAAAAATCTCTCAGACAAGAGTTATAAAAACTCTCAGTCGAGAAATTGAGTTGACTATTTTCTCGAACGAGAAATTAGAAATTTCACCCAAATTATTGCCATCCGCCAGAAAGTGTTTCCCAACTTCGGGATTTCACCCTTATTCAAGTATAAAACAATGTAAACAACCATAAAACGAACTTCTTCAAACATAAAAAAAATTAAACAACCATAAAATTAAATTCACAGTGTAATTATAGATAAAAACCCTTACTTATCACAAATAACATAAAATACAAGTAAAGCAAACACATCAACTCAAAACATTGATCTGTCTTCAAAAGTACTTCATTAATGCTTAGATATTTCTCATACAATAAATTCCACCTTGCGCACTCAGCTACATGGGTCTACATACTCAGCTTCAGACTTCCTAAGGTCTTCGTGCACTCAACTATAGGAGCCTTTCCTCTAACCCAAAACCACAGACTCAGACTCAAAACAATATTACATCCAAGTGAATCTCATCAATTGACTCACTTATGACTTTTATCTTAGACTCCTTATATATACTTTTACATTACAATAACATGGTCTGAAAACCATGCAAAGAGTTCAACGTTCACAAAATATTCCCATCCCTTTACAAAATAAGGGGCTTTGACCCACCCCAAAGCCCCTAAGACTAAAAATGTACCTCAAGTTGCACACTCTGCTCCTTGAACTATGGTGTCTTTCTCCAACTTCTTTCTTTGAGGGGTACCATGACCAACATGACTTTAGAATGCAAGTTAAAGGTGTGCACATGAAGATCGTGTTCCAACTACAGGGTGCGTAGGATTCTAAGGTCGAGGATGCAGACGAGTGGGACTCGTTGATCAAGGACGTCACCAAATCATATGTTACAACTACAACGAAGCAAGACACTTCATGAGGGATTGTCAAAATCCCATGGCCCCCTCTTACAAGTATTGTAGATCTTTTGATCATGCAATATAATATTGCTTGATTTGATAGCAAAGATGCAGGAGAAATAAATCAGTCACCCACACAAAACTTACAAATGATGACAGCTAAGCCGTGTGAAGAAGAGTCTAGTGTTAACATAGTAACCCGAAGTGGCACAGTTACAAGGGAAGATAAAGTAGCGGGAAAAAATCCTATGGAGGACACATGGGTCAGAAAGGCTGGAGATAAGAATATTAGGCTCAAAATGAAAAGAGAAAAGAAGACATTTCTGGAGGTGAAAAATGGTTTCATGGACCCTGGAGCTTCAACATCTAGGACACAACTATAGACTCAACAGAATTTGATACCTTACAATAACAACACCCGGATGATTATTTTGACGAAGGAGTTTGATTCGACTATATTGAAATCATTTTTGCAGACTTTCTTGAAGTTATTAAGATATCAAAAGGATTTAGAAAGTATCTAGGTGTTGATAGACTCCTATGCGGGAAGGGAATATTTGTGCAGTGAGTCTCGTGTAGTAAATAAACTGCATCGGTATAAGAAGAGGACAAGTAGAGAAATAAGATTAACTGCACAGATTAGGGACTACGACATGGATCAGGTAATCTTGGACTTGGGATAATATGCCAATGTATTATTACCTAAGCAAACATGGGATCGCATGGGAAAACTTTAGGTACAGTGGTCAACAATCCATATTAGAATGGCTAACCAGAAAAATATTATTCCTATGGGAAGAGTGCCTGGTATAATAATAGACAGTGAAGGAGTGCGCACTATGGCAGATTTTGAAGTAATTGAGAATGTAAATGACAACAATCCATATCCAGCACTGCTTGGATTGGATTGGGTTTTTGATAATGATGCAATAATCAAACTGAAGAAGAGAAAGATGGTATTTAACAAGGCGATTTGAGGGTCATTGTTCCCCTAGACCCATCAAAAGGAATGTGGTATATAGAGCCTGTTCGTGATGAATACTGCGATACAGATATTAATAATATCTACAAGTTGACTACGCAGGAAAAATATTGGATAAATCCCACTGAAAATGAAAGGATAAGCTGGGAAAAGGATAGTTCATGTATTTAGAACTCTGATGAAGAACTAGAGAATTGGCATAATAGGCTACACGAAGTTTCTACCAGGTGTTGTAACAGAATTACAAGATCACGTCGATGCATCACTACAGAGGTATGTAATTTTCCTTACTATGATGGGATAGGAGATGTTAATATGTTTCTTGATCAATTTTAAAGCGAAGTACCCAAATAACAAAGTTTCCAAGATTTGGATGTAACACTGAGATCTACACCTGCTAGTTGATGGGTTAATCATAAGGAAAATATTGGGAGTTGGAGATAATATTGTAGATTGATGATTACTAGATTTTGTCAAGTAAATACTAGAATCAAAATGAAATATTATGGCAAGGATTACCCTCAGGGGCACATTTTTCATTGGACTATGATGTGGGGTGAAGATCCAGCACTAAAGTGAGTACATATATTCTTTCACACATTATATGTGATACTTATGAATTGGTATCTTGAAACTGAACTACGACATGGAACAGCGAATTAGGAAGATCTAGTTGAAGGATTCTTAAATTATTTTAGTTTTGGAGATGACTTTCAGTACATAGACGAAGCTCTTCAAGCAGTCTGAGCAAGGATTTTTAAGACTACAACTCTGCTAACCTGGACACAGCCTTATTAGGCTGTACCGTTGGAGTATGCAATAGATTGTTATAATGTGACAACGTAACAGGATGATGAAGCTCTGTGCAATTTTAATATTCCATAATCAGAGAGACATCTCAAGGTTTTTATATCATAACCTGAGATCCTTGACATAACGCAGCCAATGAAGACGCAGAAGGTGAATATATGGTCAAAGGAAGAGCCAAAATTTGTGTTGATTGGAGATTATTGGGATGTAGATACAGCCAACAAGGTTGCAAAACTCTTACATGAATATCAAGAGATATTTCCCACAAAGTTTTCTGAACTAAAGGGGATAGTAGGAGACCTCAGAGTTATAAGGATAAATATAAAACCAAATGTGAAGCCAGTGAAAAATAGACCCTATATATTGAACCCAAAGTAGAAGTAAAAGGTGAAGGAGGAATTGGAAAAGATGATTAAGGCTGGCATAATTTAACCTATGGAGGAATATAAATGGGTAAGTCCTATGGTTGTTTAGGAGAAGAAGAAAAAGGGTGAAATCAGAATTTGTGTTGATTTGAGGAAGTTGAATGATGCATGTGTGCATGACCCAATGCTGTGAAACCAACTCCAAAAATAGAAGAAAAGAGATATCAATTCCTTAGAAATAATCCATTTTGAGGGGGCAACCTCCAATACATTACCTGAATGAACAATTCTCGGATGATACAAATGAAAAAACCTCATTTCTATATATAGGATTCCATGGGTCCACAATCTAATCCTAGTGAGGCCACAATGTAATCCTAGCCAACCTAAAAATAATAATTTATGGGCACAATAATAATAATATGGGGGTTACAGGGGTACAATAATAACAATAAGGGGGTTACACTAACAACAATAAGGGACCTAACATGCCCCTCTCCTTCAAAAAAGTGTTGTCCTCAATGCTTGAGTAGCTCTGGGTGCTTCTGTATAAAATTCTCATCCTCCCATGTAGAATATTCAGTGGGTAAGTTCTTCCAGTTGATGAGATACTCTGAAATTGATCGATTTCGTAGTTATTTGTGCTCCTGTTTCTATGGATCGCTTCAGGTTCCAACATGATTTTTCCTTCCTCATCAAGTTCTAGCAATATTGTTTGAACTGGAAGATTTTCACCTATAACCTTCTTTAAGCATGAAACATGGAAAAATGGATGCACTTCCGTGAATAGCTGGTGAAGCTAAAATTATAATCGCTGTTATAAATTAATTCTATTGTACACTCCTAGAAGGACCATAGTACTTTGGTGATAATCTATTATCCTTCTTAGCTTGCTTGAGGGACATTTGTTTGTATGGTTGTAGCCGTAAAAATACCCAATCTCTTACATCAAAACTTCTCTCGCTGCGATGTTGATCTGCCTGCTTTTTCATTCGATTTTGTGCCAAATTCAGGTTATCCTTTAAGAGTTGGAGAACTTCTTGCTGATGCTCGATGTGATCTTCCACTGCTTGAACCTTCGAATTTTCTCTTAAATATGATGTGATGGATGGTGGATGATATCCATAAAGGGCCATAAATGGGGTCATTTTTGCTGCAGTATGGAAGGAAGTGTTATACCACCATTCAGCAAGAGGTAACCACTTGACCCATTGTGTTTGTTTATCAGATACAAAACAAAAAAGATATCCTTCCAAACATTTATTTACTATCTCAGTTTGACCATCAGATTGAGGATGATAAGATGAGCTATGAGCTAATTGAGTACCCAGACAAGAAAATAACTCCGTCCAAAAATTTCCAGTAAAAATGGGATCTCTGTCGCTCACAATAACCCTTGGGCTTCCATGTAGCTTTTGAATTCTGTCCATAAATGTAGTAGCAATCGTACTTGCTTTAAATGGATGAGATAATGCACAAAAGTGTGCATACTTGGTAAGTCTATCAACTACCACCATGATGACACTCTTTCCTTCGGACTTAGGTAAACCTGTGATAAAATCCATTGAAATCTCCTCTCAACGTTGACTTGGAATGGATAAAGGTTGTAGAAGTCCCGGGGTCTTAATTGTTTCCACTTTATTCTGTTGGCAAACCAAACATTCCGCCACAAACTTTTGAATATCAGATTTAAGGCCATCCCAAAAAAATTCTTTCTTCACCCTGTGGTAAGTTTTTAAAAATCCTGAGTGTCCTCCTAAAGAAGAAGTGTGCAATTCCAAAAAATATTTTGTTTTAGTTGGGAATTCTTACAAAGATATAAGTGATCTTTATACCATAAGGAATCATTTTTCCAACTAAATGTATCATATCTACTAGTGTCCACACTAATTCATCCTTTTTCCATTCATCTCTTGCTTCAGTTATCCAATCTGGTTGGATAATAGAAATGGCACAAAGCAATGCTTCCACCTCTTCATTATTTCTTGAGAGTGCATCTGCAACAACATTTAGCTTCACTTTTTTGTAGATTATTTCAAAGTCATAACCCAACATCTTTGTGACCCATTTTTGCTGCTCTTCTGAAGATAGTCTTTGTTCCAAAAAGTGTTTAAGACTATCATGATCAGTTTTTACCTTGAAGTGTCTTCCCATTAGGTAATTTCACCATTTCTTTAGTGCATGCAGTATTGCTAACATTTCCTTCTCATAAATTGGTTTCCGTAAATACTTTCCTTTGTTTGGACAACTTTCAAAAGAAATGGGTCTTCCTTCTTGCAATAAAACAGCACCAATTCCACTTCTTGAGGCATCACATTCCACAATAAAGGTTTTTATGAAATCTGGCGTAGCTAAGACCGATGCTAGGCACATTGCCTCTTTAAGATGTTCAAAGGCCTTAGTTGCTTCAGGAGTCCATGAAAATGCATCTTTCTTCAATAATGTTGTTAGAGGTGCTGCTATTCTCCCATAATTTTTAACAAACTTGTGACAATACCCTGTTAACCTGAGAAATCCTCGCAACTTCTTTATGTTGTGGGGACTTTCCATTCCTTAATGACTTTAATTTTGTTAGGGTATACCTTAACACCCTTGTTAGATACAATATGACCCAAATATTTCACCTCTTGTACTCCAAAGAAACATTTGGATGTTTTTGCATATAATTGTTTCTCCTTTTTCTTCTTGATATGTGTTGAGAAAAATACTGAGAGGGGGGGGTGAATCAGTATTTAGGACTTTATCAACTCTTTTACTTTTTCTTACTTCAAAACCCATACGCTACTTTGCTGAAGACAACTAGCGTATACACGCGGATATCCTTCATAAAACTCGCGTATACACAGAGATCTAATTATGTCATTAATTCTTCACTTATATCATTCCATCATTCATTCATTAGATGTTCAATAAACAGTAAGCATGTATAGTAAGAACAGAGTAAGTCATCACACATAAGCAACACACATTAACACCAGGATTTTTAGGTGGAAACCCAAGTCGGGAGAAAACCACCGTTGCCGTTGTCTCAGCCTTCAATATTTTATTATAGAGAAAACATCTTACAACATATGTGTTGGCGCAGACTCCTACCAGCACGCAGGCACCCACCTGCGCTCGTTTACCAGCCTCTCCTGGAAGGGAGCTCCAACCCCCCATCATTTACCACCGAAGGGGAGCTACAACCCCCTGATCTTATTTACCAGCCTCACCTGGAAGGGAGCTACAACCCCCTGAATGAAGGCTACAACCCTCAGCACCACCATGGACCACCTTTCATCAATTTTCATACTAGATCCAATAGCTTCAATAGATCACAACTTGCAGGCCATTTTTCATCATATTTTCAGACCGGACCCATCAGTACGTTTGTTCGAATCATGCAACTAAACCATGGTATTAACTCGTAACTGGTAATGATAGTGTAGAATCTCCTAAGAGAATGATCGCATGATTACTCTTGGCGTTTAAAGAAACTCAGTATCTGCATGCGTTTTCGATTGTTTTCCCGTGATATACCGCTTTTCTACTATAAAACTACAGATATCAGACATATGGTAAAAAGATCAGATCAGCAGATACGCGATGTTGTAAGACAAGGTGATATATGGTCATAAACTAGCGTATGTTTCTTCAGACATTAAGGTCATTGCAATTCTTCAGAACAGACACATCACACAGATTTTACCCTTTACGTCAGACAGATGTTCGCCTCATCCCAGATCTAATCATTCCATAAACAGATGTAGCAAATACAAATACATTTCAGATCTAGATTCCCTTCTTCATCATTTTCTTCATAGGTGCTTCATGCATTCAAATCTATCATTCAACTGTAACCCTTTCCATTCAGATATACTTCAGAGAGAAGTATTCATTCAAGCTCAGACATCTTGCACCCACACTCATGATTTGCACAATGAATTTCTTCTCTTTATATAGGTTTACCCTTTTTCAATACCATGAGCCAAAACCACATTACATCCGATGGTATTCCTGGACGGGGTCATTTAGACGAATCATTACCTAATACAATGGGTCAATACCATGGTGGTTACCCCTGGTTTTGCACTTTTTGAGCGTTTCATTAATGCCTACTTCTAATAACATTTTTACCGTATACGCCGTGAGCCTCCTAGACAAACCAGATGCTTTGAAACATAATTTTCACCTAGATCTAGCACATACCGGTTCTCTTTATTGCCTTCATACTTAATGTAGATAGCACGCTTTACATCATTTAATAAGTTCTGCCAAGAACATATTCTAGCAAACACAACTTCATCAAGTAAGTTGTCATCATTTTCATCAAGTGGGTTGCCTTTCAAGGAAAACTGTTAGCATCATATCACATCAGATTTACATCATTCACCAAGTCCATCAAGTCAAGAATAACTTCATCAAGTGGATTGCCATCAAGGACAACACAGCGTTTTCGATCTTATGTCGACATTCACAGGCGTGTTGATCAAGGACAACACTCTGCATCATATTGCCAACAATCTCCCCCTTTGGACTTGATGGCAACCATGATGGTGTTTGATCACCACAACAGATAGGTTCATTAAGAATACAATGACACCATGTCACTTTCCCCATTCTTTGACACCATTCTTTCCCTTCATTCAAACACCATGTCACTCTCCCCCTTTGACATCAAGGGCAAAGGGCGGATCAAAACCAACACACTCTCCCCCTTTTCTCCTTATGTAGAAGAAGGGCGCTGTAGATCTGATATGCACTGAAATTATCATGCTTCTCCTGAGTTCATGCTGAAAGTTCATCCATATGTTTCAATGAAGTATATGACTCTATGACCTTCCTATCACCAAGGACTTATACTTACATCACAGATCCAACCAAGTGGATTTACATATAAGACTCAAATTCCCAACCAAGTGGGTTTACACATTTCAATTCAATTACCCAACCAAGTGGGTTTACAAATTTGTCAAGTCCTTACATGACTGAATATTAAAATTTTACATCATGGATCTCAACAAGACCTTTTCATCAAATTACAAATATGACTTTTTATGACCACCACCAGAAAGACTTCAAAGAACATATTTCAGAACCATCATAATGCCAACAATGCATTATACTCAGCAAGGCTAATGCTCCCCCTGAATCTGTGCATCCAAGCATCCTTTCCATATGACCAAGGCTCCCCCTTTGTTTATGCATCCTGAACACTTTCAACCAATCATCAAGGCATATTTATCAAAACATCAGAGATTGAAGCAGTATTATAAGAACTGGAACACCACAAAAGGTACCAGAGATACTAAACAGCACTGCAGCTGTGCTGAAGAAAGCTTACCCCAAGCAGAAATTTGTCAGCACACAGACATACGTGGTTTTATGTGCATGAACTCGCGTATATACGCGACTGTGTTTCAGGAAATCCACGTATCCAATACCATCTTCTATATTTTAACCAAATCTGAGCCTCTGTGAGAGAAGGACAGTGTTCAGCTTCTTTCTGAGATATTTGAATGCTTCCCTGGAATACAGATAGATAGAACAGTGTAGTTGTGTCTTCAAGCATCATCCAACAATTGTATCATAATCACATTAGTAACCAAGCCTTCAGATTCTTTGCAGCATCAATACATTCTTTCCAAGAGAAATTATCATACCAGAACAACATATTCAAATATGTGTCAAGCAATCATCCATGTGGTCCAATATCACCATGATCTTTAAGATTTCACATGAAGTAACATATGTAGGGAGAAGATCTCAACCATAGTAACAAACTCTGCATGATCTATTCTTATTTATGAATCAAACGACTTCCAATTCATCCATGTGTGAGCACAAAAGATACTTTTTAGCAAACAGGGCTCAAAATCTCATCATAATAAACCATGTACCAAGTCATCATCATTTGAGCATGAGAATCACAATAACCAAAGAATAAGCAGTCATAGTGCCAACAATGCAATCATTTGTATTCAACCTGCTGCTCCCCCTGATCCAGTGCTCCTCCTTAACTTGTGCAACCTGAGTACCTTTATCAACAAGTCATCAGAAACAATCTCTACATGATATGTCCTTATCTTTGAATTATAAGACTTTTATCTCAGCAACGAATACTCTTCATCAAAAACCAAACAGGACTCATCCATAATCTTCAACATAAGAAACCAAGTATCATATCATCATTATTTAGAACTGAGAAACTAAGCTGATACAGAGTCAATAATACAGTTTTTAACAGTCAGACTGATGCTCCCCCTAAACCTCTGCTCCAGATCTTCAGCTATCATATAAATCCTCTTATCATCAATGCATACGCGACTGTGTCTGCTGTAACTCGCGTGTATACGCGACTTTGTTTCAACAAACCCGCGTATGAAAAGTGAAATATAGAAAATTTGACACCTTCATCTCCCCCTGAATTTGTACCTTCTGTTCCTGTCTTTTCTTCACACCAGATGCACTGTCAGAAATACACATACCCAGAATTATCAAATCAATCATGAGAATCATCATACATTGCTCCCCCTGTAATGATACATCCCCATAATGTATCTCAGATTACTTTTGCATTCATTCAAAGAAGTAAGCTTTAGAAGCGGATGACTGCAGTAGGGTCAATATTCCCTACGTTTCTGATCGGTCCTCCATCTTTTTCCAGATTTTTTTGAACTTTCTATTTGTGTGCTGGAAGTTATCCAATTTCTCATATTTGTTCATCCTGCATTCCTTTTCCACATGACCATACTTATTACAAGCATAACATCTCATGTGACCAGAGAAGTAAGCATAAGGATCATAGTGTGTTTCTCTGTTCTTCCTCCTATTGCAATCAGCTGCTTTGTGACCATACTTGTTGCATGAAAAACAATGTCCCTTGAAGCTACCAGAGTATCTTTCAGAGTCGAATCTGTTTGTTTGTGGCTGAATTGTTCTGCTTCTGCAATTTGCTGCAACATGCCCATAATTATGACTTTTAAAACATTCAACGTTCTTGAATGAATTCCTTTGAGAATTCATGATTGTTGGTTGACCTTTTGTTTCTTTCAACTCTTCAGGTTTTTCATTGACTTTCTTTGAATCTTTAGCACTTCCTTGTGAACTAGATTCTCCTTTAATAGTTTCATGAAAACCAAGACCAAGTTTGATAGCAGGAGACCTTTGATTACTCAGAATATTGTCCAAAATCTTAGTACTATCTTGAAACCTCAAAAGTTTAACCTTTTCTTCTAACTTACCTTTGAGAATGTTTACCTCCACCTCCAAGACTTGGCATTGCTTTTTCATGCTTTCTTCTTTCCTTCTTCCATCTTCTACTTGATCATTCAGATTTAGAATCTCTTCTTTCAACCCATTTCCTTGTTCTTCAAAAGTTTGTAAGAGTTCTTCATTCTTCTTTTTCGATGCTTCGAGATTTACTTTCAGAGATATGTTTTCTGCTTCAAGTCCTGCATTCTTCTTATTTGATTTATCCAAATCTTATTTGAGGGAGATGATTTCTGCTTCAAGACCTTCCTTTTCAAATGATTGTAGAGGTTCCTCATTCCTCTTATTTGATGTTTCAAGATCTGCTTTCAGAGAGATGATTTCTACTTTAAGTTTTTCCCCCTGATTGGTTGCATAAGCGTACAATCCTTGATACTTGTCTATCTGTCCATTTAGTGTTTCAATCTTTTCATTCATCCTAGAGATCACATCTTTATAGATAGATTCCTTCCTTTCAAATTGATACCAATCATAACTTTCATCATTTGCTTCTAGACTTTCACTCTCCTTAGATGATTTTTGCTGATCTTCAACTTTAATCTTGACAACTTCTTCTAGATCCATACTGTTACTTTCACTATCTTTGCCTTTGCATATACAGGTAAGTGAAATACAAGAAAAACGATCAATACCTGTTTCATCTTCTTCACTTTCTGCTATACATGATTTTTGAGGTATCTCCTTTCCTTGAGTAGCCTTCTTCTTTTGCTTCTTTTCCATGAGCACTTGTAGAGCTTGGTCAGAATCTTCTTCATCTTCACTGGACACTTCATCATCATCTTCATTTTCATAATAACTCTTCCTCTTTTCAAATTTTTTCCCTTTACCATATTTATCTCTATAAGGACATTTAGCAGCATAGTGACCAACTCTTCCACAATCAAAACATTTGAAGGGAAGTTTACCTTTGAATCTTCCAGTACCTAGTTGGAGTTTTCTCACAAAATTCGCTTCTTCTTCTTCGGATATATAGCTGGATTCTTTGAAAACTTCCTTTTCTTTTCCTTTTGCAGATGCCTTAAAAGTAGCTTCTTTGATTTGAGAAGGACCTCCTTGTCTCATTTCAAAAGCAGTCAGAATACCATGTAATTGAACAATAGTAAGAGTTTGCAGATCTTGCCTTTCTTCAATAGTTGAAACTTTAGAGTCAAATTTTGAAGTCAAGGATCTTAAGACTTTTTCCACCAGAGTAGTATCGGTTATGGTTTCACCCAAATTTCTCATTCGATTTACAATATCATCCAGACGTAAGAAGAAATGGGCAATACTCTCATCACTATGCATCTTCAAATTTTCATATTCAATTCTAAGAGTTTGTAGTTTTGCATTTTTTACCTTTGTATCTCCTTCATAACTCAGAATGATTTTGTCCCATATTTCTTTTGCTGAATTTAGCTGCATCACTTTAGCAAATTCTGGTTCATACATGCTTTCCAATAAGACATTTACTGCTTTGGCATTGATTTCATACTTCTTCCTTTCTGCTGCATCAGTAGGAATACTTGCTGGATACTGATCACCTTCTTCCATGATTGCCCATACATCTGCACCAAGACTTTGCAGATATGCTTTTGTTCGTACCTTCCAGAATATCAAATTGCTTCCATTGAATAGAGGTGGCTTTATAGACATTACTCCTTCTTGACTTCCCATTGCGACGGATCTCCTTCAAGCGATCAAGCTTCTGCAGAGGAACCCGCTCTGATACCAATTGTTGAGAAAAATACTGAGAGGGGGGGTGAATCAGTATTTAGGACTTTATCAACTCTTTTAATTTTTCTTACTTCAAAACCCATACGCTACTTTGCTGAAGACAACTAGCATATACAAGCGGATATCCTTCATAAAACTCGCGTATACACAGAGATCTAATTATGTCATTACTTCTTCACTTATATCATTCCATCATTCATTCATTAGATGTTCAATAAACAGTAAGCATGTATAGTAAGAACAGAGTAAGTCATCACACATAAGAAACACACATGAGCACCAGGATTTTTAGGTGGAAACCCAAGTCGGGAGAAAACCACCGCTGCCGTTGTCTCAGCCTTCAATATTTTATTATAGAGAAAACATCTTACAACATATGTGCTGGCGCAGACTCCTACCAGCACACAGGCACCCACCTGCGCTCGTTTACTAGCCTCTCCTGGAAGGGAGCTCCAACCCCCTGACTCGTTTACCAGCCTCTCCTCGAAGGGAGCTACGACCCCCTGATCTCGTTTACTAGCCTCACCTGGAAGGGAGCTACAACCCCCTGACTGAAGGCTTCAACCCTCAGCACCTCTATGGACCACGTTTCATTAATTTTCACACTGGATCCAACCAACTTCAATAGAGCACATCTTTCAGGCCTCGTTTCATGATATTTTCAGACTGGACCCACTCCACACATTTAAGCTCAATCATGCAACCAAACTGATACAGACAACTCAGAACTGTAGAATACAGATAGCAGTAACCCAGCAGAACAGATCAGACATTTCATACCCCATGCTTCAGCAAACCCTAGTATTCATACGCGCTTTCCTTTCACTGCTCCTGCGTATATACGCACCTTCTACCATAAAAACCCGCGTATACTTCTATACATATTACAGAGTTAATTTCACTGTGCATACGCGCTTTCTCTTCAGCAAAGCCGCATATATACGCGCTTCTTCTATGGAAAACTAGCGTATGTTTCTTCAGACATTAAGGTCAATGCAATTCTTCAGAACAGACACATCACACATATTTTACCCTTTGCGTCAGACAGATGTTCGCCTCCTCTCTGATCTAATCATTTCATAAACAGATCTAGAAGATACAAATACATTTCAGATCTAGATACCCTTCTTCATCATTTTCTTCATTGGTGCATCATGCATTCAGATCTATCATTCAACTGTAACCCTTTCCATTCAGATATACTTCAGAGAGAAGTATTCATTCAAGCTCAGACATCTTGCACCCACACTCATAATTTGCACAATGAATTTCTTCTCTTTATATAGGTTTACCTTTTATCAATACCATGAGCCAAAACCACATTACTTCCGATGGTATTCCTGGACGGGGTCATTTAGACGAATCATTACCTAATACAATGGGTCAATACCATGGTGGTTACCCCTGGTTTTGCACTTTATGAGCGCTTTTTCCCATACGCTACTTGGCACGTTCTTTTCTGCGTGCATACGCGACTTCCCCTAGACAAATCCGCGTATGCCTAGAGACATACTCTTTTCATCATAGATCTAGCACATACTGAGTTCCTTTCTTTATTTCCTTCTATACTTACTGTAGATACATCAATTTTGCATCATTTAATAAGTTCGTCAAGACATATTCTATCAAGCACAACTTCATCAAGTAGGTTTCCATTCAAGGACAACACTCTATCAAGTGGGTTGTCATCATCATATTGCCAAACAACATCATATCACATCAGATTTACATCATTTACCAAGTCCATCAAGTCAAGAATAACTTCATCAGGTGGATTGCCATCAAGGACAACACATGCCAACCATCTTATGTCTCCATCTTCATTAAGTGGGTTGCCATCAAGGACAACACTCTGCATCATATTGCCAACAATATGTCCTTCTATCTTGAGAGTTTGAGGGGTGGTAATTCCTGCCAATGCATTACACAATATGGTCGAGCTCATTTCTTCCTCTTCTAGGGCTGGTTCCTAGTGTATATCCTCTTCTTTTGAAGATCCTTTTTCATTTTCTTCTTCCTCTTCACAATCTATGTAAAATAATTTCTTCTCAGCACACTTATGACCTTTAGTGTATTTGCTATCACAATTGTAGCAAAGCCCTTTTGCTCCTTTTTCTTCCAATTTTTGTGGTGTCAACCTTATAGGTTGTGGAAATCTAGGAGTAGCAACACTTTCATCTTTATAGAAGTGAGTGGTAGGCTTCCTTATCGCCATAATTTTACATTCAATTTTCTTGCCAATCTGAATTCCTTCTCCAATGAATCAGGTTCCAAAACGCGAACTTCATGTTGGAAGTTATCCTTTAAAGTACCTATGAAGAGATAAATCCTATGTTCCTCTGGAATATTAGTTACCCTTATATTCAATTTTTGGAAGTCCTCAATGTGTTCCCCCACTGAACACTTTTGTTTGAGATTTATCAATTGGCTAAAGAAAGTGTTGCTCTTTGTATCCTTATAATGTGCTATCATTTCCTCCGTAAAAATTGACCAAGTGACAATTTTTTTACGGGAGCAAAGCCATCGATACCATACAAATGTATTTTTTTCTAAATGTAAAGTTGCAATGCGTACCTTTTGTGTGTTTTGCACATTATTTAGATCAAAATATTGCTCCATCTGTAGTATCCATGTTACAGGATCCTTTCCATCAAACTTCCTCATATCCATTTTTGGAATATGGTGGTTCTTCCCTCCAACATTAGAGTTTATGAAATCACGATTAACATTTATTTTTCTCTCATCATGAGTTTCCTCTACTATCTTTTCACCATTAGGAAACATTTCTTGTATCAACTTTGTCAAACCTTCCATGTCTGCTTTTAGATCATTCTTCATGTTTTCCATCTTAGCTTCCATGTCATCCATCTTAGATTCCATGCCATCCATCTTAGCTTCCATGTCGTTCTTCAAACCATCCATCTTAGATTCCACTCATTTCTTCAAACCATCCATCTTAGTTTCCACGCCTTTCTTCAAAACTTCCATGTCATTTTTTGTTGTGTAATGTTCCCAATTAACCATTGCTACTTGGAACATTATGATTTCTCCATTTTTGAAATAAGAAGTAGGAAACACAATAAAATCTATCCCGGTGTGAAAATGGATTGAGGTAGGAGGATAAAATAAAGCCTCTTGAGTGTGAAGAGGAGAAAAATCAAGGAGCTAGCTATAGTTGACCAAGTCAACAGCGCTATCACAAGGGAGGGAAAGCCACTAGGGCAGCACAGTTTTGAAGGAGGAAACTTCTCAAGGAATCTACATCACCAATGAGTGGGGCTCGGGATGGAGAAGCTCACTTAGGATAAAAAGGAAGCAATGGAAGAAAAAGGATTCATTCATTCATGCTTCTTGTTTTAGTCTTATGACTGATTTCAAGCTCCAGCTATTTAGCCGGAGTTGCAGCACTGTTTAGTGCAAGAGTTCTCATGTGGGAATTCTAGTTTCATCATTGTTATAGCTAATTGGGAGATCTAAGGAGGAGGTCTTGAGTTCCATTCTCATCAAATATCTTGAGGAAAGCCATCCTATAACCTTGACAGCGTAGTCACTTCTAGTGAATGCATTATTTCTGCAAAAGCTGTAATAGTTGGGGTTGTATCTATCCATTTGTGCTTATTTCAGAAGAGGAGGAGTTGATTTCCAATCCAGGAGTTCTATTGAGGGAGGCCTTGAGCCAATTCTTGTATTGTGTGTCCCTTTTTGAGCATATCAGATATTTCTTAATACATAGTTGTTGGGTACAGCGTTATTTTCTGCAGTGTTGTATCTTGTGTTGCTATTTTGCGGATACCCTTGCCAGGAGGTCTTAATGTGTTTGTAAAAGAGGTCGATCCTCTCATTTCTGATATTATAATGAATGAAAGCTCCAGATATATGTTATTCCATCTATTTATGTAGTTTTCATAATAAAAATAATGTTGTTTCTACCTCCGGCATTTCTATTTTATGATGTACTGGGTTTGTGATGCTTTTTAGCATATTTGAGTTGGGGATATCTGTTTAATGTAGCTAGAGTTATTTGTTTCTGGTGCTATTCTATATTTAAGCTACATACAGCATATTTTAGAGGATCCAAGCTCTGGATTGTGTTATTCTTGCATTGGTTTCCTTATAAAGCGTCCTCATTGGAGATATTACTGAAATTCCTGAAAAGGAATATTACATGTTTCTCTTTGCGAGAGAGAAATTTGTTACACTTGCTCTTGTAATTTTGATATGTCATGTTGCCATTATTTGTCTTCATGAGTCATAGTAGAGCCTTCTAAAGGCTTAATGGGTGTTGAATTATTTTTAGGGGCCATTTGAGATCCAATACTGATATTTATTCTACAATATGCCCTTAGAATCAATTCAACTTGATTCTTCAAACTAGAATTATGCAATTCGGAAAAAAAATACACACCTTTTACTTGCTTTTGAGGAGCTTGATATTGAAATTGACTTATCTCTATATTTGCAGATCCTCAATATCTGAAATTCGGCCTTGTAGTAGTCTTCTGAAGCTTATTTCAAATGCCATAGTTCTGACTTGATTTGGATTATTCAAGGCAAAGTTATGTCCAATCTACCACAATGACCTAATTATGGATTGGTTCAGTAGAGCGAACTTGTACGACTTGCCACGTGTGATTGTTTGCTCTTTTGGCTTTGAAATTTATAGACATGAAACTAAATTCTGTGTACTTCCAGTCACATTTTACAGAATTCCACTCCGATGCTCAGAGAGAGAGTTATGAATATTTTCCTATGATCACCTCTTTGAGATGAAATTCGGGATCCTGAAAAATACCTACATTCCACAGATCATATCCCCGAAAATATTACGACCCAAGCTCTGAAATTTTGTGACGATGTTCCTCACGATTTCAGCTTCGCACTATAAAAATTTCAGCTTTTGAACCTTCGTATAAAAACAGTTATAATGAAAATTCTAGGATGACCTTTTCAAGTGAAATTCAGGAGCCTGCAAAAAGCCCTAACTTCCATAGATCATATCTCTGAAAATGTTGCGAACCAAGCTCTGAAATTTTGCGAAAATGCTCCATAGGATTTCGGCTTCACACTCTAAAAATTTAATCTTTTGAAACTTCGTATAAAAAATGTTATAGCGAAAATGCCATGATTACCTGTTTGGAGCAGCGAAACCCTAGAATCCAAAGCTTTGATACCAAATGTTGTGAAACTAGCTCCAAAAATAGAAGAAAAGGGATATCAACGCCTTAGAAATAAGACACTTCAAGGGGGAAACCTCCAATACATTACCTGAATGAACAATTCTTGGATGATACAAATGACAAAACCTCCTTTCTATATATAAGAGTCCATGGGGCCACAATGTAATCCTAGTGGGGCCACAATGTAATCTTAGCTGACCTAACAATAATAATTTATGGGCACAATAATAACAATATGGGAGTTACAGGGGTAAAATAATAACAATAAAGGGGTTACACTAACAACAATAAGGGACCTAACACCCATTCCCTACACCTTTCACAGATGAAGTATTGGATAATGTTGGAGGGCAGGAGGCCTACACTTTTACAGATGGCTTTTTAGGTTACCATCAGATTAGAATTACACCAGAAGATAGGAGTATGACAACTTTTTCCACTAAATGGGGATCTTTTCAGTATACAGCCATGCCTTTTGGGTTGAAGAATGCTCCTACAATATTCTCTAGAGTTTTAGTCATGACTTTTGAGTATATAGACAAATTTTTGGAAGTTTATTTTGATGATTGGACAGTGTTTGGACTGCTAAAGAAACATGTTGTGAGCTTACGATTGATGTTGGATATGTGTAGGAAGTATAAAATATCTTTAAACTTGAGGAAATGAATTTTTTGTGTACCTTTTGGTATACTATTAGGGCGTGATTTTTTCAAACAAGGATTAATGGTATACCCTATGAAGATTGCTGCTATAGTGAACTTGGAACCACCTAAGAGTGTGAAGAAACTACGCACAACACTGGGACATATTCGCTATTACAAAAATTTTATAAAGACATATGTGTAGATAATTGTGCCAATGGAAAAGCTATTGAAGGAGGATGTTACTCATTGTTTGGACAACGAATTCTGAAAGAGCCTCGACATACTGAAGGAGATGATGGTAAATGCACCGATTCTAGCTTTCCCAAACTGGAATAAGGAGTTTCACCTACATGTTGATGCATATTTCATAGCATTGGGTTCAATACTTGCACAACCAGGTGATGGATACATTTATCACCCCATATATTTTGCAAGCAAGAAATTTTCCAAGGCCGAGAAGAATTATTCCACGATAGAAAGAGAGGGATTGGCCATGGTTTATGCATTACAAAATTTCAAGCATTATTTGTTAGGAGCGCACTCCAAGATGTTCATAGATCACTCTGTGCTGAAGTATTTGGTGAACAAGATTGTTCTAGGAGGGAAGATATATAGATGGATAATGTTGTTCCAGGAGTATGATTTTGAAGTTATAGTTAAACCGGGAAGGTTGAACGTTGGGCCTGGTCATATAACGAGGATAGAGACAGGTGAATAACCCACAAGCATTGAATAAAAACTACCAGATGAATAGTTATTTGCAATAAGGGTTGCAGATGATCACTTCGTAGGCATTATTCCATTTTTTATCATGGGGATGGCACCCATGTAGTACACTATGCAGCAGAAAAAGGAGATGGTAGTCAAGACAACTAATTTTTATTTGATTGCAGGACATTTGTATAAAATGGGGCCAGATTAAATAATTCTCAGATATGTCTCTAATCATGAAATACATATAATTTTAAAAGAAGCTCATGGCAGAGTTGTATGAGGACATTATGCGGGAAAATCCATTGTGTAGAAGATTTTGAGAGTTGGATTATGGTGGCCCACACTCCACAAAGATGCAAAAGAATATTCCAAGTCTTGTGATGCTTGTCAAAGGACATGATTAAATGCCTCTAGGAGAGATGAAATGCCCTTGAATCCACAAGTGACATTGGAGGCATTTGATAAGTGTTCAAAATACTTTTTTGGACCGATTAATCCACCAGGGAAGAAGATTGACTTGAGGTATATCATCGCTGCCACATATTATTTTACCAGATGGGCCAAGGCAAAGCCAGTAAAGGATTGCAACGTGGATATTTTTGTGAATTTCATATTTGAGTACATTCTATCCAGATTTGGGTGCCCGAATATTTTGATGAGCGATATAGGGTCACATTTCTTACATAAAACTATTGAAGCATTAACTGAGGAATTTCAAGTGCATCATCACAACATCACACCCTATCACCCTTAGGCAAATGGAACAATTGAATATTTTAACAATATTTTGGAAAATGCTCTAAACAAAGTATGCAATGTCAACAGGAATGATTGGGATCTAAGAATTCTAGCATTATTATGCGCTTACAGGACAACTTGCAAAAATCTGACAGGATAAACACCGTTTAGGTCGGTTTATGGACAGAAAGTAGTTATGCATATGGAATATATTGTGCCTAGTCTAAGAATTGCAGTAATAACATACATGGCATAGAGTGATATCATGGAAGAAAGGTTAGAATAGTTGCTTGCTCTTGATGAAGATATATTCATTGTAGGATATCATTAGCAAGTACAAAAAGCAAGGAAAAAATCTTAGCATGATAGGCATATCAAGCAGAAAATATTCAAGGAGGGATACCTCATATTTTTGTATGATAGTAAGTTCACAAATTTCCCAGAAAAATTCAAGACACATTGGTTAGGGTCATATATTTTAAAGGGTATATCGGATGGTGGTGAAGTACAGCTCGCGAAGATTAATGGTGAATTATTTCCTGGACGAGTGAATGGTAGGAGGATTAAGATATATAGGGATGATTATGTCCCTGGAACTTTGCACTAACTATATGAATGGGTAATAGTCGTAGTGCCACATGTAGTTGAAAGTGGGTGTGGGACTATAAACTAATTTTTCAAAGGACTTCGCCGAAGTTGGATTACTGCACGAAAAATTGAAGGATGTCAAAGTCAAAGAGAACTACGATGAGGGAGGAATGACTATGACATAAATTAAGGTCCATCAAATTTCACCAGAAATATGACTGTTGGAAGAGAAAAAGCTAATTCGACAGGAAAATTTCCATTAAAAGGAGAGGGGGAAACACATTTATTGAGCATGGCTGGGAAAATCTGTCGCCAAATCTTCATTAATGAGATGAATCTAAAGAAAATCATGTGGTCTAAAATTCAAATTATCTATAAATATTGCATCCCACTCCGCATTTTGACACTTTTCTCACTGAGAA
Organism: Pinus albicaulis; assembly: GCA_034641835.2. Taxonomy (NCBI): domain Eukaryota; kingdom Viridiplantae; phylum Streptophyta; class Pinopsida; order Pinales; family Pinaceae; genus Pinus; species Pinus albicaulis. Next base: position 1,090,986,906 of record CM076580.1, read on the forward strand.
TCGGAATCGTGCTCTTGTGCCTAAGTGTGAGCCAAGCTTTAAGTTGTATGTCTGAGAAGAGTTTCAAGGACATTTCTGGGGAAATTCTCAAGAAAGGATTAGCTATAATCATGACTAATACACCAAGTCCAAGTGTGAGAGGGTCGAGGTCACTTAGGAAGCAATGGGTTGCAGGAGAAGTGGCACAAACAAAGCAAAAGAAGGTTAAGAAACTAGTGGCGTCCCCTGGTGTAAGGCAGTCCCCAAGGAAAATTACCGAGGAGAAGATAACTAAAGTGTGGCTCGACAAGAAAAAACAACCGATGGAGGTCCAGGATACTGATGAAGAGGAAGTTGTAGCTTATATTCCTAAATATGTTATAGCTAAGGAATTTCAACCTATTTCTAGGTTGTTGTCGTATCTACCACCAAGGAAGTCGGGTGAAAAATTAGTAAAGGATCTAGAAGCTGTGAAATTTTTTGTATTTACACCATTACTGTCAAATGATGTACCCTTTGAGGGAGAATAATTGGAGAAGGTACCTCATAAACAGATGGAAGAGTGGGATTTCAACGACAGAAGCAAGTATCCGCAATTTGAGCCCAATCGATACTTGCGCATGGTGCACTACCAGGAGAATGATTTCACAAGATTGGAACAACATGGCTAAGAGGAAAAATGGTTCCCGTCACCATATTTGATCACAAAGGTTGATATTGTGCAAGTTATAAGCCTTTGGCTGACTTATTGGTTGTCTCCAAAAAATGGAGCAGAGACTGAGTAGGCAGGAACCAGTGGGAAAGATATCACCACAAATAAAGACACTGCGGTGGAGAAGGAAACAAAGAAACATACACAAGTCATAAAAGCCATAGGAAAATTAAAATATGTAGAGAATGAAACAGGAAAAGAAACCGAGAACGCCATAGGGAAAGACACGGAGCTAGACACAGGAAAAGATGCAGAGATAAAAACTGCGAAGGAGACAGAAAAGGATGGCTAAGAGGATGAAGATACAGAACATGAGGCAAGCGGTCAGGATCCTTTCACAGATACAGAATAGTTCATTGTGAAGAGAAGGATACCACAAATAATAAGTGCGCAGAAAAAGCATAAATCATAGAAATCGTAGGGCACAGAACCGATGAGCCTCATAAAGGGGGACATCGATGATATCATTGATAACATGCAGGATGTCACCGAAGATATGTGGAATGAGATAAAATATCAGTATAAGGTTGTATTGACAAAGGTGCAGTAGGGCATGAAAGAGCTAAAAGTGATATCATAGACAGCAAGACCACAAGAACAGTCTGCCACTCAAAAAGTTCAAGAGAGTGTGGTTCAAGCGAGTGTGGTACAAGCGAGCGTAGTACAAGCGAGCCAGCAGGCACAGCCACTGCACCAATTAGAGATGACTACTAAGGTTCGTGTTTTGTAGGTAACTGGAGGGGCATTTTATTTTGAGGATGCAAAGGATCATGAGTGCGCCAAGCATTAGCACAACCTTCGTTTAAATATTGTTGCGTTGCCCATCCATACACTGCATGACTTCCACCAAGGGGTCACAGATGAGTTGAAGGTGCACAAGAAGTGCGCCTCGAATATCACTGAGGAAATAAATCAGGACAACCATAAAATATTTAAGGAAATGAATAAGGTGCTCCAAGATCAAGATGAGTTGATTCAGCATAGATATAATTTGGAGTAAATTCTCACCAAGACTTGTAGTGAGCTTCCAGACCTCAAGGTCCAAGCCAAGGAATCCCTAGCTAAAAATATTGCAAATATTTCCCTTTAAATCAGGGAGTCCAAGAATGAAATGGACAAGACTAAATGTGAGCTTCAAATGTAGATCGCTAAGCTTCAGATGAGGTTGCAGCCAGCTACATAGCCAAAAGTGCACAAACAGAATGAAGTAGATATGAAGGCATCTCCAGAATTTATCTCCACCACAGTCAAGGACTGTAGAAAATTTATCGAAGAAACCATGGAAATTTGGACCTCGTGCGGCAAGACGATCCTAACATTCAAAATATTGATCAGAAGATCCAACAAAAGTAGAAACAGTTGGACAAGATTACGGCCATTGCGAGGACCTTAGCACCTGTGTAGCAACTTGCTCGGATTATAGAAGGCAAATTTATGCAGAACTAGATCGAGGATATGTGTATAAAGGAGTATTTGATCACAGAAAGAACACAACCATGGAAATATGAGGTCATTCAACTATCTCAGATAGTTGAAGCAAAAGGAATTGCTTCAAAATATCATTGGGCCAACATCAAAGAAGTTGTTAGAGGAGTTGCGCCATGAAGAGAAGAAGTTTGTAGAATTGGTTCAACAATTAAAGAAATCATACACCAACATTTCTGAAACGTTTCAGAGCGCACCAGCTAAGTGACTTGGGATGAATCACATGTGAGTGTTGGGGGCATCTTGGGTAGGGCCCAACTTGGTCCAATTTTGGGTAAAATAATCTGCAACTCAAGGAGTGGAGTGCGTGTTCTAGTGAAGAAGAAATCAATCGAGTGGAGTTTTAAAGAGTTTAGGGTCTTTGGGGTAGGTCAAATGTCCTCTTTTTGTAAAGGTATCAGGTTATTTTGTTAGTTTTTAGTCCACCCATGGTATGTGTACCATGGTATTGTAAATGTAAAAGCTATATAAAGTGAAGCCATGTTGATTCAAAGATATTAGATCCATCATTGTATGAGTTAAAACCGTGAATTATCTATGCTTTGGTCTATTTTTGGTATTAGAAGAAGGCTTCACAGCTATGTGCATGGAGGCCTTGGTCTGCAACTGACTGCACAGACCACCTATAGCTATGTCTGCAGGTTGAAGAAGGATTGTAGTGAAAACGTTCATCATTAATAAAGAGAAGAAAGGTTCTAAAGTATTTTTGTGTTATTTGCGCAATCTGTTTATAATCTATACATGAAGGCATTTTATGCATCATGAAGTATTGTATGTCTTTTTATGCAAAGAGAGGTCTATTATATTGTTTATATGATTTTTATGATGTTGAATATTGCATAAGAATTGGTAAAAGCGCAGTGCGCGATAGTATTAAGTGAGTAGTTAGGGCTTCAACTGTCAAAGTAGATAATTGCATCCGCACATTTCAAAAAAGCATAAGGAATAAGTTTAGCAGTAAATCCATGTCCTATTATCCCTCTAGATGCATAAACCTAGTTCTAGCATCCTCCAATATTTCCTTGGGTGAGACTGCGATCTGTGCTACAAGCCGTTGCCAAAAGTGCTGGTAATAAATGGTTTTTTTGGCAGTGCAACTACTCCAAACCTGGGTCTTGAACCCTTCAAGCCAACATGCACCCCCTTGTTCCTCCTCCTCCTCATCCTCGAGGAGTCTCATTGACTTGATATGTTGTTCTGTCTAGTCAATCAGCTAATGCATCAAACACTCTACACTGGTCCATGTGATGAGTTGAAGAGGCACATAACTCACAATAAGTGTTGTTAGGGAAATTTGAATATTTCTACAAAATGGGGCAGATGCGTGGAATACGTATGTATTATTTACAAATATCACAATAAGAATTTGATGCAGGATTCTGTTAATTTGGAAATCCATGGAATTATTTTTGGCCTTTATATATACCTCGTGTTCCTATCTGTGCAAATCCCGCCGCAGGAGGAGTTCCTGAGGTCCCCCTTGTTCAAAATACACCCACTGAGCCACACAATCGTGGGCACTTTGTTATTAGGTGTCCCTTAATTAATAAATGTGTACACCATATGTTCAGTATTGTTGGTCGTAGTGGTTTCATGTCTTTCAACTTCTCTTTAAAACTTGTGATCTAATGTTGCAAACCCAATATAGAAGGATCTTGGATTGTTGTTCTGCCCCGATATTCATGAGGGTATCCTACCATGGCTTCATTCCTTGTTGCTTGCTCCAAAGCATCATGCGACGTGTAAATATTTTGTTAGGTCAGTGGTGTCTGTTTAAGAGGTAAAATCACTTTAATAAACGAGTCACATTGATGGTTCGAGTCTATGTGATAACTTAGTTTTCCAATTGCATCTTTAAATCTTCGTATCAGCTCCAAATCTGTTTCTCCTTCTCGTTTTTTAATTTCCCATAGTTCATAAAATTCTTGCTGATTCATCTGAGGAAGTTTGAATTCTTGCACGACTTCTCTTTTTACATCATCTACTGTAGGATTTTGATGTAGCTCTAACCATTTGATGAACCACCTCAAGGATCTCTCTCTAAGAGTGGTTTGAAACTCAATCATTTTGCCAGCATATGGCATTTGGCGGGCCCTCCATATGGCTTCGCACAAGTACCAATGTTGCTCCATGTCATCATTCCATTTTCCAATAATTATGGGTATTGCATGAATAATCACGCCATATCTAATTGTGCTTGAGGAATAAGTACAAATCCTTTTGATCTAGGCTTTAATGATCCTTGCGGGGTCTTTCCAGTATTACCACTGCTACTAGTGCTAGCTCCATATGTAGTTTGCACACTATGAACTTTAATAACTTTAATTAACTTCGAAAAAAATTGATCAGGATTTTTATAAAGTACCAAGGGAAGGTTAGGGGAGGTGATCAGGAGCTCAAGTCCAAGCCATGGAAAAAGGCTAAAAAATGAAAGTGCTCAGAATTGGTCTGAAACAGATCGACTGGAAAGTGCTCATTGATACGATCCCAACGCCGTGAACGGCACTCAAATCCGACGCCGTATGGAGGAGATATTGCATTTTGAAGTTCGCCAATGTCAATTAAAAAAATGCCAAAGTGGACTTTATAAAAAATATTTTTATTTAAAAAAAGAATATTCCACAGAATATTCTGGGAATATTCTGTGGAATATTCCATAGAATATTTTGGAGAATATTCCGCTGGCATCCAATCATAGGGCGCCACGTGGCCAGCCCAGAGGCTGCCACGTGGCCCCAAGATGGAACGAAATGTGCAATTAAAAGTTTTTTTGCAAGCGGCGAAGTTTGAACCGGGGTCGTGCCGTTGGAAACGGAGCGTTTACACCATTAGACCACGCCGTCATTTTTTTAAACAATGGGCGCGGCATTTTATTTAAACGTTATAATTGAATTGGGCGGGGCCCGAAAGGGGGCCAGCCCCCTCTGCATACATCCTCCCGCTCGGAACCGTGGTGTAAGGACTGGCAGTTAACCATTTGTAATAATGGTTACATAAATGATTACCGTTAAATATGTAAACGATCATTCTGGTGGATAAAACATTGCGTTTTTTTTTAAAACGTTTGAAATAAAATGGAACCGTTTGCCAAACTTCCGACGCATATGAACGCGGAGTTTATAAAACCGTCACATTTAATTTTTCAGTTAACCGTCCGCCAAATTTAGAGCGCGCCCGACAGATTTGGGGGTCGTTGCCATTTTTAACTGGAGTTAACTCCAGTTCTCCAGAATTAGCGGAGCTTTTGAAGGGCCAACTTCAGTTAGCCATAACTTTGGCTAGGAAAGTCCTTTTTGGACGAATTTTTTTTTTATTCTAGGTCTCTTCGACATTCTGGAGCTGCTGGGAGTGTTTTTAGAGCCATCAGGGCACTCTAACAGAGAATTTACCAGCATTTTTGGTCGTGGAGCCACCAGGGCCTAAGGGAAGAAGAGTTGTTTTGGACTACCTTCATCCAATGGAGGTGATTTTGTAGTCATTTTATACTGATTACAGCCTTCTTAATCTTAATTTGTAGTGTATTTGGCCATTTGAGGCTTCTATACAGTTGTATTCACATTTTGAGCAATTTAATCAAAGAGGACAAGCCCATTTTGGGAGGCTTGATCCAGCGGAGGTAGCCCAAGAGAGGGGTGAACCGCTTAACAAATTATTTGCTGTCATACTGTATAATTTTACTGCATATTTTCAAATTCTGCTCTTTTAAACAGTAAATTTTTATAAGAAAACTTTTCCCAAGCTGGTTTAAACAGTGAACAGAACTTATCAGTTCAGCTTCAAACCACTACACTTCATTTGCAGAACATGTATACTTGTCTATTCACACATTAAAGTTGGATCAATGAATACTTTGCAGTTAAAACAAATACTTTCATTGATCGGATCTTTGTGATTACATTTTATTTCTTTAGGCAGAGTCTGTAGAAGGGCCAGGTACCCTTCGGATTCATCCTTTCTAGTAAAGGTGAAATATCCAGTGAATGCCCCTACAGTCAATCTCTGTATGAGAAATTCTTTGTTCTCACGATTTCAGATCAGGTTGGTATCAGAGCTCTAGGTTTTGCTTAAGATTTTGTGAAATTTATGCAAGTAAATTGTGTTATTCTACAAAATTTGATGCTTACTAGGCTAAAATTGCAAAGAGGGGAAGGCCAATTGGTTAGAGAACAGTTTAATCCTCAACCAAGGAGGGCTAGAGTGCCATTATATCCACCTTCCATTTCATCCTCAATAGCCTTAGAATCAGCCACAAACATGTCATCTTCTTCTACAAGTGAAGTTTCCTCCTTCACGAGATTCTTCAATGATGACATGAAGAATGAGTTTTTTAAGGTGAAGGACATGGTGCAGATTCTCATTGAGGATCAAAGAGAAAATTTTAAGCTTCATGCACAATTGCTAGCTATGCAGGAAGAGAAAGAATCCATTCTTCAAAGACTGCATGATATGGAGTTGCAGCTTCCTCAAGCTCAAGAAGCTTTGTCCAAGAAAATTCTTGAGGAAAAGGATAATCGTTCCAACTTGTCTTCAAGTTCCTCTATTGAAAAGTATGTAGGTTCTTTTGAAAAACATACAAGAGGAATTGGGTCCAAATTAATGTTGAAAATGGGCTATCAAGAAGGCAAAGGTTTGGGCAAGCATGCACAAGGCATTGTTGAGCCTATTTGTGTTGTGGAGCGTCCCAAGAATATGGGTCTTGGCTATGAGCAGCTTAATGGCGAAGCTTTGAGCACATGCATTCAAGAATGTGATGCAAATGTAAAGAGAACCTTTGTCCCAAGTTCTCAATGTCATGATGGCAATCTTCCTTACCATTGTTTGAAGCCTTCATTGCAGCAAGAAGATGGACATTCCATGCAGCAAAAGAGGTATAATCATTCACATGATCAATTTGATTATGTTTTAACAAAGAATGATAATTTTTCTTGTTCAAATGGAAGAAAATTTTGTTGCACATTTTGTGGTGGAGTTAACCATGTTGCTTCAAGATGCTGGTTGAAAAAGAAAGCACACAGAAAGCAGAAGAAGCAAAGAGAACTTTCTCAGAAAGTACTTAAGATTTGCCCAGTTTGTCAAAGGAAGGGACATGATGTCTCTCATTGTTGGACTTTGCATCCAACAAATCGTCCAAAGTGCATGCAGCTAAGGGACAAACAGTTTGGCGCAAGTGGATCTATGGAGTCCATTATCGATGTGGAAATGGAAGATTCACATGAAGAATTGCAGTTGCAGCAAAAGACGCCATGGAGGTGGCTTGGTAAGAAGTGGATTAACTTCTTATTGCAGTAATTCATCTTCATTTTGTACATGCAAATTTCAGATTGGTATGCATGTATTTCAGTTGAAAAGTTGATGCAAGATTGCATGTATAAAAAGTTTCAGTTGAAGGAATTTCTTTGTTGTTGCAAAATTTCACCATGGAGTTGTAAAAGATGAGTATGATACTCACTTATGTTGCAGCAATGTCTTTTGGTTCAGCTCTTGATCACCCACATGTTTTTGGGATGATGTACTTGTTCGTATTTGAAAAGAAGAGTTGAAGTTGCACATGTACATAGAGGTTGTATGTGTAATTAGCGAACTGTATATAGTTCATTGTACATGATACATACGCATGTGTTTGTCAAGATGTATCTTGTTGTTTATCGACTTGTGTCGGTTGTGTGCACACTTGTTACAGAGTTTGTGTGTCATTTGTATAGCACATTTCATTGTCAACTTGTTGTTGATGTCGTATGTTGCACAAGATGCCTTTGGTGTCGTTTGGTGCAGAGAACGAAGTGTCAGTGCAAAGCAGTGCAAGATTCCATGAGTTGGAAAGGCATGCAAGCAAAGAGGGCACAAATTTCAGCAATTGTCATTGCTGGTTTCAGTATGGCAGATTGGTATGGCAAGAAAACTTGGTCGGGATTCGGCACAAGTACATGGCTCATTCAGCAAAATTCGCCATGTGAAAAGTTGGCAATTCAGGAACATTTTTGAAGGCTGAAGAGAAGAGGATGTTGTTATTCTCTCATTTTCTGTTCTACAGTTCAGTTTCAAAATTTCAGTGAGCTTTTGGGGTCCAAAAGCTTCTCATTTGGGAGGTGTGATCAGGAGCTCAAGTCCAAGCCATGGAAAAAGGCTAAAAATGAAAGTGCTCAGAATTGCTCCAAAACAGATCAACTGGAAAGTGCTCATCGATACGATCCCAACGCCGTGAACGGCACTCAAATCTGACGCCGTATGGAGGAGATATTGCATTTTGAAGTTCGCCAATGTCAATTAAAAAAATGCCAAAGTGGACTTTATAAAAAATATTTTTATTTAAAAAAAGAATATTCCACAGAATATTCTGGGAATATTTCGTGGAATATTCCATAGAATATTCTGGAGAATATTCCGCTGGCATCCAATCATAAGGTGCCACGTGGCCAGCCCGGAGGTCGCCACGTGGCCCCAAGATGGAACGAAATGTGCAATTAAAAGTGTTTTTGCAAGCGGCGAGGTTTGAACCGGGGTCGGGCCATTGGAAATGAAGCGTTTACACCATTAGACCACGCCGTCAGTTTGTTAAACAATGGGCGCGGCATTTTATTTAAACGTTATAATTGAATTGGGCGAGGCCCGAAAGAGGGCCAGCCCCCTCTGCATACATCCTCCCACTCGGAACCGTGGTGTAAGGACTGGCGGTTAACCGTTTGTAATAATGGTTACATAAATGATTACCGTTAAATATGTAAACGATCATTCTGGCAGATAAAACATTGCGTTTTTTTTTAAAACGTTTGAAATAAAATGGAACC